>ML793239.1:214259-235945 GCA_009831015.1 Picea engelmannii
AAAGATTGAGTTACCTCCAGAGGAGGAAGAGCTACCCTCAGTGTCAGAGGGAGCAGAGGTAGAGGAGAAGTCACCTCCAACTCCAGAGGGAGTGTTGATTTTTTTCAGCTTCCTGAGACATCCGTTTCATGAGGGAAACTCGATATATCAAGTATGGTCCAAGATGACTTAGCATGATCTTCATTTACCTATGTTTCTTTAGGCAAAGGAATACATGACTGCAGTGTATGTTCAGAACAAAATTCCTCATAAGACTTTGAGGAACATGATGCCCAAGGAGGCATTCACCGAAGTGAAGCCTGAGGTTGGACACTTCAGTATATTTGGGTGTTCAGTATACATTCATGTACCCAAGGAAAAAAGGATCAAGCTAGACCCTTCATGCAGAAAGGGTACATTTGTGGGGTACAATGAGTCTTTGAAGGCATACCAGATCTACATCCCTAGTCAGAGACAGATTGAGATGAGCAGAGATGTTACCTTTAAGTAGGAGGTATACTTTAAAGAGATCTAGAGGATCTCACATGGAGATTGATAAAATTGATTCAATTGATCTTGTTGATCCTGTAGCTCCAGTTGATGTTCCCGGAGATATTGTAGTAGTTCGAAAGAGACCTACATGGGCTCGTTAGACTCTGCAGGAGGTAGAAGGATATGTAGCTCCTCCTGGTACCTTCCGAGTGAGCAAGATACCTCAAAGATAATCATGCTATGTTGCAGGTATGAGCCACATCATTAATTTTGAGCCTTCCTGTTATGAGGAGGCAACTAGTCATCCAGTATGGAGAGATGTCATGGTGGATGAGTATCAATACATCATGAAGAATGATGTGTGGGATATTATTCCGAGACATGAGGGGAATTCTATAGTGACTTCCAAATGGATCTACAAGATCAAACACATATTTGACGGGAGCATTGAGAGGCACAAAATGATATTTGTTGCTAGAGGATTCTCTCAGGTGGAGGGAATAGATTATGAGGAGACATTTGCTCATGTTGCTTGATACACTTCTATCTAGATGATTATTTTCCCTGCAACATCCATGGGTTAGAGAGTACATCAGATGGATGTAAAGACAACCTTTCTCAATGGATAGATTGAGGAAGAAGTACACATCGAGCAGCCATATGGTTTTGTGATACATGAGCAGGAGTCTCATGTGTGCAGGTTGAAGATGGCCTTGTATGGACTCAAGCAACCACCTCGAGCTTGGTATGAAAGGATTGATGGACACCTGATGATTTTTGGGCTTCAACAAAAGTGTTATCGATCCCAGCCTGTACTACAAGATTGTTAATGGTGAGTCCCCTATTTTGGTCCTCTACGTTGATGATTTATTCCTCACCGGTATAGAGAGCCTTATTGTTGAATGCAAGTATGCGTTGGCCTCTAAGTTTGAGATGAAGGACCTTGGTATGATGCACTACTTCTTGGGACTAGAGGTGTGGCACAGAACTGATGAGATCTTCCCGAGTTAGGGAAAGTACACAATTGAGATATTGAAGAAGTTTGGGATGTTGAACTTGAAGCCTGTGGCTACACCAATGGTGACGAATCTGAAGAAACTAAGTGTGTCTTTTTCTAATTCTAATGAAATTGATCCGACTATGTACATGCAACTGATTGGATCATTGATGCATCTAGTTAACACTAGACCAGATATTTGCTATGCAGTGAGTGCACTTAGCGAGTTTATGAGTCAGTTGAGATAGACACACTAGATTGTTGTGAAGCATGTGTTGAGACACCTGTGAGGCACAGTTGGACATGGTCTGAGATATACTTCTTGTATTGATATGATATGGCAATAATATATTGACTATGATTGGGCACGGAGTGCAGTGGACAGAAAGAGCACCTTCGGGTGTTGCTTCACTTTGGGATCTTCCATGGTTTCTTGGTGTAGCAGGAAACAAACTCATGTGGCCTTGAGCACAGCAGAAGCAGAGTACATTGCCTTAAGTATGTCAGTCTGTGAAGTAGTGTGGCTTCGCAAGATCCTTGCAGATTTATCTGAACATGTGTTGGATTCCACCATTATTCATTATGGTAACCAAAGTTGTGTGAAGATCTCAGAGAATCTATTGTTTCATGACAAATCGAACCACATTGAGATCAAGTACCATTACATCCGAGACATGGTGCACAGGAAGGAAGTAATGGTGTTGTACCTTCCTTCAGATGAGGAGGTTGTTGATGTTCTTACCAAACCGGGACGAAGTTCAAGTACTTACATGATAGACTTGGTGTAGTAGGGAATGCCTCCCTCGCTGAGAGGGAGTGTTGATGTTTGCAGATTCCTGAGACATTCTCCATATCGTACTCCTCTATGAATTCAGTTGAGTTGATCTGTGAGGACACTTATTCAAGAAGGGATAAGTGGGACACTTATTCGAGAAGGGACAAGTGCATTTGGGATTATATCCCAACATCCCATGTGGAGAGCACATGAGAACATGTCAAAGGAGTTGACCCTTGATGTCACACACTATGGGAGTTGACCCTAGTGTTTCTAGAGGATGTAGGCTCTAGAAGTCCACATGGGAGTGCCATGTGTGACAAACCTTTTGCTACTATGGTGGTTGTGTACCACTGGCAGAGACTGCATGTCTCTGGACAATAGTTGTGTACTACTATGGAAAGATACCTCCCTAGCTAAGAGGGAGTGTTGATGTTTCAGCATCAGACAAAACTTCTCCTAGATTGGGTTGTAGACCAAGGGAAATAGGATACATTTATCATAAAGTTGCACTTGTGGTAAATGGGCCCAGATGTAGTCCTTCCTTAATCATGAAAAGGAATAATATGGACTCAAGGTGCTTGAAGTGCTTTCCATGTGTCAATTAGCATTAGGCTAACATTCACTCACATGTGTGTACTCGTGGTTAAAGATCCTGGTGTGATCTTTGTCCTAGTCATGGTAATTTTACAAGGAATGATAAAGACTCAAGATGTTATATGTTATTACATGCAGACCCAAAGTGAGCCTCATCTCAAAGAGAGTCAATTCTCTCAAAAGGGAGAGTCACATAAGGAGTTTCTCCTCGGTTCAGGTGGGAGAGAGACGTCTCCCAAGACTGACATACAAGTGTCATGAGTCTAGGGTGAAGTTTGTATACTTCAGAGACAAGCTTGGCATGATACAGAATGTCTCCCTCATTGAGAGAGAGTGTTGATGTTTGGATAACATCGGGAAGACATTCTCTTCGAATAATAATTAATAATATAATTATTGATTATTAAATATCATATATAATAAGTAAATGATAATAATAAATAGTTATTGATTATTCAAGGGATGCCTCATTTCATGGATGGTCACCATATGTTCCTCTAGATCTATTTAAAGGATACCTCCTCCTTAAAGGTAACATCTATGATCACCTCAATCTGTCTCTGACCAGGGATGTAGATCTGGTATGCCTTCGAAGACTCATTGTACCCCACAAATGTACCCTTTATGCTTGAAGGGTCTATCTTGATCCTTTTTTCCTTGGGTACATGAATGTATATTGGATACCCAAATATCCTGATGTGTCCAACCTCATGCTTCACTTCGGTGAAGGCCTCCTCGGGCATCATGTTCCTCAAAGTCTTATGAGGACTTTTGTTCTGAACATACACTACAATCATGGATTCCTTTGAGCAGAGAAACATAGGTAAATGAAGATCATGCTAAGTCATCTTGGACCATACTTGATATATCGAGGTTCCCTCATGAAACCAATGTCTCAGGAAGCTGAAATACATCAACACTCCCTCTAGAGCTGGAGGTTACTCCTCCTTTGCCTCTGCTCCCTCTGAAACTGAGGGTAGCTCTTCCTCCTTTGGAGGTAACTCAAACTCTGCTCCCTCTGGATGCAATATCGCCTCCCTCTCTGGGAATGCCTCTACATACACTGGAATTGTTTCCATGCTTGCTTCCTCAACATCTCATGGCTCGACTCATGTATTGGGACTGCTACACCTGCTCCCTCTCAGTCTCATAATATGTTTTCCTCCTCTACTGGATCTACCATAGTTGTTTTATAGTCGGTCTTGACTCGTTGTATCCATGATCATTGGAACTGTGTGTGCTATCTGGCATGGTCCCATCCTGGGAGGTACATTGCTCCTAGAGACTTCTTGTCTCTGAGCACCATGTATGGAAATGTCTCTCCTTGATATCATGTTGGAAGATCTTTCCCTCCATGTCTTCTTCCTATGACCACATTATGGCTCCTTCTCAGAGCTATTACATGTGACCTTCCCGGAACAAGAAATGAGAATAACAAAAAGCATCTCCTAGAGGACATCAATTTATCTTGTGCACAACTATATACAGTGACCCTCCAAATACTATGTCTTCTACTGTGACCAATACACATCCATCATATACTTGATGTCATACGACTACCAACACACATCCAACAAATACTCAATGTCATACAACTACCAACACACATCCATCATATATTCGATGTCATGCGGCTAACCATGTTGATTTTCTAGTGTTAAATTAAATAAACACAATTTTCCACAAGTGGTAATTACTTCCAATGATATACGATATTGCTTTAGTAAACACTAGAACATTAGTAAGTAACTTGGAAAATTTCAACTTCTTAGTCTCTTCCTTAGATCACTTATCCCACGTGTGAGAGAGAAAAAATGTGTGTGTCTATTGTTGTGTCTTTCAAGTGTCTTTTTATAGTAATATTAGATTGATCCAAAAAAGACACGTCTCTTTGAAAAATTAAATTTAAAATTAAATTAAATTTTATTTCTTATAAATAGTTGGAGAATACCTCTATAACTAACCAAAGATTAATTTGGTTATAATCCATCCACATAGCATTTGACTTTGTTAAATTGATCCTCCATAATTCATGCAATTCTTTGCATAAATATAGGTAGAAGTAAATATGCATTACATTCCTCGTATTTAGGTAATTAGATATTTTTACTAGAAACTACTGCCCACCATAATTTATGGAATTCTTTCTATAATTTAGGTAGAAGTAAAAAAGTAAATATGTTGTACATAGAGATTGTAACAACTCCATAAATTTAACACTCCCAACATTTTACTCTACTCTCATTTTCATGGGCCCTCTTGTGAAGGAGTCAAGCCCAGTCTCGCTCTGATACCATGTTGTTTTTCATCATATGAGATATAATTGATATATTATTACAATGATGAGTGTTCCATATATATGGAACATATGGTGACCATCCATGAAAGGATATGTCTCTTGAATAATCAATAACTATTTATTATTATCATTTACTTATTATATATGATATTTAATAATCAATAATTATATTATTAGTTATTATTCTAAGAGAATGTCTTTCCGACGTTGTCCAAACATCAACAGAGACTACCTGCACCTTAGATGGTCCTTCGCCTGAGGCGGTAATGAAGGGAGAAAAGGAGAGGTGAAAGACTTACAAGAAGACTTTCTTAGGACCACCCACCCTGGGTGTTGTCCTCCCTCAACTTCTTGGATGGCCAAAATGGCCTAGGGGGTGAAAATTATGGACAATGGGATGAAAATAAGCTTGTTGATATTTAGGACATCAAACCAAACAAAGTGAACAATGAGTTGTTCGCTCCCTTAAAGCCTTGGAAAATGGCCCAGAATGGTTCTCGGGGTAAATTGGGGTCCTGGACAATAGACCAATGGATCACTCAAGTGAAAGAGTGAAAACCAAGGGTGAAATGTGAGTTTAAAAGCTACAGCCAAGTCTTTTTAGATGGTTTTAAATTGTGAACAACAAGCTATTCGAAGCTTTTAAGACAGGGAAACAAGCCCATAATGGCTTGGTACCCCCCGGGGTGACCCAGGGAGTGATCCTGGAAAACTGTCAAAACAAAAGGAAGGTTGTAAACAAAGATGCACATCCTTTTTACAAGTTGTTACAGCTATGTTTGGGAGAGTATTTACAGCTGCAATTTATGTTCTTGGAGTAAGAGTGGACTGACAAAAGGTTTGACTTTAAATGTATTTTATTGATGAATTTTTCAGTTATTACCACATGCATTGGCCACCATGTTGTTTTGAAGGTTATCCTGATCAGGCAAACACATCTCGGAACTATGCCAACTAGTATAAGAAGAGTAGTCTTAGCAGACCATGGTGGTTAGGTTGAAGAGTGCCCCATGCAATTCAGAGAAGCAGGGATTAGCCACTTCTCGTCACTATCTCTTTCGGGCTCTTAAAGCCACTTGGATGGAAGAAGGATACTTGTGAAAAGGAAGAGGCCCAGGACACCCCTAAAGGAAGTTTTAACTGAGCTTACTAAACAGAGTAGTATTCCAACCAAGCTGAGTTATTCAACTCCTTGACCGTGTGGTAGTAAGGAAAGACCACTCGATTCATACTAACTAGACAACTTCCGAGGGGCTCATGATGAAGATTCCCTCGATTTGACACTTAGTATTCTATGAAATTATAATTGCTTGAAATAAAGAACCATGCCATCCACGTGGCGAGGTCACATCTTGCTTTCACAAGTGTGCCTCCTGGTCAATGAATTGAAATCTATCTAAAACTTTATACAAAAAAAAGTAAAATAACTATGTGACATATATGTCACGGCGAAATAATATGTGTATGTATATAGCTAAATAGTATAAGTTTTGTTTTGAGTGTATGGGGCGGATCACTGCTTTGTTTTCAAGTGTTTTGCGATTTTTTGAGTGTTTTTAACCTGTTGATTTTTGCATGGCCCCTTTAGGGGCGACCACCTGTAGATTGGTGTATGAGAAAATATACAATGAAAGATGACAAAATTAACTAATTACAAGTAAACAATTATACCATTCAACCCAAAGGAATGGGTTGAGGCTCTTTGCGAGCGGCAAGGCTGCCATATGCAGGAAAGCCCCAACTGATTCCTTGTATGGGGATTGAAATTTTACTTATTGGAATTCAAAATAATGATGATTATTTACGAAAGTACAGATCATATTTCATAAACAGGTCTTTAGGTGGTCCCCAACCTCTTAGGAGAAGTAGAATAGGTGACCGGATTATATCCTTCCAGGCAAACAACGAAATTTTAGTGTTTATATATGAAAAAATTGAAATAAATGAAACATAAATTTATACATAAAAGATAGATAACATCCAACTAAGATGGTTGTCCCTGGGGGGGAATTGACCAAAATGGTCAATTTTCCTGCTTGGGACAGCAAGGTTAATAGGAGGAAAACATAACAAAAATGTACATGAGCGAAATAAAGAAGCAAACAAGTATGAACAACCAACTAAGAAGCTTATTCAAGGGTTGTCCTAAGGGGCCCTAGGACTCACGACCACTAGCTAAGGCTGAAAACAACTAAATACTTTAGAAAATATGCACTATACCACATCAAACAAGTTAAACAAAGCTATTAGAAAATGAAAGCAAGTAAGTTAAATCCAAGGAAGCAACAACAAACAACTAGCTAACCAATCTCTCTTGGATATAGCTAACATAACAAATATTTACTTCTACCCCTCAACCCTTAACCAACAAGTGACATATCCAACAACTAAAATTCAACAAGTATCACACGCACAAAGAGTTTTGGAAAATTTCAGTAGAGCTTTGTTACTATATTCCTCCCCCTTTCTTACAATGCCATGAATCTTATTTATAAAGGAGAGGTGAAGGCTTAGGGTTAGGTCACAAGACACTTGTCACTTTTGGAAAAGTAACAAGTGGACCAACCTTAAAGTGATTTTGTCTTTTTACCAAAAAGTAAACTTATCCTAAAAAGGGAAAAGGGATCAAATCAAATCTGACTTGACCTCTTAATTATAATGTATACATGCCAAAAGCAAATTATGTGAGACCAAACTATTACAAAAAGTCATTTTTCATAAAATGACAAAATTAATATGCCACATTGTCATTTGTCTTGGGATTTGTGCCATCCCAAAGACTATTTGATTGTTGCCATGTTTTGCAGCTGTAGATGAGGTGATTTAGGACAGTTCATGGCCATCCATGGTTGTCGGATTCATCGGGATGAAGCCCCAAGGTGTGGGGAAATTGCAAAGCTGCTTACGAGGGAAAGGGGCCTTTGGGATTTGGTCGTTGTATGTAAGTAAATGCCTACTTTTCATGCACTTTTCAGACTTGATTATACCCCCCCTTTGCTGCCTATAAGTTTCCTTGTGAGCTAACCGAAGCATGGCTTCGATTTGGGCTTGTTTCGACCAAGGGACCCCTTGGGCCTGAACCTTGAGAGGACTTCCCCCTATACCAAACAACCACAAAATTGATTTTTCTTGTTCCCATGATGTAGCTCTATTTTCTACCTTCCCGTTGCCTTTCGTTTTGCACAAATCTGACTCTGAATGAGTAAGATATGGCCCCGGAAAGGTACGCGGGAACGAGCCGGTCAAGAGATTGATCATGGAAAAATTTGAAATTGGGGAAATAATCTGGGCTGGACACTAGAATTGAAAGGTTTCTACAGGCCTGCATACCTGTATCTGAAATGGGTTTTCCTTATCTGACCCAATTTTTTCTCAGAGGCCCCCAATTAGGCCTTCTTCCTGCACGTGCTTTTGGGGCCAATAATGAGTCCTTGTCGCCCTAGGATGTGCCACTGAAATTTTGGGTTGAATTTGTGGAGGTGAATGCCATGGATGCATTCTTGACTTTTCCCTAGTCGTTTTGACCATTTACACGCGAAAACCGCCTTCATATGGCGAAGTTATGCAATTAAACATTCCAGTAACGCTTAGGAGGGGGAAATTAAATTTTACTATATAGTTTAAATATATATGCAAAATTTATTAACTTTTTATTTTTTCTAATATATATATATATATATATATATATAATAAAACTAAATAAAAACTAAATAACAAATTAAAAATTAAATAACAAATTTAAACTATATAAAAAAATTAAATTAAAATCTAAAACCTCTCCCACATTGGTGGTTGGAGCACGTAGTGGTGGAGAGGGGGTGGTTGTACGCACGAAGGAGGGAGACTAGGAGGAGAGGAAGTGGGGAGTGGAGCCATGGAGAGAGGTGAGGTGGAGGGTCAACGTGTAGGGAGGTCGCAGGGTTTGGAAAATGGGTGAAGAGGTAGTAATGGAGGGTGCACGTGGAGTATGGAGAGGAAGGAGGGCGCACATGGAGGAGGGTATGGAGGAGCTGGATGTGTGGAGGAGCTGGAAGGGAGATTGGGGATGGGGTGCAGGTGCGCGCAGGTGGAGGTGGAAGTGGGGAATGGAGGTGGAAGGGGAGACAGAAGGTGGTGGAAGGGAGAGGTGGTATGTGCAGAGGAGAGGAGGAGAGGGGAGAGCGGTGCACGCGAGGAGGAGGGAAGAGTTGCAGGTGGGCACACGTGAGGGGGAAACTGAGAAGGGGATGCAGAGGTGGAGGTTTGAGGGAATGGTAGGGTAGAGGTGAGGGGGAGCTAGGTGCGTGCACGGGGGAGGAGTGTGTAGAGAGGAGGAGGTGGTGACACCTTGGTGGTGGATGGGTGGTCGACCACACCCAAATTCGAAAATTTGATTTTTTTGAATTTTTTGGGCAAAGTGGGTCTTTTTCTAATAGTTTTGGGGAGGGAGGTCTTGGGTTCAAACCCCCTCCCCTCCTTTTTGATTTTTGGGCAATTTTTTGAGATTATTGAGTAGAGGAAATGGGAGGGGGCTCGGGTTCAATTCCCAGGGCCTGTAAATGGCCATGCACAGGTCTGTAATTTCAACAAAACTCAAAAATATTAATCCTCTAAAGGGGCTTGGAGGCTTGGGCCTAGTGCCCAAGAGGGGTTCAAATCCCCTCCCCTTTGAATTTTTTGCACGAGAATTTAAGAACATGGCACACCAGCAAGCAAAAAGGAACCAACAACCAATCTCAAAATTGAACCAGCACTAAAACAACCATTATGAAGGCAGAAATAACATTTTTTCGTGCAAAAAACCACCATAACCAACAAGTTTTTTCTTTCTTTTTGAGTTGGGACTGATGGGGGGTTACCTAGCTCTGTGTCCGAAGGTTGGTGCATGGTTATGGTTGACTACCCAATGAATACTTGCACTTACTGTCAGGAAGCCTTCCTCTGCCATTGAAGACCTGTTGCAAAGCTCCCTCTCCCCTTGGCCAAAAAGCCAAAATGACTTGAGAGAGGGCAGAGGGAGGGTTTTGTATTTTTAATTTTTTCAAAAAAATCAAATTTCCCCAATATTGCATGAGGGATGCGTGCCCTTCCATTGATTTTCCCAATTTTCTATTTATTTTTATTATTTTTTCTCTATATTTTTTAATATTCCTCGAAAATTGTGTCAAGTCAAAGTTTGACTTTAACTTTGACTTTGACCATGGCTTTGTTGACTTAGCCCAAAAAAGTTGCCAGATGAGATGGAGTCGGAAATGGACGCAGAGCACATTGTTGGAAAGGTATCGACGAGTCCGTCGAGAGTATGCAGTCACCAATCTGAAATAATTCCACCTCACCCATCAATTTTGGCCTAGAACAGTTGCCACTTAAAATCTCTTACTTGTTGGTGGGCCCACATGACACCCAATCTTGCGAAAGGCGCCATATTGCCATACGATATCCAATCGAGGCAAATGAATTACTGTCAGAAAGGTATCGATGAGTGATTCGACAAGGTGGCCATATATTTGTGTGTTGGGGCCACTAATGGTTGTTTTATCTGTCATGAAACCCTGCTAAACGAGTTGGTTGCCCTCCTTTGCCCGAAATAATTGACAAACTTGTGACAGCTCTAACTGAGCCATCCGAGGCCAGAATGAGGCAAATGAAGAGTCGTTGAAAAATTATCTGAGTCCACTACAGTGTGGCATCAATGAATCCCTGATTTAGAACACTTTAACAACAATTTTTTTAACCCTGAACCACTGCAACCAATCTGGTATCCAAAAGTGGTCATGAATTTGTGAAGGCTCGTTCTTACCAACCGGGGGCCGAAACCAAGCACGGGATATACCGTTGGAAAGGTATCGTACTTAACTACACCATGTTTGGGTTTGATTTTCCTTTTAAAACATAAATCGGAACATAATCATACCATGAAGTCACAACCATTGGTTTTGGCCATTCGGGTGACACTAACTTTGCGTCCTCCGTAGGGGGTCATACAGACTCGGAATCGGGCTCATGATAGCCCATTTGAAAATTTGTCTCGATCCCTACAATATGGAAACATTGTGTTTCCAAAAATGTGACCACACTTCATTTTATTCTTTGCGAAAGGACCCCTTCCCCATGGGATCCGCCTAGTGACAAGCGAAAGGGGCCAACGATAATTTTTTTGCAAACTGTGTGCTTAACTCAACAAATCTGAACTAAACAATCTTGACATGAAGAATTATGATGTGGGAGGATTTCATAACTCAAAAATTACCCCGGGAAGGCCTCCTTTGGGGGGAAGAGATCATGGTTCCATGACAAGCTGAGCAAGGCTAGGATGAGCCTGTTTGGGTACTGTTTAAGATGTTGATGGACATATCGATGATCATGGTTGTTATATTGTTTCCCATAAGGTGATAGTAGGGTAGGGAGAATAATGAATTTGGTATCCATTTGACCTTATTATCCCTCAACTGATCCTGGAAGCACTGACCCAACTGAATGCAACAACCCTGAACTAGGCTAGACTATTTCCAACTGACTTGACCTTGTTCCCCGATACTCTCTAGTGCCTGACAAGTCTTTACATACTAAAAAAAAAACCCTCTGAAGGAAGCCAATTGATATTCTTTCAAGGGAAGAGTCCATAGTAATTATGACCCCTGCCATTGTCTTCAACTGGAACCATAACATTCTGGAGTTTGTGGAGGAATGAAGGTGTTAAACACCATGTTGAGCCCAAAGCAGATTTTTGGGTCAACACATGGGAGAACCATATGTACCCTATAAAGGGTTTTGTCTACTTCATATACTACTAATTTTGTGCACTTGAGACTTGTTTAGGATGTGTAAGGTGTGTCTCAGTCTCAAAGAGTGTGATCGGTCGTATGGATATTCTAAGTTTGTTTCATGGAAGCGAAGGCTTCTTATTCTTATGGAGGAGGCAGATCTTTGAGAGCATGTTGAGAATGAGATTCCAGAACTTGTCGATCCAACACCTTTGGCTGCTCATGGAAAGAAGGAAGATAAGTGAAGAGAAACATTATTAATTTTGTAAAGGATCACTTCATCTCACACATTTCAGATAAGACAACATGTAAGAAGATATTTGATTCCTTGGTTGAGTTATTTCAGAACTCTCGTGTTTCTCAATAGATTATTTTACGAAACTAGATCTCAGTTGTTCACATGTGAAAGACAAATACTATGGTGAAATACTTAACCAAGATCAATGAATTGAAGGATCAATTGGTAGTCATTAGAACTATTGTGGAGGATCGAGAGTTGGTTTCCACTACCATAAAAGGGCTTGTTGCTTCCTAGATTCCTTATGATTAGGGTGTTTGTGCTTGAGAAAATATACCAAAATTTCCTAAGCTTTGGGTTGGTCTTGTGTAGGAAGAAATTAGATTGCAAACTTCTTTGGAACAATAAGGGGAAGTAGATGATAGTCTTATTGGGAAGATAAAGAAGAACAGTAAGAAAGACTTCAAAATAAAGAATGGGATAGATACAATAAACAAATACTTTAGTAAGGTGATCTGCTTTTGATGTCATGAGATGGGACATTATGTAGTCCAGTGTCCATTGAAGAAGAAGGGAAAGGGTGTGAGACAAATTGAGATTGTTATAGGTGTAGAGGATATGAMCTCTTAGTTTGTGACTGCATTTTCCATGAGTTCTTGTTTATATTCTAACACCATGTCTAATGTTAGTTGGTATGTGGACAATGGAACTTCTAAAYACATGACATATGATAGGTYTCTATGTAGTACGATTCAGAAGCAAGAGGGAGGCATGACTGTGGAGCTTGGAAATGATGCCACTTATCCCACGAGAGGATTTGACTCTGTCTCCTTTTAGAMACCCATAGGTGATGTTCTTGACTTGAATATTGTTTTGTATGTTCCTAGGTTGAAGAAGATTCTTCTTTTAGTTTCTTGTACAATGGAAAATTTCCTTTGAGGAACAATAGTGCACCATCAATAATTGTAGTCTAGCTAGTTTGAGAACTTTGGATAGAGGGGTGAGAGAGGGTGGTGTTTATAGATTACCTGTTGATCTAGCGGCATGTATATATTATGGTGGGAGGTTGGAAGAGCCTTCTAGCTTTAAGGAGACACACACATGTCGAGAGGTCGTAGATCTAGGTTTAGCAACAATTATAGATGCTTGATAGCATCATGTCTTGATGAGGATGTGAGATATTTTAGTTTATGGGATTCTCTTTCAATGATCAAGGAGAATGTGGAGTTCATTGTTCCATATTTAGAGGCTCAAGAGCATGTAGAAGCATCCAAATCTTCAATGAGGGTGAGTGTATCTCCTAGAAGATATGTTAGTCATGTTACATTGATTTCTTCCATTTATGATATTTCAAGTTATACAAAGAGGTGTGATTATGAGATATACTTCATCCATGAGCCTTCTAGTTGTTCAGTGGAGGAGAGGTGTGATGCCTTGATGGAGGATGATGATGAGAGAGTTTCCAAAGTTGCAATTGATGGGAGTATTATAGAGTACATAGCCAATGATCATGGATTATCTCAAACAAAGGGAGTTTCCCATGATGATACTCTTTCCATGGATCTTGGATTCTCTCAAACGGGGAGAGTTGACCATGACATTACTCTTACTTTAGGATTCTCTTAGGATGTCGGATGTGACATTGTTTAGGTTGGTCCAGTTGCCATGGGATTTGAGGTGCACGAAAGGGACTCTCATGTTCACAAGATGATGATGGCCTTGCATGGATTGCTTCCTATAACACAAGCTTTGTATTATAGGATCAACAAGTTGACTTATATGGATCTCTATCTTTGTGACTTTGATAGATGTGATACCCTTGTCTTGATCTTGTATGGAGATGTCATCTTCTCTAAAAGATGTCAAGGACAACTCATGATGTGGTGTCCATTGATTTTGGCTTATAATGTTGACTTGGAGGATGATGGAATTTAGCATGTTGCTTTTGTTTCAGAGAGATATTCCTATATTCACAAGTGGTAATCATTTGTTGGAGGATCAAGTTGTTATGGTAACATAGGTGATAGGTTATTTATAGATGATAATGGTTAATTTTAGGGTTGCAACATGTATCATATTTAGTGGAGTTGTAGAGGGAGTCAACGAATGTCAGTGTAAGCACTTTCCTCAGAATGAGGAAGTGTTAACTTTCAGGATTAGTCAAAATTGTTTACTCCATGCTTGGGGTACATGGTGTGTGTTTAGCCCCTTGATGGTTCAATATGGATTGCTACATGAGAGATAGTCCTTTATGGATTTGCACAATTGATATAGCTTGCTAAGTGGATGCTTGACCTCAGATGGTTGTTGGCTTGGTGTTATTCTCCTAGACATTGGATGCCCTTCATTGGGGCCCCATGAAGGATCCACTTGCTTGGAGAGCACACTACATGGTATGGGCAGCAATGTGTAGCTTGGAGGAGGGAATGGTCCCCGAGTTGGCACATGGTAGATTGGATTCCTCTTTGGAGGATTGGAGATGGATAAAAAATGCTTGGGGCTTTAACAATATTCTTGTAGGGGTAGGTGACCCAGTGGAGTACTTTGATTAGGAGAATTGATCGCGTACATGGAGGCTTGTTCACAGACCGAGGCCTCTCTATAGGTGATTATTTCAATTGTGTAATGTCCCCCAACTTAACGGAGGAATATTACCATGTGGAAAAGACATAAAAATAAAAATTGTATGTTAACATATCATGTAGCTTACCAGCTACAAGAAAACACACACAAATTTAACCATTTGTTGACATCGTTATTTAAATGCATCTACAACATGCTAACTAACATGAATGTTGATGATACTGAGAGTGGGGATGAATCAATATCAAGTACAATTTATCACTTCTATGAATTTACTTTCCAATCAAATAATATATCCAATAAAGAGCATAATAAGAGATACACAATGCACAATAGATATGAGTGAAAATCCATTGAATGTTTTCTTATGTAATAAAAGACTTCATTCAAAGGAAGCTACAACTTCCAAGTTCTCCATCTCCAACCCCCTAATTTACAGGCTGCAACCTGAAGGAATCTCGAACTCCCTATATTATCCGGCACCAATCGGAAGGAGGCTACAACCCCCTTTCCTTGCCCCTACCTTCCACCCTTGAATATTAATGATATGATCAACCTGTCACTGTCATTGTTACATCATCATCATCAAATTGGGTCCACTTGGAAATCGGGTCCACATAGAGATCATAGGTCCACACATAAACCCAAACAAACACATAGAACCTTGTGCAAAGAATCAACCTTCCATACTATAGCGAACCCATAATACTGATCAAAACATCTCCATAAGACTAGAAAATATCCTTCATAAGAGCTCCTTATCCTCCCAGTTTCTTCACTCCAAACTTGTGTTAAGAGATCACTAGCTCGGATGCTCTAAAAATACGAGAATCCATCCTATATTTATAGTAGTTATGTCCCTATTTTTAGTTTATGGGCCGACCTTGCTAAACTGTCCTTAATTTTCAGGTTGGGTTGTTGAACGGAAAAATTCATATCTCCTCATTCCTTGGGAGTTAGAGGGACTTCCATATACCGTTGGAAAGGTATTGGAATAAGATTTCAAACCATGTAACTTGTTTTTTCATTTGAGTTATTTATGTAGGGTAAAAATTCCCTCAAAAATAGGGTATCCAAATTGACCACAAATAATTCTATAAATAATCTCCATCTTGCAATCTTGATCTTGGACATTTGTAGGCTTCTTCACTTGACTGTAGGGGCTTCTAGAACACACCTCCGTGACTTCTTGTGGGATCCTCCAAAATATATTTTGTACTCTTCTTCTTCAAGAAATTGTGGGATTCTTAACTTCTTCTAGGGTTGACATCAATGAAAACCAATTTTCCAACAATCTCCACCTTTGTCATTGATGGCAACATTCATGCTCCCCCTGTCATCCTACTCTCTCCTTGTCAACATGCTCCTGATTTTTCTTTCCCCCTTCGACATCAATGGCAAAGGATGACTCTTTTCTTTAGGGTCACTCCCCCTAAACATGTGGCACTCAATAATACTTCTTTTGTCTTATTTTCCTTTCTTTCACTGTTATGTTCCTTGGAGATTTTTTGTGTGACTTCAATTTTATTTCTCTTCTCTTTGTCTAGGATGTCTATGTTATTTGGTCTTCTTGTCATTGTTGCAACCAATTTTCCTGAGTCCTTTTCTTTGATTTCACATTTTGGAGAATCAAACTTGAGAGTGTATCCTTGATCACATATTTTACTGACACCGAGAAGATTATGCTTCAGATCTTCAACCAGTAGGACATTTTCTGCTTTTACATTTTCACTTCCAAGATTTACTACACCCTTTCCCATTATTTTGACAGAGGATTCATCTCCAAATGCAACACTACCACCCTTTTTATTTAAGTTGATGAATTTGTTTTGGTCCCCAGTCATGTGTGTTGATCATCCACTGTCTATGTACCATTCATCTTCTTCTTCTTTATCTTCAATGATTAGTTCAATTCGATAATTTTCTTCACTCAGATTCTCTTTCCTTTCCATATTGTAGTTGGTTTTATGATAGGAGCATCTTCTTTCATATCTGTGCAATCTCTTGCTTTGTGACCAATATCATTTCATTTGTAGCATATGATATTTTGATCCATCAGTGGATCAAATGGATTGTAATTTCTATTGTCATATCCATAAGCATTTCCAAATCTATTGTTTACATGATTGTTCCTTGGATATCCATAATCATTTATGTTTCTCACATAGTTGTTTCTTGCATTGATTTTGCAGTGAATTGCTTTGTGTCCAAAGTTTCTACAAGTATAACAATGACCAAAAAAAATATTCTCATACTTGATAGGCAATGATCTTCTTGGTGTTTCACACCTCCTGAATTATGATCTTCTGTTCCAGCTAAAGGTGTTATGTTCTTATTGTTCTTTAAATTCTTCTTGATTGTTTATTCCACTTCTTAAGGCATTTGCATAGCTTCTGGAATTTCCTTCATCTTTATTGTCCTCTTTATCTGTATTTTCCATCTCTAAACTGTTATGATATCCAAGTCTTGTCTTACCGATAGGTGATCTCTGATTGCAAAGGATTTCATCTAGCTTTTTAGTACTTCTTCCAATTTTTTCCAACTTTTCCATAATCAACATTAGCTCTTCTTTTGTGTGATCCAATTCTCCTTTTAATTTATCATAATCTTCTAATTGTTCCTTCAAGTTGTTAATTGTCTTTTCAAGCTCATGATTATGTTCTTCACATCTTGCCAATTCGTTTCTTAGTTCTCTATTCCTGTTTCTTAGCTTAGAGCTTAGCACTTTCTTCTTCAACATACTTCAATTTTTCAAGATTCTCATCATCTTCTTGTTCACCTTTTGTGATGTCCTTGGCTCACCAGAAAGATTCAAGGCATGTTCCTTTAGTTTCTTCATCATAATCTTCTTCAGAATTGTCTTCATCTATTTTAGAATCTTTGTGGTCAATGTATTGAGTTTCTTGAGTTATGAAGAAAACTTCCCTTGTATCCATTTCTTCTCCATCACTTTCATCTGAAGAATTGTTGTCCTCCTTGGAGTAGAGACATTTTTTCTTGTGGAAGCCTTTCTTTTCTTCAAAAGGAAAGTTCTTAGCATAGTGTCCTACTCTGCCACAATTGAAGCATTTAAAAGGTAACTTACCTTTGTATTTTTCGGTTCCCCTCTTGAGCTTTCTTACAAAATGTGCTTCTTCTTCATCTGAATTAAAGTTTGATTTTTCCTCCACCTTTTGTTCCTTGTCCTTTGTTTTCTTCATAGATTTAAAGGTTGCTTCTCTGTTTGACTGTTCATTTTTTGTACTTGTTCTCATTTCATATGCTATGAGAGACCCATGTAGTTCATCCATTGTCATCTTAGTCAAGTCCCTATTTTCTTCAATGGCAGAGACCTTGACATCATATCTCACAGGAAGTGATCTCAACACCTTATGTACAACCAAGTATTCATTGAGTTATTCTCCTAGTCCTTTGATAACATTGACAGATTCATCTACTCTAATTAAATAGGTTGCAATATCTTCCTTTTCATCCATTTTTTAATTTTCAAATTGTGCTCTGTGTCGTTGAAGTTTGACCTGCTTGACTTTAGGATCACCTTCATAGATATTTTTAAGTTTTTCCCATACCTCTTTAGTTGTGTTGCAACTCATCACCTTGCTAGCAATAGTTGGTGTCAATCCGCCTAAAATAACATGCCTGGCCTTTGCATTGCAACTCATTGATTTCTTCTCATTTGGATCGATGGGAGTAGTTTTTGGAACTTTATATCCATTGAAAACTGAGAGCCAAATATCCACTCCTAAAGATGTCAAGTAAGTTTGTGTTATGTTGCTCCAGAATGCATAATTGTTTCCATCAAATGGTGGAATCACATTTGGAATGTGGCCTTGGCCTTCCATCTTTGTTCACCATCTTCCTTCGAATGATTAAACAATGTTGAAGGTAACATGCTTTGATTCCAATTGTTGATACTGAGAGAGGGGGTGAATCAATATCAAGTACAATTTATCACTTTTATAACTTTATTTTCCAATCAAATAAAATATCCAATAAAGAGAAGAAGAAGAGATACACAATGCATAATAGATATAAGTGAAAATCCACTGAATGTTTTCTCATGTAATAAAAGATTTCATTCAAAGGAAGCTACAACTTCCAAGTTCTCCAGCTCCATCTAGAAGGAGGCTCCAACCTCCTAATTTATAGCTTGCAACCTGAAGGCTCCAACTCCCTATATTCTCTTACACCAACCGGAAGGAGGCTACAATCCCCTTTCCTTGCCCCTTCCTTCCACCCTTGAATATTAATGATATAATCAACCCGTCACTGTCATTATTACATCATCATCATCAAACTGGGTCCACTTAGAAATTGTGTCCACATAGAAATTGGGTCCACACATAAACCCTAACAACCACACAGAACCTTGTGCAAAGAATCAACATTCCATACTATAGCGAACCCATAACAATGATCAAAACATCTCCATAAGACTATAAAATATCCTTCATAAGATCTCCTTATCCTCCCAGTTGCTTCACTCCAAACTTATGCTAAGAGATCGCTAGTTATCTCCCTATTTTTAGTTTTTGGCCTGACCTGGTTGAACTTTCCTTAATTTTATGGCTGCGTTGTCGGATGAAAAAAATCATATCTCCTCACTCTTTGGGAGTTAGAGGGACTTCCATATACCATTGGAAAGGTATCGTAATAAGATTTCCAACCATATAACTTGTTCTTCCATTTGAGTTATTTATGTAGGGTAAAAATTCCCTCAAAAACAGGGTATCCAAATTGACCACAAATAATTCTTTCAACAATATCCATCTTGCAATCTTGATCTTGGAGATATGTAGGTTTCTTCACTTGACTGTAGAGGCTTCTAGAACACACCTCTATGACTTCTTGTGGGCTTCTTCAAAACATCTTTTATACTCTTGTTTTTCAAGCAATTGTGGCCTTCTTAACTTATTCTAGGGTTGACATCAATGAAAACCAATTTTCCAACAAATATAGCTGATAAATTCATTCTCATACACAGAGTAAAAACACATAGCAGTTAAGCTCATGAATTAACTCATAGAAAAGATAAACACTTATTTTTTTAAAACAATTGCGCAACCCATTGCTTGGGATAGACGTTCCACCCAACCATAGACTTGTTGTTCCATATCTCAATAGCAAGTCACCCCTGAGTTGGGGCTAAGAATCCACAAAAGAGGGCGTCTCTCACTGTCCACTCACAACTTCGATAATCCCGCAGCCCATTGGTATTATCCTACAACTATCCTGATTTTCCACCAACTCTCTTCCTCTTGACCTGCCCAACTCAAGGAATGTACGTCTTCACTGATCTCAATCCACTGGGTGTCCCATTTGTTTATCAAGGTCTCTTGGGCACATGCAACCATGAATATCACGACTGGGAACTCAAGGGAACTCATTGCTAGGAAAAACTACCAGGAAAACAACAACAACAAGTTTTTTGTTGCAATGAAACTCACACATGAGTTCACTCTTCAGGCCTGACAACTTGGTTCTTCAGTCTTCAGCTCCAAAAATGCTCTAGAATTCGCCATCCATTGTTGCTTCAGCTCCAAAGCTCCTCTTTTCCTTGTTCACCCCTACTACTCATGCAAAAATGTGACTGTAAAAACTGCCCTCCTTGGCCATACAAATTTCCTCTCTTTTCTTGTGTTTTTGACTCACACTCATCCCCAAACTGATTGTACTCAGCCCCATGCTCCCAATAACTATGGGATGCGACTTTTTACACCCACCCTCTTACAAGTATTCAATGATTGGGCTCTCATACACTCAAATAGGACATATAAGTTTTATACACAATGATAA
The DNA here is from genome assembly GCA_009831015.1 of Picea engelmannii. Taxonomy (NCBI): domain Eukaryota; kingdom Viridiplantae; phylum Streptophyta; class Pinopsida; order Pinales; family Pinaceae; genus Picea; species Picea engelmannii. The sequence continues at coordinate 234,759 of ML793239.1, forward strand.
TCAAATTTAGGAATGTGGGTTTGGATCAATACCCATAAATAATCCCCCCCTTGGACCCTCTTATACATTGTAATGTTCCTGACTTGGCTAGTCTGGTAAACGCTGCTAATGTGTGTGTAGGATCAAAGGTTTACAGCATATAAATGATCATACAAATAATAAACGCGACAAAGGACTGCAAGTTTGTATTATGATATCTCTGTGGATTACAAAATGGACGAATGCGGCTGAATAACTAACAATACTTGACTAGATCAACATACAAAGGATCTAAGTCGGAATATACAAAGGATCTAAGTCGGAATATACAAAGGATCTGTGAGTCCTTCTGTGAATAGCATGATCAGCCTGGGTTCTGATATATCTGTCACTGCCACGGCTACCCACTGAAACTCTGTGATGAACGCCTTTGTTGTGCCAGTTTGTCTCAACTGGGCTAGATCCTTGAAGTGTATCTTAGGATCCTTCCTATCAAACTTATCCATGAGCCTATATGTAAACTCCCTATAAGAGGTGATGCGACTGTGACCCAATGTCACCAGTCCATGATACCACCACTCCTATGCCTCACCCTCCAAGTGTAAGTTCGTGAAACTGATGGCCTCTGTCTCGGTCATCTGGTTAAGCTTGTAATATGTGTCTAGCTTCTATACCCAAGCTCTGGCGGTGTATTTGGACGATTCGTCGAAAAAAGGGATGGTGAGTTTCCCAACTTTTCGGATGAAATCGAGGTTATGCCCCTACTACTGTTGTGGTCCTCCCCTCTGCGGCTCTCTGGGGTGGTTCTTGAGTCTGAGTCCACAGTACTCGACTAAGGTCATGTCCTGATGGAAGTCATGACCCAATGCTGCGTACTCCCTCCTATACTCTGCAATGTCATCAGCATGAGTGGGTGGCCTCTGTGCTATTGGTGGCGGTGCTATTACCGGGGGTGCCCTATGGAAACTGGGAAACAAGGGTCTGGGAATCCTACTCACAGAGGTGTATGTGCGAGAGGGTGAGTGGGGTCTATTGCCTGCTCCCGAGTTTGCTTGTGCTGCATGCGGGACTTGTGTATATGGGGTGCCCACTCTAACCAATCTATCAACCACCTGTGCCAAGGACTGAGACATGGTCCGTTAACTAGCTAACATACCGTTGATCACCTGCATGAAAGATGCCTTTGGATTTACGGGGGCCTTGCCACT
>ML793239.1:237319-262995 GCA_009831015.1 Picea engelmannii
GTGTCTTCCTCCTGGAATACACTGAACTATCTCTCCTGAGATGTGCCTCTTCTCCTCAATCACAAGTCATAATCTACATAATAATGAATTAGGTCGCTGACCCTTCCTTTATAGCTTTCCAAAACCCTAAATCATGTTGAAACCCTAAATCACTGCTGAAACCCTAATTCATTGTTGACTTCTATTTTTATCTCATAATGACTTAAAAGCACTTTTAACCCTTGTTAGCTCAATGTCACTTTCTGAATATAACATCTGTGACTGGACTGACCTCTAGTAACCCTGTTTACCCCTCTTTGGCCCTGGCTATAGTCTAACAGGGTGGTTTAGACCATTAAGTCTCCTCTTCTGGAGCTCCTATTTGGAAAGGGACATTACATACACTCCCTTCTGTTGTGGAAAATCATCCCCCACCTCTGTCCATGTCCCCCAGTAGCTGGCATCACATTTTATTTATTAATATTCAAAAAATACAATTCACATATTACATTGCTTGGCCATAGCCACATTCATGTCTACAATATGCATTGATTAAACTGTGGATTATAGTGGGGATGTTACAAGTTACCCACATGACCGACAACTTCCACATGCCTAATCTGGTTTGGTATTTGGGTTGTTGGTTCATTAATGTGGGTGCCAATGTGCTAGCTCGATGCCTCTTTCATTTTCCCCTTCCTCTTCCACCACTCCCATCTCCCTCGTGCCCCTTCCCCATCCTCTCCGTGTCACCCCCCTCCTTACCATTTCACCCCCTCCCACCTCTCCCATTTCTCTCAAAACATCAACCCCCCCACCCCCTTGAGCTCACACATTCTCCCCCCCGCTCTTTTGGATCAATAGGCATACAGTCCATTCCTGTGATGATAGAAGCAGATTCATAGGGAAATCATGATAGGATAATGGATTACATAGTGAGTAGAATGCATGTCGGTACAAGGGAAGGTTTACATTACATAGTAGAGGCATGTCCCAAGGTTTCTATAGTTCATCCCACAGTCAACCTCTCTACAGATCTCGTTCTACTTGCTGCTCATATTTGCAAGTTTAACAAAAATTTTGAGCAGTTGCAAGCAAAAGTGAGAATTTTGTCATCTAGAGTCTTGTAGGTGGAATTAGAGAACCCATCCCCCATAAAAATACTACATGAAAACCAAGTGCAGGACAACTTATAACCACTAAATGACGCTCTGCATGTAGAAATTATTGATCTAAAAAATACACAAGAAGAAATATGAAATCAATAGGCCACTTTTTTAAATAGGTAACATAGACATATATTATATCATGGGCACATGTGGTTAAGGGTAAGGACAAGACCTGCCTCCCCTCTCTTGCTGAGGTCGAGGAAGATGTCTAGGCCAAGATAGAGGAAGATCACACTGGGAAGGTTCAATAACTAAATTTAAAGGTAGGGGACTCCCCTTACCCTCTCCTTCCTTGGACCCCATACAAGTTGGCACCATGTTCCTCCGAGATAACCTTGAGATTTTGGACCTTACTCTTGAAAGTGCCTAGTTCAGATTTGATTCCACACCACACATTTGGTCCTGGACAATCGATGATTGACTTTGGATGCTTCGCACCAAGCACAAACTATTCTCTCTTCCCAATATGATATTTTGGACGAGGATCTCAGTCGATCCCAAGTTGCAGAGCTAAAACACTCTTTGGAGCTAGTAGCAACAACACGATAGGAAGAGAAATGGACAATCATTCATAACCTTAATGATGTTATATAGGATTCCCCTCCCTCTAGCTACTCTTAGCCTAAGGCCTCTAAATGACGGTCTTGATTGGGGAGGTGACAGGGTTTGGGTATCTCAGTAGGTTATTGGAGTGGCAACATATCTTTCTGATAATCTTCAACCATGATATCTAATGCTATTGGTACATCTAATATCCTCTTTACCACTAAGACCCACACGAGCCTTGCTCAACCACTCCTAGACGTAGTAGGATATCACTGGTTTTTGGCTTGTTGACAAGAGACTAGATCTTCGGATGGTGTCAGGGGTTTAGATGGTGTTGCCTGCCTAACTAGGGACTCCCTCTGGGATAGGGTTTCTCTTATGGATTTAAATGATTTTTCTAAGTTCACGTGGATTCAAATCAGTGGATTTACCTCCCTCCTTAGAGGCATCTACGTGGCAGTTTGTTACTCCCCCTTGTGTCATCTTCGTTTACTAGTCACAATGACTAAAACATAAACCCCTATTTGTACCTATACGCTGGCATCATTCAATACTCAACAATGGGGGATGCCATCTTATTGGGAACTTCAATGCCCATGTCAGACCTATTTAGATCCCACTCCATGATTGCTCATAGGACTTGTTTTGCATTCAAGAAATAGATCCAGATTAAGTAGGATTCCGATGGTTATCTGATGATGTCTATGAGCCTCTTGTAGCTTAGTGAATTCGATGAGCTACTAATCCTAAATGACCTTCCCTTATTCCCAAAGTCTTGCTTCTTCACTTGTCGACCTCATAGTGGAGGTGCAAGTGTAATAGATTATGTCTTGTCTAGTCAAGTTCTACTCCCCTTCATCCACCATTTTTCGGTGACTCCCATCACCTAGTTGACCATGCTCTTTTATCTTTCTCTTTTCATGCTAACCCCCCCCCGGCTCCCACCTTAGACAACATTTTTATTTGACGAGGGTGATCCATACATCTTTACTTCCCATCTCCACCAGATGCTCCCATATAAGTCCCTGTTCTCATGCCTCGATTCCGTCTATGCCAAATACACCTATCTTTCATCCACCATTTTGGAAACTGCTCTTCAGTCCTACCCTTGTTACACTAGATCCACCTCACCTTCCCTAAAAAATAGATCCTTTCCCATGAAGAAGTGGTATGACAATGAATGTAAACTCCTCCACAGTTAGCTTTGGCACGCATTCACTCATACTCACCCTTCCTAACCCCATATTAAGGCTTCCTACCACTGCCTTCTTTGCCATAAGAAGCACCTCTTCATTTCCTAAAGGAGACATGAGTTGGGTGCTTCCCTTATCCATTCCCCTAAAAACTTCTATCACACCTTCTTCCCTTGCCAGTCTCCTCTTCCTCTAGATCCAAAATCCATGTTTAACCATGCCTCCTCCCTTTATGATGTCCCTTGATAGCCCTTAATCCAAGTTATGTCCTCCCTACCCTTCTTGTCACGTATTCTCATACCGAGATATCCCGGAGTTCATTTGGATGATGAACACTAGTAAAGCAGTGGATGAGGAGGGGTTTCAGGCAAAACTCTTCAATCAAGGTGTTCACATCATGGATAACCACTTGGCCAACTTGTTCAACCATGTGGTCTGCACATGCTTTCCACAGTCTTGGTCACATCACATTATTCACCTAATTCACAAATTGGGCTCTAGTATGGATCCCAACAACTATGGGATGATCATGGTAGGTCATGTGTTTTCTTAACTCTATGCTACAGTCCTCCATTTGAAGTTTTTTTGGGAGCTTGAGAGGAAGCAACTTAAAGCTAGAGGATATGATGGATTCCAACTCGAACACCATACCATTGATTACATCCTTACACTCTATGCCATCATTGAGAAGGCATGACATCACTCTTTGAAAGTTTATTGCTACTATGTCGGATTTTAGAAAGATTTTGATTTCGTCCCTCGAGAGGCTTTGTTCCAGAGAGTTGGAGACATTGGTATTTATGATACCTTGTTGACTACCATTATTCACATTTACGAGTCGAACCTTAGTCATCTATGCACAACACATGGGATATAAGATTTTATCAGGATACCAGTGGGGTCAAACAAGGTTATCCCCTATCCCCCACATTGTTTGGGATCTACATTGACGAGCTAGAGTCCTTGCATGAGCACATCCATGATAGATATGGGTACCTCCTCCACCATGTCGTGATTTCTATCCCACTTTTCACTGATGATGTGATTAATTTAATCTCATCCCCCGAAGGGTTGTAGAGACAACCACATGTCCTTGCCCTCTTTTGTGACCTTCATTAGTTGACTGTCAGCTTGGGTAAAACCAAGGTCATGGTCTTCAACGGGTCCAAGAAGACCCTATTTTATCACCATTTGATTTTTAGAGGAGAGGAGATTGAGATCACTGACATGCATACTTATTTGGGGGTATTTTTCATGGGACCCCACTTCAGTCAACGACATGTACTTCGGCCTTGAGCAAGGGCTATGAATCCTTGGCCCTTCTTGAGAGGAAGTGTTTCCTACACCATTTTTAGGACACATCATCTAAGATGTCACTCATGTACACTCTTTTCTAGTCCACAGTTTTATATGGCTCCGAGGTCTGGGGGCTTGGTTTATTAGAGTATGATTGGTCGTTAGTAGAGAGATTACAAAACATCCTCCTTCGTCACATCATTAGATGCAAGCATACAATCCCTCTACCCATTGTCCTCACAGAGTTTGGTGCTTGGCCCTTTCAACTTGAGACAACGTTTGGCCTTGTCTTACTTCTACACCACATTAAGAGTTTAACTGATACAACAAAAGGATGAGACCAATATCCGTACTCAACCTACTGTTCATCAGAGTCCATTACATATGCTATTTCTCTGGTTTGTTCTTGGTGCTAGTATGTTGGGGTCTCATATCTCTTAGCATATGTTGGTATTATGATGGACTGGCTTCGTCCATTTAGATATGCCCTTGATGCACCCGGTCACCTCTTATCTACCAGACAAGAGATGGACACGGTCATAAAAGAGGACACCTACATGCAGTTTGTGTAGGTCACTTAGATAAACCTTCAGGGTGGGTTACGTTCAAAAATGGCCTTGTATGCAGAGCATTTTATGGTTATGATGGATGGACTCATTATTCGACCCCATTACACACTTCACCATTGGATGCACACTCTTTGGATCCCCTTGGGCCAATTCAGAGTTGGATCTCATAGTTTGTGGATTGAGACTAACCATTAGATTGACCGATCAAACATAATCTTCCAGCTATGCCATCTCCATGAGGTTGAGACAAGGAGCACTTCATCTTCCGTTGCCCGATTTACTACAAGATTTGAGGATGGTTCCACTGTATTTTCAAAGAGTACAGATGCTTGGCAGTTTCTTTATGTACCCTGACTAGAGATGCCTAGCCTTATACACGTGTAGGAGGCCCTCCCTCGCCACTCTTCTATCCTCCAACTACATCCATTTCTTGGACCATCTCCCACCCAATGGATCACTTCCTTTTTTATGGTGCTTCCGACTAGGGGCACCAAGTGCTAGATGAATAGGGATGACACCATATTAGTGAGGATATAGGGCACTATTCCTACCTTTGTGAGATCCCAACAATGTCACCAGACCAAACCTCATACTATCATATATACTAGTTGCTAGATGATATCTTCCAGACCACAACGACATGTTCTTCCTTCCAGACAACAACACAACACTCATTGTAGCTCCTCTTTTGATATTTCTTTCGGACATACATCTATTTTGAGTTTTCTCCATTCGACCTTGGATGTTAGGAGATATGGCTCTAATGGACCAGGGTAGCCTCATTCCATGGGTGCCATAGTATCTAGATCCACTCATCTTGTACATCTCTCTCTTGGATTGCCTCTCGATCTTTGGAACTGGCTTTCTAGGTTTTAGACTAGACTTCTATTTTACTTCTTGCTTTTTATTTTTTATAAAGGAGTCGCTTCAACACTCTCACTTTGTATAGACACCATTGTAGCTAATAGTCCCATTGACCTACTTCAATGGTCATTTGTTGGACATTAATACATTTATCTTATCTTATCTAGTTAGTGAAATATTATAGATAAAAGTGCCCTCATAATTAAATAAATCAATCATTTGTAAGTGATGCTTTGGTTGCACAAGAGCTCTAAAAAACATTGTGCCTCTCTTAGTCGTTTTGCCCTCCTTTGTTGCTTATTGTGTTTGCATGAAAGATGTTTGCAAATTCTTAATAAATTTTGCGTCGATTTGTAGAGAAAAAAACATGAAACCACCATTAGAAGAGAAGTGAACCCTGAACAAATAAGAATAAAAAACAATAGATTCAAGAAGGGGAGTGTGGAGGTGAGAATGGAAATGGCAGAAGAAAGATGTTTCATTGTACTTTATAGTGACACCTTCATAAGCATGGAGTTGCTTATAGCTGGTGAGGTTTCACCCCCTTGACGGTGTACGTCCATGAGCTCGACATAATGACGGGGTTGAGGGCAAAGGATTAGAATCAGATGCTCGAATACCTTGACATTAGTAGTGACAAAAAGAAGGAAACAATCAAGAATACAAAGTATTTAATGGAAGTCGATACTACCATCAACACCGCTTCTACTCCAAGAATAAAATTTAAACCCTTTAATTCAATAAAATTAAAACAATAAATATTTTCAATTTAATTTAATTAATTATGTTTTAATCCAGTTACAACTTTGAATAGAACAAATATAAACTTTACAACTTTGAATAAGACAAAAATAAACTTTGATATAACTCCTAGCTAATACTGATTCATCAACAATTTTGTGAAAGCTATTTCCCAAACCTATGGTAGGAATAATACATAGGGGTACACAAAGAAGCACAATGAGTGGTCTCCTAGATAAACATATGCTAAGCTTCAAAACCAACAAAGATGATCTTCAAAGTGCATGAGATAACTTTTATACAAACAAAATATTTAAAACGATTATAACTTTTGATTAAAATGCTCTTTTTCGATCATACTCTAACGATGCCATCCACTTTTGATATGTTTAGGACCACAAAAGCCCAACACACTACTCATTAATATCGATTACAACAACCCCATAAAGTGATTATTAAATAGCTTTAATAACCACTAGACCACAAACCACTACAACTATACATCGTGGTGCATTAATTACATCAAACACAAGAAGACCCCAATTGAATAAAAAAACCCTATGTACATGGTTAAAATTGACACACAAGAGATGGAACATGCATTTAAGAGGATCTCAACTTTGGTGGAAGAATAACATCCTTTGCTTTTCCAATTAACAAAACCTTTATTGACAATATTCCACATAGTTGATTTAAACCCTACTTACATGGGTAAAATTGACACACAAGACATGGAACATGCATTTAAGAGTATCTCAACTTTGGTAGAAGAATAACACCCTTTGCTTTTCCAATTAACAAAACCCTTATTGACAATCTTCCACTTAGTTGATTTTTAGATATTATAAAAATTGATAGGATTAATTTAGATTTTTTAAATTTGAGATCTATTAAGTGTCGAGAGGGATTAAATTCGTTTAAATGTAAACTTTTTGAAGGTGTGAATGATAAAAGGGCTTAGCCTTGTAAGTGAGATGGTTCCCCAATATTTTTTGGTCCTTTAGGGATTTGGGAAGTCACAAATTCAAGACCAAAGCATCTCGAGCCAACTATAAATGCCCAATGGCATATAGGTTTCTTGGTTTACAAGAAGAGCATGGCCTCAATGCCAAGCTTGTTATTTCATTTTTCTTGGGTAGGTTGGAAGCATTAGTCCCAACGCCTAGTGACCTAGTGGGTACTTCATTGTTGATTGGGAAAAAAGAAGAAAAATAAATAGTTAAGGTTTGCACATTGAAGGATTTGATCATTCTCACTACTTGATAGATTTGGGAATAAGATGAAACACTTTTTTTTGGTTGTAAATCAATGGTAGTTTATCTATACACATACACCATCTGTTAAAATATTTACATGCCATTGGAGAATTCAAGTGAAAAACCCTCACACTGAATCCTCTATATTGCTCTGTCAAGTCGATTGGTTTGAATAATGCGATATTCAAAATTTGAAAAGTATTTTTAGCACCCAAAAAAACAACACACTGATGGGTTTTACTTGGCCCCTAGCCATTAATTCCTAGCATAAATAACACAAACCAACACTGAATATAGTTTTGCCCCTAGCCATTAAACCATATACTACCATGCCAACAAAAGTAAAACAAATAAATTGAAGCCTCGTAGATAGAGGGAACTAGAGATTCTTTCTGCCATTCATCATCATCATCAAGGGAGATGGGGTGTTGGGAGTCCTCTCCAATGTGGGTTTCTTCTGTTTCTCCCTCATCCCTAATTTCTTCTTCATCATCTAAAGCATGCTTTAAACCTTGGGTGGCTTCGAGGAAAAAGTAGTGTTTGTCATCGAGTTGTTGCAACGCTTCCCATATACCACTCAATGGGAGTTATTCTTCTCTCAAGCCAAATCCATATGACAGGGCATCATTTCCTTTGTATACCAATATAGGTCTAGAGTCAAAGAGTCCGTGGTGGTTCTTCTCCATGAAAACCCTATATCCAAGATGATGTGAGCCTTGTCTCTCTAAACATTGTTGGTGGCAACCCCACACCCATGAACATTCTCCTCTAGTTTGTCCAAATTATAAGTCGTGGCGACCATGTGTTTACGATCAAAACCCTATGCTATGCATCAAGTCTCTACATATCTCCAATGGTAGTAGCACACCCATAAACATTCTCCTCTAGTGAGATGATGTCTCACGTCCTTCACACCCCATCTAAAGAGATAAAACATTAATTATATTATTTTCAATTCTATTTATTAAATTAGATAAATACTTTTATTTTTAAATTTTATTTAATCCACGAACGAAGGTGACACATCTCACCATAGTACAATGTAGATTGTGCCATTTGACCTAGTAAGTTAATTTCTGTTCATCCGACCAGCCAAATGGTCATTATTAATAAATAGAAAGCAAGAAAGGCAAAATTAGGGCAAGGATATTGTGCGAAATTTCGGGAGCGGAAAGCACGATCGCCCAATAAGTGCCGAGTTGACTTTCGATAGGTTTCACCAACTTCAAAGAAAAACAATCCAAAACCAACCAACCCTCAAATTTTTAATCCGACAAACCCGGCCAAACCAATGATCGCATGAAGTTCCCATTACCGCATTTCTTAAATTCGAAAAATTATTGTTAAGTGACATTGTTTCCATCGACAATTCCTATGATTCTTTAAAAATTTAAATGCGCAGACCATAAAATAAAAATACCCCCTTTGTTTTATTTCTGCTTGAAACAGAGCTACTACATTGGACATCATTAGCTTCTCGTCTGCGTTTCACCATTTTCGTCCGCAGGCCCGTTAACAGAGTCTCAAACCCATTTCATTTCAGCAATGGCCACATCTGTTAACAACATAGCAGCAACTTTCTCGTCATGCAAAATCTCAGCAAAGCCTTCATCCTCATCAAAACCCACTTCCATTTCTTTGCCTATGACCACCACTTCCATGTCAAGCGGTACACTCTCATCCCCATCAGTGGCATGGAATCCACAAGCAACATTGCCTCATTCTTTGAAGTCTGCATTTGTGGGTTTCTATGGAGGTCCAGGGCCAAAGCCCAAATCCTTAAACCCCACCTTAAAACCTAGCAGAAGAAGAACTCCTAAACCTTACAGAAGTATCAAAGCTGAAATATCCGTGGGTGACAAGCTTCCAGAGGCTACATTTTCCTACATTGATAAAGAGGACAATCTCCTGACAATCACAGTCTCTGATTTAACCAGAGGAAAGAAGGTGGTCCTCCTAGCTGTTCCTGGTGCCTTCACTCCCACTTGCTCGCAGAAACACCTCCCTGGATTTGTACAGAGGGCAGATGAACTGAAGAGCAAAGGAATCGACACCATTGCCTGCATTTCTGTCAATGATGCATTTGTAATGAAGGCTTGGGGGGATAACCTCAATGTGGATGATAATGTCCTCCTGCTTGCTGATGGAAATGGGTATTTCACCAAGGCAATGGGCGTGGCCTTAGATTTGAGTGATAAACCTGCTGGGCTTGGTGTCCGATCGAAGCGCTATGCTCTAGTTGCAGAGGATGGGATTGTCAAAATTTTGAAGTTGGAGGAGGGTGGTGCATTCACTGTCAGTGGAGCTGATGAGATTTTGGAGTCACTGTAAGGATTTTGTTATATGCCATATGCCTACATATCAAAGCATAGATATTGTGTCTTTTTGGATTGTGGTAGATGAAGTAGGATGAGTAAAACCACATTTTGGGGGATTTGATTATAACTTGACACTGGCTTCTAAGCATGCTTGTTTAGAAAGTATATATTTAATATTTTGGCATCTATTAAACCTATGCCCAGATAAATTGTTGCAATGTAAAGAGCTTCCTTTATACTATTACAAACATGGTGCAAATTTGTACAACTGTGAGCTGCGATCATGTGTTTTGTTAAAGGTTGTGCTCTATATTCTTCTCTAATTTTTCTGGCTGATATCAAAGGGGAAATGTTTTCTGAGTTATGTATGAGATTTCTGGATAAACAGTGTAGGAAGTTTTGAGTTTCAATGCTTTTTATGCTTTTATTTGATCATATGGGATTGGTATTGTGACATCCGTTATTATCTGTGCTCCATGATCATTTCCCTTTGAGCCCTGGTTGATGGCTTAACACTTCGTCAACCTCACCTTTGAACCAAGGGCTTGTTGTCAAGGATTTCCTCCTAGATTATTGTTTGGTGGATATTCACTCATTCTTGCTTGATTTATTCTATTTGTTAGGTATTCAATCAAGATCTTCATTTCTGTTCCACTTCCTTTCTCCCCTGACTTGCTCTATATGTTGGACTAAAATTATTATTTTGTATATGGGAGAGCCCGATGTTTGAGAAAATAATCTGAACTAGCTGTTGTGCACTATGTGTATTAGAATTTTTGACTCTTCTTTTACTCCAATGGTTCCTCATTTTGCCTCATATTATATCTAAGATGGATCAATATTGTATTGATTGTACACCAGAATTACACTACGACATGCACAGGTGGTGAAAATGGCTGTGCTGCCATAATAGTATTAGATGATATGAGTGTCGCTAGCCCTGTTCTATCAGAGAACAGAGTCTATTCACGCTATTGTTCCCCGCAAGGCCATTTTTATGGTCGTTTCAAACATGCATGCACCTGACTTCATGCCTTCCCTAGATTCCATTTTTCATTGGGTAGGAAAAGTAGTTAGCATTGGTTGGAAAATAAGCAATTTTCTTTATGATGGCAATGTATCAGCAGCATTTTGGAGGAGAGGGGTAACAAGGAGAAACAGATATGAATTGTATCTGACAGTTAATGAGTTGGAAGAAAACCTCTAATGGTATTCTCAGATAATCATTGCATACAATATTCACAACCCATTGTTATTATTGAAAACAATATCAATCCTCTCAGATTTTGTTGTAGATTTCCTCCCTTGGGTTTCTGCTTGGAAAACTCGACGAAGAAAAACAGAAGTGATTAGCATGCCTATGAAGTTTGAACAACATAGACAATGATCTCAACTTGGTAATTGATATATGCAAAATAAGATTCATGAGTATAAAGTAGTTTTATGATGGCGTCTAAAAGATTCTCGTGGATTTAGAGAGTGATCCGTGGATCAACTGTTCAGAGCCTTTGCTAATAATTGCAATGCACACTTACTAGATTATTTATAATTTTATATGCTGCCACAAAATGCACTGCTGCTGAACCCTAGCCGAGATTGAACTGCTGCCGGCTGTTTTGCCCTGCCCATCTGGCCATGGATCCAGCCTTGGGAGGGGAATGCCTCCCCCCTCTTGGTGCTGAAGAGGCATCCTTTCAGGCCCTCATTGCTCTCTTGGAAAATCATCTCTCAAGCCGACTACTTCAAGATTTGTAGAAAAAATGGACTTATTCTGGAAGTTTTTCTTCCAGCCTCAACCTCTAGGAAAATGGCTTTGGTGCTATCTGAAAGAGGACTCACTGGGCACTTGGAATCTGGCCCTCCCTGAGAAATATGGACATCTGGGGGAACAAAAATGGGCTCACCTTGATCAAAGGAAAACTGACATACTATTTCTAAAGAAGGGGGTTTTATGAATTTTTATTTGTACTCGAAGTGGATCGTGATCTCATGTTCAGAAATGGGCTGTACTTTTATGGAACTGGGGGGATGTATATGAATTGTTGGGTTCTTGATTTTGATCCAAAGCTAGATGTGCCTTCTGCTGTCCCAGTCTGGGTCTGATTGCCTTACCTACCACTGCATTTCTGGAATGAAGAAAGTCTAAGGGCCATTGGCAATTCAGTAGGAAAATACATCGATAAATCAGAGCCAAAGGCTGGTATGTTCACATGTGCAAGAATTTGTGTTAAAGTAGATCTCGAAAAGGGTCTCCCGGAAGCTATCCTTCTGAATTTGGCAAACTGGAAGCGCATCCAAAAATTAGATTATGAACAGTTTCCGTTCAAGTGCAAATCATGCCACGAACAGCCATTTTGCCAAGGACTGTAAAAAAGCAGACCCAGTGCAAACTCTAGCTGAAAAGGAAGATCAATGGGAAATTGTTAAGAAGAAAATCGGTCAACATCAAGGGCATGCAACCAGCCAAAATCAAGCCTCTTGGGGACAAAAAGTAAATCAAGGCCAAGCCTCTACATCAGCTACTCAAAAAAGGAAAAGTACACCCTTGACTAATCGCTATGACATCTTGTCCCCAAAAGATCCTGAAACTTTGCCAAAGTTTTTGTTTCCACCTTCAAAGGAGAGCACAATCCAAATTCCAGTCATCTTGCAGCAAGTTGCCTTTCCGTTGATATACTCATCATCTGAGGCAGAACCTATAATCTCCTCAGAAGCTGATACCCTTTCAGATGGACAGGAAGAGATAGATAAAGTTCGAGAAAAAGCTCACCAAAAATCTAGTGGGGTTGTCACTACGAAAAAAGCACATCAGCAGATGGATGATGAAGATCAAGAAGAAGAGTGTCTTCCCAAAAAGGTTGGGAGAAAACCCTCAAGGGAAAAAGAGAAGAGGATGCTAACAAAGAAAAAAATATAGGGATCCAAACAACCATCAAAAGTTCGCCGGCTGGAGGAAATAAATCTCTAAAAACACTAGGAAAATAACATCACAGGAAGGGAAAATATGCGGGAGCACCAAACCCCCACAGGTTAAATAGTGACTGTAGAGGTTTGGGAAGTAAATATAAAGAAGAAGCATTATGAGATTTAATCAAATCCGAAAAACCAACCATCATCCTCATCCGGGAGACTAAGCTTGACGAAGATGAGATGCTCGACATTGGCAAAAAGCAATGGAAAAACCGTGAAGGGGTAGCTGTTAGTGCCAAAGGTGCATCAAGCGGCCTATGCAAAGAGAGCTTCTGCTTGACAACTTGACCTTATCTTTTGATATCATCCCCTCTACCGTATCAGACCACAATCCGATTGCTTTATCTTTTTACCATCCTCAAAATCTTTGCCCAATACCTTTTCTCTTTAATCGTCTGTGGTTGCATGATTCAAAAGCTTTGGAAATTATAACATAAACCTGGAAGCAATCAGTGAATGGGTCGCCTTTCTTTGTGTGGTAAGAGAAACTTTGAGTTGTTAAGTCCACCCTGGAAGACTGGGCTAAACAATCTTACATATCGCTTGCACAAGAAAGACTAGATCTACAATCTCAGCTTCAGAATCTGCGGGCAAAAAATGAAATATGATGAGGTCTCAAATCAAGATCTAATGGAAGAAAGAACCTTATGCAACAAACTACATCAAGGCTACAGAAAAGAGGAGGAGGTTTGGAGGCTTGCAGTCTTTAGCTTTACTTCAAAGATAAAAACACCTCATTCTTTCACAAGCAAACTAAGGCCAGATTATAAAAAAATATTGTGTAAGAAATTAGGCTTGAAAATGGAGGGAGACTAAGCGAATTCGTTGCACTAAAGGAAGCGACAAAATCCCACTTTCAAACCCTTTTCACCGTCGAGGATGAGGTAGATGTGGAAGCAACTACAGATATGCTTAGAGACGTTCCATCTCTAGTTACCAATGAAGAGAATGCAGAGATAAAAAAAATATTAGAAGAGGAAATAATCTCTAGAATAAGGGGCTTGAGCCTAACAAGGTGCCTAGTCCAGACAGTTTCTCAATTGATTTTTTCGGGCATGCTAGTTCATAATAAACATAGGTCCGAGGCGGATGCTGAAATATTCCAAAAAGCAACCCAAGCTTGGGGGCAACACTAACTCCTCATTCCTAGCTTTAATCCCAAACGAAAGCAACCCATCATCCTTTTCAAGATTTAGGCTAATCTCCTTATGCAATTTAGCGTATAATCCTTGTAAATGTATTGAAAAAGATTTTTCCTAAGTTAATTTTCGATAACCAGGGTGGATTTGTGCACAAACGACTAATTGTTGATAATATAATATTGGTGCAAGAAGCATTACACTCTAGCAAAAGAAACTAAGAAAAGGGTATGCTACTGGAGATGGATATGGCCAACGCCTTCAACTGGGTAAGGCATTCCTTTCTGTGTGATGTACTCCATAAATTTGGCTTTGTTGAGTTCTTCATTTCATGGGTGAAATTTTGCATTGGATCCTCGTGGATAGCCCCTCTTGTAAATGACAGGCCCACCAATTTTTTCTTGAGTAAAAGAGGCCTCAGATAGGGCTACCCGTTGTCCCCATTACTATATATAATGATGGCAAACTCATTGACTAGAAGACTAGAGAGAGAGAATATTTGGGATTCTTCAAGGGATTTGCATAGCTAGAGGAGTAAAAACTACAAATCATTCCTTGTGTGTGGATGATATGCTTCTCTTGGGAGGGGCGGGCTTCGAATATCATCATAGAAGGATTCAAAAGGGTGTTGTATCAATATTTAAATGCATTTAATGGCAAAATAAAAGGGAAAAACTAAATATATGGATGGAACATCAATGCTCAACAAACACAGTTCATTTCTAGAATTTTGCAATTTTTAGGCCTTTCAAATTGGACCTCTTTCAAGTATCTAGGAATGCCAATAACATTAGGCAACCCATCATCAATTGTTTGGCAGAATGTATTGAGCAAGATTAAAAATAAAATGATTGCTTGGGATTCTTAGTGGTTAAACCTGCATGGCACAATAGTGCTTATAAAATCTGTCCTATCCTCTCTTCCTCTATATCAATGCTCAACTCTTCTCACTCCAAAAGGAATAACACAACAAGTTGGCAAAGAGATAAGAAAGTTTATGTGGTGAGGAAATGGGTAGTCATCAAGAACCTCAGAGTAGTCATTCGGGACCATTTTCCACATGGGTGGGAACCCCAATCCGTGGCTTCCAAATGACGAGCTCGTTGAGAGAGACGACAAGGCACATGCATTTTCATCAGCTGTTGGAATGGCAATGAGGTCTAGTGTACGATGCTCTTAGGTCATCGAACATCCTATTCATCACCGAGACGCATGAGAGCCCTCTTCGACCTTTCCAGGACATCACATGCTACCATCGGTTCTCAACTTGTAGATAGGAAATGAGGAGCTCGGGTGGTATCAGAGGATCAGGTGGAGTTGCTTGTTTCACTAGGGACTCCCTTCGGAGTCGGATATCTTTGATGGTTGCGGATGAGTTTGCTAGGCTTATGTGGGTTCGAGTTAGAGGTGTTTCCTTCCTCCCCAAGGACATTTACATTGCAGTTTGTTACTTCCCTCCAGCTTCTTCATCGTACTCTATTCATAATGGGCTCGATGGGGAGCCCTTTATAGATTTATATGCTAGGGCTCGACATCACCCAGTACTTAGTGGTTGGGGAGGTTATCCTTCTAGGCGACTTCAATTCCTGCACCAGAGCCCTCCAAATTCCTCTCCACGACCAGTCAGAGGATTTCTTTTGCATCCAGGAGATAGATCAAGAGTAAGTGGGGCTTCATCGGATATCCGACAATGTGTTGGGGCCTTTTACAACATATGGTCAACACCTTTTGCAACTAGGGGAGTCTCAGGAGTTGTTAATGTTGAACGGGCTCCCATGTTAATGTTGAACGGGCTCCCATGTCAACACCTTTTGTAGCTAGGGGAGTCTCAGGAGTTGTTAATGTTGAACGACCTCCCATGTTTCCCAGATTCTCTCTTTTTCACGTGTTGACCTCATGGCGGAGGTGTGAGTGTCGTTGATTATGTTCTCTCTAGTCAAAACTTACTCCCCTTTATTTGTCACTTCTCTGTTTCCCCCATCCCCCTCGCAGACCATGCTCTTTTGTCCTCTCTTTGGGTTGACACCCCCCATCTTGACACCCCTCCTTCTGACACACCCCTCCCCCAGGGCCCACCCCGCACTACCTTCCGATTCGATGAAGGGGACCTGAACACCTTTTCTACCCACCTCCATCAACTACTCCCCTCCCAGACCTAGTTCTCCATACTTGATTTTGTATCTACCAAGTACACCTGCCTCTCATCCATCATTTGTGAAGCAGCCCTAAAATCCTACCCTCACTCCACTCGATCCACCTCCACCTCCACCTCCCAAAAAAACAACTCCTGCCCTATGAACCAATGGTACGACGAGGAATGCAAGGCCCTTCTCTGCCAACTTCGACACACATTCACCCATGTTCACCCCTCCTACTCTAACCTTAGAGCTTCTTATCGTCGTCTCCTTTGCCACAAGAAACGTCTCTTTGTTCCTCAAAGGAGATGAGACTTATGTGCTTCCCTTACTCATTCCCCCAAACACTTTTGGTGCACCATCCTCCCCTACCTCTCTCCCCTCCCATCCATCCTTAACCCCAGATTCCTGTTCTCTCACACATCCACTCTCTATGATATTTCTCGACAACCCCAGATTCATGTTACCTCTCCGCCCTCTTCATGCTTCCTATTCTCAGACAGTGACATCAGAGAGGCCATTTGGGTGATGAGCAACAACAAAGCAACAGATGGGGAGGGTTTCCAAGTAGAGTTCTATAAGCATGATCTTTGTGCTCTGGTTTCTCACTTGGTTGATCTCTTCAACCATGTGGTCTGTACAGGTTTTCCATTGGCATGGTCACATCACATCATTCACCCGATACACACAAATCGGGCCCCAGTTCAGATCCCAACAACTACAAGATGATCATGGTGGGCCACACATTCTTGAAACTCTATGCTACGGTTCTCCATACGAAGTTGTCTAGTGAGCTTGAGTAGAGATCCCTTAGAGATAGGGGATAGGCAGGTTTTCGACCCGCTCATCAAGGCATTGATCACATCTTTACCCTCCGGGCCATCATTGAGGAGGCACAACATTTTTCTTTGAAAGTCTACTGTTGCTTTGTAGATTTTTGGAAATCTTTTGACTCCGTCCCGCGAGAAGCTTTGTTTTAGAGGCTCAGAGACATTGGCATTTCCCAAACCCTACTGACTGCCATCATGTGCCTATATGAGTCGGTCCTTGGTCGTCTTTGCACAACTCACGAGATGTTCGATTTCATCAGGAGTACCATTGGGGTTAAACAGGGTTGCCCCCTGTCCCCCACTTTGTCTGGGATTTACATTGATGTGTTGAAGGCCTTGTTTCACGAGCATATCTTGGATAGCGATGGGTGCCTCCTCCACCAGGTTTCGATATCCATCTTGCTCTTTGCTGATGACGTGGTCCTCCTAGTATCATCTCTAGAAGGGGTTACAAAGACAGTTGGATGCCTTAGCTCTCTTCTGCGACCTTCGACAGTTGACGATCAACCTGGGTAAAACCAAAGTTATGATCTTCAACAGGTTGAAGAAGACCTCAGACCTTCATCTCTTCTTCATAGGGGAGGAGATCGAGATCACCATCATCTACACTTACTTGGGGGTGCAATTCTCAAGACCCCGCTTCAATTTATGACTGGCCCTCTAGCCTCAAATCAACAAGGGCTATAGATCCTAGCCCTTTTTGAGAGACAATGCTCACGACATCATTTTCAAGACATCTCATCCAAGATGTCCTTAATGGACTCCCTTATCCGATCCACTATTCTTTACGGATTAGAGATTTGGGGGCCTTCTTTGGTTGAGTCTGATTCGGCCTTAGCTGAGAGAACCCAAACCCTTCTCCTCCAACACACCATTAGATGCAAGCATACAGTCCCTTTACACATCATCCTTGCATAGTTTGGGGCTTGACCCTTCCGACTTGAGATATGTTCACATTGGTTTCTTTTCTGCATTGCATTTCGAGCTTTGCCGACTCGATGAAGGGGCGAGACTAATACTCGTACTTGGCCTATTGTTCTTCAACGACCATTGCCCTCTCTAAACCTTGGTGCCGGGCTTGAGGTTGGTTCATGGGGGTTTTAGATCTTTTAGAGTTAGTGGGCATTCAGATGGATCGTTTTCCTCCGTTTAGATATTCCTTAGATGCATTTGGCCATCTCCTATCTACCAGACATGAGTTTAACAAGATTATCAAGGATGACATTTACAGGTCGTTTGTCTTTATCACTTGGGTTAACCCTTAGGGTGGGTTGGGCCCAAAGATGGCCTTCTACGCTAATCACTTCTTGGAGTTTAGAGATGGGCTCATTGTTCGACCACAATATACACTCTGCCATTGGGTGCACTCTCTTCGCATTCCCCTAGGCCATTTTATAGTGGGTTCTCATAGAGTTTGTGTAGATACCAACAACTAGATCGATCGATTAGACAAGATTTGCCAGCTATGCCATTTGTAGGAGGTCGAGACTGAGGAGTACTTCATCTTCCGTTGCCCCATCTACTATGAGATTAGGGGGAGGTTCCATTGCTTATTTAGGGGGACTCAGACCCTCACTGGCTTCTTCAGATATTTCGACCAGAGATGTTTGGCCTTATACATGCAGGAGGTCCTCAGAATCCAAGCCCATTTTCTTTAGCCTCCTACTAGATCAAACTCTACCCAACAAATCAATTCATTTTTCACGGTGCTACCCTCAGGAAGGGGCACTAAGAAACAGACCGATATCGACACAGCTCTGGACTCTAGATCAGTGCAAACCCGTGGGGCCTTCCCCCATCCCATGAGATCTCAGCGACATGACCAGATCAGATCCCTCCCTAAGAGATGGACAAGATCCTCCAGGCCTTAGCGACGAACAATCTCTTCTAGACAACGACGCAATGGATGATCTAGACATCCCACTAGTTCCATAACAGACTGAGTTACTTTTGGTTCTCCTTATTCCTTGATCTTTTCCTCCCATACATCTTCACCCCATAGAGGATTTCTAGGCTTGGAGTCGAGGGATGTCCATGCCTCAGCTTAGATCTCACTCTCTACTCTACCTTACTCTACTTTACTTTCTACATCTTGCCTTTTATATGAGACCTTTTAGTAATACTTATTTGTAATGACATCATTGTATTCAACAATCCCTTTGACCTAATTTTGTGGTCATCAGTTGGACATTAATAAAATCACCTTATCTTATTTTAAAAGTTTCATCTTCTAAGCTGGAACACAATCCGAGCTTTGAAGGACAATGGCGGTTTGGAAATCAAGGACCCTACTCTCATGAATATTGCTCTTGGTGCAAAGATCCTTTGGCAACTTATCTTTGAAACCCAGGAGTGGTGGAAAGAAGCAATAGTCAAAAAATATTTTTGCTCCAGCATAAAAAGGTGTCTAGATAAGCCCCTCTTAAAGGAGTGAGGGTCTCTGATCTGGTGACTTTGTAGCTTAGCAACCCCAAGCTAACATGAGTTCTAGGTAATGAAAAATTGATAAAAATATGGGAGGATGGTATAATGGGGAGACGGTCGTTGAAGAACAAGTATGAGTTAGTGGAATTAAGAAATTGGATGATGGCTTAAGACATCAAAACTGTTTCTAATCTCTCGATATGGGATGAAGAAGATGAAGGTAGATGGTTGGGATGGAGAGCTATGTCTCCTCCAGATAGACTTCTCTCTCAATTATCTGTTTTCCAAGTGCAATTGAATTGTATAGCTCCTATATACAAAATCACTCTTGATAGTCGTGGATGGGGTCTAAAATGCATTGACTACATTGTAAAGATGGGGTTACAGGGCTCTAATTTCAAATATGTCGCTGCCTCCCTACTCTAGTATATGGAATTGTTGGGAAAGGGATTAAACATAGAGAAGAACGAATCCGAGATTAGAGGTGATGCTAAAGACATTGTAGCATTGAAGCACGAGTACTCTCCATGAGAGCGAAATAGATATTTCGATGATGATTGTATGATAGATTGATCAGAAGGATCGTCTATAAATAGGTTTCGGTCATGGACCAAACCAATAATCTCGGGTGTAGTCGGTTGCACCTGTCCATAAAATGTGGATTTGCGATCATAAGTGGACATGGTCAACCGAGAGTTTAGTTGACAGTCGACCCAAAGGATTGGTAGACCTACTCTATCGACAAGGTGAGGTTTACGATGGAACCACATGTTCCAACACCCCCCCGTAAACTCAACTTGTAGGAAAACAAATTCCATAGCTTTCTCCCTTGAATTTGTGCTGACTGCAAAAGCTGATCACAAGATGGTACAACAACACTCTTGAACAAGTCTGATCACCATCATCACAGATCAAGGCCAAAGGAGAAGTCATCTGTTGCAAACTGGTTGCAAAAATTGTTGTCCAAAACACTGTCCTAGTCGGTCAATCGTCTAGACAACAAGACAACACCAGTCAATTGATGAGTTGACTAGACAAGAATGCACCAATATAATCGGTCTTTGTCATTCCAACAGTCTCTGCCAAGCTAGACAGTCTCTGTAGTCTCTGTATTAGGTACAATAGTAGAAAGATAACTCCCAACAACATAGTCGAACATGGTTCGGTCGGTCTCATCAAATCCAAGCACATCAGCTGGGTTTCCACATCAACAACTTCACTTACTGCCTCCCTTAAATGCAGTCTAGGGATCAAAGTATCAACAAAGGATCTTTGTTGAAACACCAGTCGACGGACAAGAGTTAGTCGAAACTTAGTCGACAAATACGTAGTCGAAAACACCTCTAGTCAACTATCATGTCGGGTTGAATCCGAGTCGACCAATATCCCATTCGAATGCCAATCGGCTGTCAAGTCGGGTCAAGCCTGTGGTCGACCACTGCAAATCAATCAGTAATGAAGAGGAGCACTGTACATCTGTACAACCGACGAAACACACCGATAGGAACTCTTCAAACATATGGTCAGATGTGCCCATGACCACTCATTAATCCAACCATAGTATATCCTGGTAGTCAGTACCGGTCCACGGTTTTGTCTTTCACGTCTCTTCTGCAAAGATTTAAAAGCATGATTTCCATTCCTTCGATCTTTGTGGTGAGGATGATGATAAGGCACAGAGGGTTGTGTTGGCTGATCAAGAGATATAGGCTCAGGGTTTGGTGTACTCTTAAGAGTAGAACAACCCGCCCAATATATTAGTAGTAGTGTCATCAACAATAATGTTCTCAGCTTCTAGCATGTCAGGAACAACCATCTCATCAATTGGTTTAGTAGAGTGCTCTGCTGGCAAATCAGTCTGGACTCCACCTGCAACGAAGAAAACTACCTTGTTTGCAGCAAGGGCAGGTGTAGGCAAGGAGACAACAACAACATCATATCCAAGACTTGTTCTTGGAGCCTTTATCTTAGGCATAATAGGAGCAACAATACCTTGCCCATTCTTCCCAAGTCCTCCTCTGGTATATCCCATCTTGCTGAGTAGTTGGGACCTTATACCTGTAGTGTGTTTTTCAAGGCTAGGAGAAACAACACAATTATTAGTTTTAAAGCATAAATCAACAACATCTTGCTTACAAACAACAATAGTGGTGGAGAAGAAATGGGTGAGCTTGGCAACTCAACAACATCAACATTCTTCTCACAAACAACTGAAGTAGCGACAATGGTGGAAGAAGAAATAGGTGAGCCCGACAACTCAACAACAACAATCCTCTCCTCAACAATCTTCTCATCTTTCTTTTCAACAGTCTGCAGTTGGCAAACTTGTTCTTCAAGGTTTTGTTTGTAGTCCTGCAGGCTTTGAAGAGTCTCATCCTTCTCAGTCAGCTGCAACAATATGGCATCATAATCTTCCTTCAATGCCTGATGCTCGTCAAACAGTCGATTGTTATCTTCTTGAAAAGGAGCAACTTCATCACGAAGCTCATCAACTGAGGCCTTCAAGTGGGCAACCTCACGAGTCAGCTGGGCATTTGTCTCCATCAACTGGTTGACATATGTGCTCAATGTTGTATGAGGAAGAGCTTTCACTTCTTCTTCCAAGTCTTCAAGAAGGTCAAACTTGTCCTGAAATTCGTCTGCAAGAGTTTGGAAAAAGCTTTCCATATTGTTCCCGATGGCAGTAACCCTCATGGAGTGCTTAGTCACAACAGTTTGGAACACATTTTCTGTAGTCTTCAATTGATTTTTCAATCCTGCATTTTATGTCTTCAAGGAAACATTTTCATGAGAAAGGGTTTTGACCTCCTTCACGAGATCATCGACAAGATCACTTTTATTGCCAAAATCATCCACCAGATCTTGAAAAATGGTTTCTATTGTCTATTCTAGGTCAACAATTTTCCTGGACTTTTCATCAAACTGTTGTAGAAGGCTGGTTTGAAAGAGGGAAGCCTCATCTTCTAGTTGGGTATGGGTTGTTTCCAGTTCACTTCTCAGGCGTTGATTCTCAGTCTACAATTGTGTAATGACTTTTTGCAAGTCAATAACCTCTGCACAAAGTCGGTTGTGAGATTCTTCCAAGGCAATGGCCTTCTTCTCACATATTTCCTGCAATTTTTGAAGCATTAGAGCTTCATCTACATCCAACACGCCCATCGTTGATGGAAGGCAAGGTCCAAGGCAATAAGCGATCTCAAAGCAAAAAAGTTTTTGCAAATGGTAAAGGAAAAGGGCAAGTCGATCTTCCCCAAGCGATTTTAGATATTTGATCTTTGATCCATCAAACATAAATGCATCCCAGAGATTGATCCATGCACCAACGGTCGAAATCAAAAGAGGAGTTATGCAAGTTGCGACGAGCTAGAGAGATAGTCGACTCAGTCAAGAAGCAACCAAGAGGATACTTTTCTTCTGCCAGTCGAGTCGATGGATACTTCAGTCGAGTCGATAAAATGCTGGTCGGGATGAGAGGTCGAGTGGTTGGCATAAGAGCTAGGGCATCCACAGATATGCAAGTCGAGATGAGATCTCCCGCAGTCGAATCTTTCGACGTGTATGCAAGTCAGTCAGATACCTTTTCAAATCGACAGTGAATGCGAAGGATATCCATGCATGCACCAGTCGGACAAGAACGCTGGTCGAAGTATAAGCAATCAACCCTAGTCACGCAGGAGCTAGGGCACCCATATCATTCGCCTTCTATAAAAAATGCAGGTACAAGGATGGAATGTACCACCGATCGGTTAGGCACTCTCTAGTTGGCACCCAATATAGCCGTACCAAAGGAAGGTCAATCCTTCAGTTGATAGGTCGAGCATATTCTTTATGAGTCCAATCCATGGGTCAAGTTGGACAAGGAAAGCTTAATTGGTCTTCATGTCTGGTCGGTCGGATCTCTAAGTGGAGATCTGCGGATCTTAGTCGATGTCGAGGGTTCCAGTCGAGTTGAAGCAAATGAAAGTGCTCACCAGTCAGGTTCAGGTAAGTTGACGAGCCAAACCAAGAGATGGATGGTCGAGTCGACCAAAGCCACAAGTCGAGCATGCACAAGTGATTTGACTAAATCTGCCTTTTTGAGTCGAGCCACAACTATTGAACTCAGCCAGAAGAATGTTGAGGTTGACGGCTATTTAGAACCTTCAGCAAAAGGAGCGACCTACGTAAATAAGCGAACGATGATTTGAACAGTTGGGTAGCAAGCCAAATTGATTTTACCTTCAAATCTCATCTGGTTGAGGGCATAACCCAAAATACACAAAAAAGAAGGGTTTCACAGCTCAATAACCTAGACGAGCAAAATATATTGGCAGTGAGTCTCTAGTTTCGAACAACCCATCACTGAAAAACCAGATCACGACTTCACCGCTGTCTCAATCCCAATCTGTTCTTTGCGAACTCGAGATCACAACCAACAACTCTGATACGATGTTGAGACATGGATTAAATGCAGAGAAGAACGGATCTGAGATCAGAGGTGGTGTCTATAGACACCATAGCATTGAAGCACGAGTACGCTCCATGAGAGCGAAATAGATCTCCCAATGATGATCGTATGATAGACTGATCAGAAGGCTCGTCTATAAATAGGTTACAGTCCTAGACCAAACCAATAATCTCGGGTGTAGTCGGTTGCACCTGTCCATAAAACGCGGATCTGAGATCCTAAGTGGACATGGTCAACCGAGAGTTTAGTCGGCCGTCAACCCAAAGGATTGGTCGACCTACTCAACCGACAAGGTGAGGTTTACGATGGAACCGCATGTTCCAACATGAATTACATATGGAAAAATGATGGTTTGCCAAAGGTGAACATTTTTAACTGGACCATGGTTCATGGTGATTATTAGCAATAGAGAATTTACAAAAATGTGGTATCCAAGACCCCTCTAGATGTGTCTTGTGTAAAAATGTGGAAAAGAATCAAAGACACATCTTCTTCGATTGCAATTTCACCATTAAAGTTTGGCATTATGCCTTTGAAGAGATTGATAGTAGACTAGAAATGCCTTTGACTTGGGCAGAGATGTTCACTTTATGGTAGAAAAATTACAAAGGAGATTTTGTTAACAAACTAATTCTACAATGAGCCTAGTAGGGCATGCCTAAATTCATATGTTGGCAATTGTGGTTGGCTAGAAACAAAATTATCTTTTGACAAGAAAACACTATTTGTAGAAGAGTAGCAGCTAAAGCTTGGGGGATGTTGATGGAAACAATGCACACTAATGGAATGAAGGGGCACAATATCTAGATGCTAGAGTAGGAGGAAAAGCATTGGATCAAAGATTTATTGCTAGGACGGACGATGCGTCTAAAATTTATCCTCAAGAAGGCCAGATCAATGGAAACATGGCAAATTTGAATGGATGAGGACGAATTCCAGAGATGGCAACAATCTCAGAAAAAATACATTCTCTTATTTAATGGGGCCTCGAAAGGCAATCTAGGATTGGCTAGTGCGGGAGGGATTGTGCCTGATCATGGAGGAAAAGTATAAACCAGTTATGAGTGGGGTCTAAGTGAGGCATCAAACAATCAGGTAGAGGCTTTGGCCCTCTACCAAGGGCTCAAAATTCTCGACCCAAGAAGAATCAATTACCCGATTATCATAGGAGACTCTTCTCTAATTATAAGGTATATGCGAAATTTTTCCAGTCTGGTAGATGGTAATTGTTATCGCACAGTTTGTAGCTAGGAGTAAAGGCTATAAGGTAGAAGGCCAAACTGGCGTAACAGGAACCTATCCCACCCAATGTCACCACGATGGGTAGGTTCTTTCTTTTTAGGGAGGCTAGGCCCAGGGGAGACATCCCTGGTGACTTGGGGTTTTGAAAGGGCAAAGAATAAAGGACAAGGACAAATTCCCCTTTCACAAGTCACCACCCAAAAGATAGTCCCGGCTAAACAACCAATAATAAAGTAAATCCCCAATGAAGAACACCTGCCTGGAACATTGCAACAACAAACTAATATGTGCAAGATATATTTCAAAGGGTTAGTGCTTCATAAGACTATCTGATAAATATATATGATCAATATAGCAATAAATGTTGACGGAGTCGATGTTTATTAATAGCAATAAAAAGATATGATACTCCACCAATAAATATTGGAACAATGTGGCATTCAAGGTAACCAATCAACACTTTATTCAATTAATGCCTAAACCACCATTCAATTGCTCTTAAAACAAGACGTTGCTGCATCAAAGATGGAATAACCAAAGATGACGTCAACAACTTAG
>ML793239.1:290004-331646 GCA_009831015.1 Picea engelmannii
ATAATGATGAAATATGATGAGCAATGCAAGCTGGACCCCACAATGCCTCTCAATAACCCCTGTACTCGCTATAACATCCATCTGGCTACTCTGGTCATCATAAACCTCTGCACTATGATGATGTCCCAAAGTGGGGACATTACAATTTCATGCTCAAGTCATTTATTACAATGTCCTCGGAGGGATGGAAATGCGGAAAAAATGGTCTTTTGAAAGACCTGCTGAACTTGTGAACTCTGACTTCTGAGCATCTGCCTGCTCAGTCTTTGGCGGCTCATCTTCAAATTCAGCTAGTGCAACTCAGTGGATAACATTGGCTCCATATGGGGACGTGTGGTTGATCTTTATATCTGAAGGAGACCATGCAAGAATCTAGAATCAAATGACCTGCATCATCGACGCCTCGTCAGCAACATATCCATATAAAACCAATAATAAACATGAATTGTAATGATAATATACAAGTGCATATGATATAACAAAGCATTTAATATACATGTGAATATGGTACAAAAAGCAGTAAATAATGTACAGAAAAACAAAGCATAATGGACAAAGGATAAGGGTTAGAGAATATGATACAAAAGATGCCCCCATGGGCATCAAATGACCTCCCTGAAGAACATCTTGAGAAGTTGGCTATTGACTGGAAGTGCCAACTTCTCACCATCTAACCTGCTGAGACAAAAAGAGTTCTTGCCAGCTGTACCTTGTATGATGTATGGACATGTCCATAAACTGTCAAACTTTCCATGATTCCCTGGCTTTTCCCTTCTTTTATCCCAAAGAAGAACTGTGTCCCCTTCCTGAAAAACTCTCTGTCGTGAAGACTTATGAAAAGTCTTCTTTACCTTTTCTTGATTCTTTTACTCTGATCCAATGCTTTTCTTCTGATGTCATCTAACTCTACCAACTGATCAATTCTGCTCTGTTGGAAGTCCTCATCCAAACCATACTTCTGAACGAACTGATACACTGGAAGTTTTAAGTGAACTGGTAAAGTAGCATCGAGCCCGTAGACTAGATCAAAATGAGTCTTCCCTGTAGAACTCTTTTTGGTTATTTTGTTTGCCCATAATGCAAACTTAATCTTGTTGTCCCATGACCTCTTATTATCCCCCACTGTTTTCTTTAGAATATCCATTAAGTTCTTATTGTTGGATTCAACAAGACCATTACCTTGGGGACAATAGTTTGAAGAGTGGGACAACACAATGCCATACTTGAAACAGAATGAAGACAATTCTGTTGAGCTGAAGGCCTTGGCATTATCGCTTGTAATCTTGGCGGGCACACCGAACCGAGTGATTATCCTATCTTCAAGGAAATCCACGACCACTTTGTCAGTTGTTGACTTAGTGGGTATTGCTTCTACCCACTTAGTAAAATATTAGTCGCTCTAATTATCCAAGTATAACCATTACTTGAATTATCCTTAAACTGACCTATGAAATCAAGCCCCCACTGCTGAAAAGGGGCTTCGACCACTACAAGCTGAAGAGGCAAGGCTGCAAGCTTTTGCTTTCCAGTGAATAATTGACACTGTTGACAACCCCTGAACATTTTATGAACATTTGAGAAAATGGTCGGCCAATAGTAACCGACTTTGAGGATTTTGTGGGCAGTAGTTTTAGCCGCAAAGTGTCCACCACAAAATCCTGAATGGAAATCAACCAAAAGTCTCTTGGACTCTAGCTCATCAACACACCTAAGTATCACTCCATCGGGGTTCTTCCACCCCAAGCCATCTTGAATGATACAATATTTAGCTGCTTTCAACCTCAAAGCCCTTCTCTTATGACCAATCAAATGACTTGGGCATGTGAGGTTTGAAAGAAAGTAGATGATATCTGAATACCATTGGTGCTGTTCTAATTTCTGAAGTTCAGATGACAAGGCTGGCCTAGATTGTCTGTTTTGACAGACCAAGTCCAACACTTGTTCATTTCCTTCAGTGAGCATTCAAGCTAACCCTTGACCTTTAATCAACTTAGTGGGTTTGATCTCTAAGTCATATTCTTGAATCTTGGATACCCACTTTCCTCTAACTCCCAAGCAATCCTATTGCCCAAGGATATCTTTTACTGCTGAGTGAGGGACATACCCCACAACTTTTGAGTATCCTATATAGACTCGGAAATGCTTGAGAGATTTAACTAAGGCATAAGCTTGCTTTTCCATACTAGTATAGTTAAGCTCAGAATTTTGTAATGCCTTACTCATAAAAGCAGTGGGTTGCTCTTGACCCTCTTCATTTTTCTGGAGCAAGACCCCTGCAATAGTGTCTTCTAAAGCGAAGGGAAAGATTTGAAAATCTTTTGAATAATTTGGACTAATTAGCACAGGAAATTTGCCAATTGCATCCTTAATACTTTTGAAAGAATTCCTTCCTTCATCTGTCCACTCAAATTTAGCATCTTTTTTCAATAATTTAAGGACTGGTTTCATCATCTCAGCCAAGTTTGGTATGAACCGCCTGACAAAGTTTATCTGTCCAAGAAAAGATTGAAGGACTTTCTTGGTTAGGGGTAAAGGAACTTTCTTTATGGCTTCGACTCTTTCAGGATCCATCTTTACCCTGTCTTTTGCTATAATGTGACCTAGCAACTTGCCTTCGTTCACACCCAAAATAGACTTAGCTGGATTCAAAGAGATGCCATACTTTCGACACCTTTCAAATACCTGCCTAAGATGACTTATGTGATCTGACCTTTCTTTTGAAAAAACTGTCAAGTCATTTTGGTAGATTTCAATGATTTTGCCCATTAACTCATGGAAGGCAAAATCCATAGCTCTCTGAAAAGTGGCACCTGCATTTAGTAAGCCAAAAGGCATCCTTAGGTATTCAAAAGTGCCCCAAGGTGTGGTGAAGGTAGTTTTGTTTTGATCTTCCTTCTTCACCAAGACTTGGTTATAACCGGAGAAGCCATCCAACATGGACATAATCTTAGAACCAATTACCCTTTGAAGTAGGGTCTCCATGTTTGGTAGGGGGTAATTGTCTTTGATGCATGCTAGATTTAAATTTCTGAAATCAATGCATAACCTTATCCCCCCATTTTTCTTTCTAACAACAACTAATTTGGAGCACCATGATGAATGTCTTGTTGGAGCAATGATGCCAGCATCCAACATCTTCTTAAGCTCAACTTGAACTAAAGGTGCTAACTTAGGATTTATTCGCCTAAGTTTTTGTCTGAAAGGTTTTGTATCATCCTTGAGGGGGTAGTATGTTGAAACACATCCTCTTTATATGCTTTGAGCTCATCATATGTGAAAGCGAATACATCCCTATACTCTTGGACCAAACTGATCAATTCCTTTCTTTCTTTTTTCAGAGGTTCCTTTTCCAATTTTTATAAACCTTGGGACTTCATCTGTCCCCATGTTGATTTTAATATAACTGCCAGGCTTTATTACTTCTTTTTTCTTTTTATACATATCATGCCTGTCAAAAATATTTTCTAGGGCAGCTATTCCTCTGGGAACTAGATTTTTTATTGGATTATCTTCATCAACATTTTCTTTTCCCTCCTCTTTGTAACTAACATTGAAACCTGAGAATTCCTTGACATTGTGGATGAACCTTAGAACTTGTTCATCATCTTTGAAAACTTGCCAATGATCAATATTGTCTGGGACAGATGGCTTAAAGATCATCTCCAACTTTCCTTTTCCTTTCATTAGATCTTCTAGGGTTGGAGGGTAGAAGCTGCTACAACTAGACTATCAACCAAGATGTTTTGATCTCTAGGGATAGCAATCAGATCCATAGCATCAAAGAATTCTATGACATCGCAGATAACATTTTTGTATCTTCTTAACCTCTCACTTTTGCATGCATATTTATTTTTTACTTGGAGAATTACTAAGTCTGAATCACTTTTTATATTTAGAATCTTGATACCCATATCCTTAGCAATTTCTAAGCCAAGTAAAAGTGCCTCATACTCGACCACATTGTTTGTTGCATCAAACTCAAGTTTGAATGCAAAATTAAAAGTTTTCCCAGTTGGAGATTTGAAAACAATCCCTGCCCCTTTGCCTGATCTTGAGTGGGCTCCATCAAAATTCATCTTCCAAGCCGTATTGCTTGCTTTTTCATCCTTGAATTTTTCTTCAGCTGGTGCTAGGAAGTTAGAACATATGGAAAAGTTACCCATGTCAGACACTTGGCATAAAAACTCATTGAAAGGCTCTTTAGGATCTTCAATAAGATATTTCCTTTTTGTTTCCCTAAAGAGTCTGAAATTCTCAGTTGAGGGAGGAGGGTATGGAATAGTTGCAAACGTTAAATCCATATTTAAGCAACCCCCCATATGAGCTCCCCATTTTCTAGATAGAAGCATCCCCCATGCATCCGACACATCTATAACAAGAACATCCATTTTGAATGCAAAGTCAGGGCGGAAAGCTAGCTTGACTCGCAGATCTATGATTATTCCATGAGTCTCGATTTCTCTAGACTCCATAACACACACATTTTGATAAGGCCTTGTGATTTTAAGGCCCAACCTTTGCATAATTCCCTTGGTGATGATATTTGATGAAGCACTCGAATCATACATACAGTTATGTAACCATTGATCATTTATTTTTAATGATATAAAGATAGGAGGATTTTCTTCCTTATTCCTATCTCTGCTAGTCAAAACCTCTGGAGGATCTTCATGATGTTCCTTAACCTTTTCTTGATCTTTTGGAACAACTTTATTACTTGG
Source organism: Picea engelmannii (assembly GCA_009831015.1). Classification (NCBI taxonomy): domain Eukaryota; kingdom Viridiplantae; phylum Streptophyta; class Pinopsida; order Pinales; family Pinaceae; genus Picea; species Picea engelmannii. The sequence goes on from ML793239.1 coordinate 294,726, forward strand.
AACATTTATTGCTTGAAGAAGTTTTACTTTCTGTGAGGGAATTTTCAAGAGACCTGACACTGGAACCAAGACCTTTGCATTTGAAATCCAACTACCTAAATCAACAATTAGATTAGTAATTGGAGTGTTTGTAGGAGTAGTTACCTTCGGAAAGTTAGGTTGAGACTTGTTTGTTCCTTCTTTCCCCTTCCTCTGGTAGACTATCCCTTTGTGCCTTGCCATTTCAAAAATCTGCTCATTTGTGGGCTTATGACCATATAACTTAGTGACATTGTCATATTCTTCAACCACTTCATTAGCTTGCTCACTCCTTTCTTGCATTTGAAGCCAATAGTCCATAGATAAAGGGTGAGCTTCACCAAAGTTGTTGATGTGGTTGGAGTTTCTAGATTGCCCTACAAAGTTGTTTGTTGGAGGAAGGCCCTGTTCATTTATCTGGCAAAAAACTAGGCAGGTAGATTCTTCGTGAAAATCTTCACAAGCTCTACAAAAGGGTGGTGTTTCTTCATTCACCACATTATTTGACTCTAGTTGATTAGGAGGCCTTTGGTCTTGAGGAGGACCTTTCTTTTGCCACCTATCATTATTTGGTCTGGGCTGGAATCTATTGTTTTGAGACCTTTCCATAGCTATCAGCCTATTTTGTAGAGTACTAAGCTGAGTAGCATGGGTTGCTTCCATTCTTTTGACCATCTCAGTAACGACCTTTAAGGGGTCGAAATTAAGGTCTTTATTTTCAGGAGCTGCAGCCTTGTCCTTCACCTCTGTTTGCCTAGAAGAACTACCTCGACTGAAACCTGGAAGATTGGACTTCCCTGAAGCCTGCATGTTTTTATCAATCTTAACTGCTATATCCTGAGATCCTTCCCTGAAACTTATGTGGGATTCCATTATTGTTGTCATTAGGGGCTTCAAAGGCTCTACTATGCATGATCTGAGGGGATCTCTTTTGCACAAAGAAGTTTTGTCCATACATGAATACTTGAAAGGCTTAAAGAGTCACAAGTCAAAACGAGATGTACCATCATGTTAGATGGATGGACAGATGGAATGAACCATACTATAATAAATTTCCTTGCCTTCTTGCTCACAAGGGAACCATGTTTTTGAGATTAGTGGATGCATCTAATAAGGTGAAAGTTGCAAATTTGTTATTTCAGCTTTTGGATGAGATTGTTATGGAGGTGGGGGTGGCAAATGTCATTTAAATCATCATATATAATACCTCTAACTATGTTCTTGCTGATAAGATGTTAGACAACAAATATAAAACCATATTCTGGACCCCATTTGTTGCATGCACATTGCATAGACCTCATGCTCGAGGATATAGGCAAACATGCTTGGATCAAGAACATTGTAGAGCATGCTGAAAGCATTACAAGATACATCTACAACCACTCATGGGTATTGAACCTAATAAGGAAAAACATTGGGAGTAGGGAACTTGTTAGGCCTACCATCACGAAATTGCAACTCACTTCCTCACGTTGCAATCTCTTCTTTCCCATGCACAAAACTTGTGAAAGATGTTTTCAAGTGATGAATGGAATGGATCTCAGTGGGCTTGCAAACAAGATGGAACAGACACCAAAAGAAAGTTTTTGAGAACACGATTTGGAAGAAAGGAACAGAGGTTGTGAAAATTGTTGAGTCCCTTGTTAGGGAGTTGTGGTTTGTGGATGGGGAAAAATTGGCCATGGGTTATATTAATGAGGCTATGGATCAGGTAAAGGAGCATATAAGGGCATCGTACAAGGATAGAGTAACTCAATATGGTCTGGGAGATCGTTGATCACAGATGGAACAATCAACTCTATTTCCCTATACATGAAACCATGTATTTCCTGAACCCAAGGTATCATTACAGAGCTCAGTTAGGAGAAGATCAAATTGGGGAAGTCAACGATGGATTGTACAAGTGCCTAGAGCGCATGGTCCCTAATGAGACCGAGCAACTGGAAATACATCGATAGATCAGTGCTTTCGCTAGAGCCATGGGTACTGTTATCCCCATTTTGTGGATAACTAAGGAGATTATGTCTCGAGGCCCTCAAGTCGTAGATATGGAGTGCCGAGAGACTACATGACCAACGATACCCTTTTGCACAGATGGGAAGCCCACTCACCACCACAGATGGTCACAGGTTTGCAGATGACATCCACCACACCAACTAGCTTCCAGAAGGCAGTGGGCCTTGCTCCATGAGGTACAAGTCAGTATTATGGCGAGCATCATTTCAATATTTAAGCCATTTGATTATGTTATATCCTAGATTGCTCTAGATTTCATGATATATGCTTGAACATTATGCCTTTTACCCTGCTTCACCTTGGTGGTTGACATTGTGCCCTCGTAAGTGGTCTTCCTTGGGGATGGGTTTTCTATTAGGAACTCCCTTAATGAGCCATCGTATCGTTCTCGACCATACTTACCACTTTCCACCATCGTTCCCCTCCATTTCCTTATCTCTTGGGATTTTAGGGTGTATTGACCCAAGAAGGGGTTGACCCTCATTCTATGGGAAGAAGGGGCTGAAGGCCCAAAGGGGTTGATGTTGGGTAAAAGATAAAAGCCTTGTATAAACCTTCCAGATGCTTCGCTCAGGGATCACCCAAGAAAGCAATGAAACACTTATCTTTGATTAAAGGGGACCCACAATATAATAAAGAATGCTTAAAAGGTTAGTTGAAGGATAGGAGGTCTCATTATGAGCCGACTTATCATGTCCACAAATATCTAGTGGTACAACATTGTCATCATCCGATCACCAAACCAGGGCAATGGCTCTCAGTTGTATAGCTGAGAGAAAAGGGGTCTCGTCACGAGCCAACCTTCTCATTTCCACTAGTTGTTTGTGGGTGACATTGCCATCATCTGGTCACCCATAGATGGTCACCAAACCAGGGCAATGGCTCTCAGTTGCATAGCTGAGAGAAAGGGGTCTCATCACGAGCCAACCTTCTCATTTCCACTAGGTATTTGTGGGTGACATTGCCATCATCTGGTCACCACGCCAGGGCAGTGACCTTCAATCTCTCCTTATGTTATATTGAAAGAAAATACAAAGAAAGAAAGATAAAAGGCAATTGATGGGCTTGGAAAAAGTGCATTCCGGACGAAGGTACCACACACCCTCTACAAAGGCACCCATGAATGAGACACTATGACACCTTGTATGTCATGAGCCCTATGCCCATTGAGTCTTGACCCCAACCACTTCATCCACTTTACATGGCTTAGAGAGGGATCTCTTGGAAACTCTCCTTGACCTAGGGCAAGATCTACCCAATAGGACACATCGTCAACCCTCCCATATTCAAGCTTGACAAGTTGCATAGTGTCTTTGAGCAATTAATTGTTTGATATAGTGATCTTTGATGCACATGCTTAGATGACTTATTTATTGATTGGATTCACTTATCATGATGTTATGACTTGAGATCCTTGGAGGGCGTGCTCATTTGTCTTTGCAGGACCTAGTTGGTGGACATTTTTGGGAGAACAAGCCTAGCTTGGGCTTCCATGGGGCTTCAAGCCCATAGGTTGGATGCCGGGGGCCCGCATGTCGGATGAGAAAGATCAGACTTGGAAGGCCTTGATGATGACTTGGATGACATAGCCCAACCCTCACTTGCCAAACGATTTGCCCAGGAGGGGAAAAACGTCCTCTTTTTTGAGCTTGACGTCATGTTTGGGGGGGCTAGGGCATGGTGGTGAGATGATATGCTTTGGCACTTGGACGTTTTGAGGGGTTTGAGGCTTTGACCATGGAGGAAGACATTTGGATGCTTGACACGTGGCTTTGGGAAGCCTTACTACCCTCCTACATCACCAATGACCTTCTCCTAGTGCCAAAACGTCCCCTAAAGGGGTGACGTCCTTGTAAATTAGGGTTTTATTTGTGCAAAAGTGAAGTTTTAAATAAATTGTTTAATATTACTTTGTTAAGGAGGAAAGATTAGGGTTGTTGACCCCTAATGTTGTGGTTTACCCCTTAATTTGTGGACAAGTCACCTTGGTGACATTTTGTATAAATAAGAGATCATAAGATCTCATTTTAACATAACTCTCCCTCATTGTGAGAAGTATTGATCTGAAAATTTCGCTATCTTTGGCTCTATTAGTCTCTTGTGCACTTGTTTATGGCTATCTTAATGAATGGTTGATGGAGGAGTGAGGCGCTAGCCTTGGATGATGTTTTTCTAGCTTTTATGGTGGATTATCTTGGCATCTTTCTTGATTTTGGTATGGTCTTCTACTCTTATGCTATCATTCTTTTCAAGTCAAGGATTGTTGTGCTAGGAGCTAGGTGGGAAGTATAAAGGCATACACCCCCACCATAGTCTTCATCATTTTATTGCTTCATCTTATTGATTAAACAAGGGTTTGCTAAGAGAAGTATAAGGGCATACATCCTGTTAGGTTAAACCCTAGCTAGAGAAACTTGCCTTGGGAAGTAAAAGGGCTTACACCCCCAAGGAGATAGCTTCTCTAGCTCTTACTTCATTTGATTCCATTAACCCAATAGTAAAGGCACTAGTCATATATTTTTTGCATTGGAGATATAAAATCATTGCCTTGGGAAACGCAAATTTTGATCTTTTGAAAGGTTTCTTGCTTGAAGTTGGTTTGCCTCATTGAGAGGAGTCTTCCCCTACTAGGGTGTCCCCTCTCTCCTACTACTGTAATTTCTGTTACAAACTTTAACCTACAACCGTTAGGGCTGCATAACCCTAGCTACTAACACTCTCTTAACTCCTAAACTAACCCTAGACTAGCTCTCTAATTTTGCTCACTTGCTCTACTAACTAGGGCGCACCTTTTGGCTAGTTCTTGGTACTTTTCCATGGTTAATTTTGTTGCTGCATGCCATTGAATGCTACAACCATAAGGCTGCAATTTTCTGCAGAAAATACATTGTTATAACAACTTGCTTTATTTAGCCTTAAAGTGCCATTTTTCAGTCATACTTGATTTCCATACTCATTGATAATATTGTTGACTGATCTGATTCTTTACATGCTGATTTGAATGTCTTATTAGCTGATATAAACTGTCATCTATTGCTGCAAATTAGGGACAACAAGCTTAACTTGCTGATCCATACTAACATATATCATTGCAAGTTGGATTTTCTTGTGTTTCGGGCAGGTACAATCATCCGGAGAAATACTATACTTTTGGGCAACAATCACTTGAATTACAAAGCATCTCTTCCCACCTTTCACTCCACTTAGACTTGACCTCTAGGGGCTTCACTTCCATCTCTATCCATATCCATCTCAATCCCCCTAAGGTCACCAGGATCGCCTCCCTAGAGTGACCTAGTCACCCTTGAAGTGCGGGACCTACATCGAAGTGACATTGGGTGTAGGATTCCCAAGTTGTAGCACTTGCTTTGTGGTTGGGTCGGGCTTTGCCCAACCTACAACTTGCGCTATAACAGGTACCTTTGGCAAAAACCTAGCAAGGTTTGCAAGAGATGTGGACCAACCCGATAAACGGTTCCAAATTTCTATTAAGTTCAGTTATTTAAAATTTAAACTTTAAATACTTGAATTTTTAGACAAATTCACAATTTAATTTGTTGAATTAACTTTCTCTTTGCAACACATTGGTGGGAGTCATTTGGTAGCAAATGTCCTCAATTGCAAAAGTTTGCAATTCGAGTCTGGAGTCAAACTTGCAGTTCTTCTGGGTGTGAGTGCAATTGGTTTGTCTTTGAGTGGATTCACTCATAGAAGACAAACCTTTTGGCAAAAAATCGGTTCAATGATTTTGTCTCTGTGTAGTACAACCTCTGGCTAAGGTGCGCCATGCACCCAATTACTAAACAAAAGACTTGATACAAATCCCATTGTGTTGGATGATATTAATCCAACCTCAGAATGGGTAGAGAAGACTCACCTGACAAAGTTTGATCATGATTTTAATGTAGACGATAGTGACTTGCTCTAGGTTGATTTGGATGTGGATACACTAGTAGTAGGTGTAGATCTAGACATGGCAGGCAGTGGCACCACCCGACGTAGTCGTACAGGCTGTGCTTCTACTAGTAGCACTATGCAGTTGTAGATGTCCTTGAGGAGTCTGAGGAGTTTGAGGACTCAGAGCTAGATGATGTCAAGATTCACATTTTCAGTAGTGGTGATGAGTTTCATAATTGATCATGTCGATCGGTGATATGTAGTAGGCTAGTAGCTTGTACCATGTTGTTTTTTGGACTCTAGAGGCCATTTAGAGCCTCGTTGATTATGCATTTTGTTTCATATATGTATTGCACTCAATGCCATTTTGATATTTTCACCCTTACATGGTATATACATGAGCAAACTTTGCATATTTTGTCTCTAATGGTTTGGAATCTTTAAAATATTTTTTTCATTAAAATTTTAATATTTATGTATTTTTTAGTAAACCAAGTCATTAAAATCAAATTGGTCAGAGTCATGGTTGAGTTTGAGTCAAAGTCCGAGTTGACCCTTGGTCGATTTCAAGTCAAAGTCCGAGTTGACCCTTGGTCGATTTCAAGTCAAAGTTCGAGTTGACCCTTGACCAATTTCGAGTCTGAGTTCAAGTTTTAAAACATTGGTGCCAATGGATGCAAAATGGCTACAAGATTTGATAATTGTGGTCATAACAATAATTCAGGCAAGTATTGAAGGGGTTATGGTGGTTGCAAATATGTTGGCTTAAAACCCTCGTTGCATTTTGACCAACCTTTTTGAGGAACACCCCACCTTTGTTGCTTGAGCATTTTGGTTATTTGGGAAGAGTACGATTAATGAATGCACATGGTGGAGAATGCCTTGGTACACAGGGCTAGGTTTTGCGTGTTTTAGGGATATGGGTTGTAGGACACTGACAACTCTCTCTCGATTCTTGCTTGATTTTGAAATGCACCAAAGTCCTTGGAGGTGTACTCTCCTCCATTGTCATATCTCAACACTTTGATCTTTTTACCTATTTGATTTTCCACAAAAGCCTTAAAATCTTGAAATTTACTAAAGACTTCATCTTGGTCTTCATAAAGTAAATCTAGGTCTTTCTAGAGGAATCATCAATAAATGTTACCTGTCAAAGAAGGTGATGACATAGGTCCAGATACATCTGAATCAATTAGATCAAGAGTCTCTCTTGATTCATGCTCACAACTTGGAAAAGCAGTTCCATGATTGTTGAGTGCACAACCCTTGCACACTCATAGCTTTTTTATCTTGAAGTCCGACAATCTCTACGTAGTGTCTTTGAAGAGTGGTAATGCTCCATAGTGTAGGGTGACCAAATCTCTTGTGCCAAAGCTATCTCAGTTTGCCATAGTCATTCACTGAAACCATGTTTCACTGGATCTGTAAACAACCTATATAGGCCACTTTTGTGCACATCTTTGACTAAGACTTGACCATCCTTTTTGCTGCAAACTATTATGATGACTTCCTTATCATCAAACTCAACCACACACTTAAAATCTGTCATGGTTGAAATTGAAAGAAGATTCTTAGTCAAACCAAGAACATACAACACATCATTCAACTCAAGAACATCACTTGATGGCGTGCAAAAAGAGATAGATCCTATTCTAGTAATTGGATATGTGGCATCATTGCCCAACTCCACCTGTATTTCGTGTTTTTTGTCAATTTTCACATGCAACTCTATGTGACTAATTTTCAGATCTGAAAATTAATTCCTAGTGATCTAACAGTAAAACCTTAGCTGTTATCACTGAACAATTTTACACTGAAAATTATTGATTGAAATTATATGCAGCAGAAACACAAAGGATCAAAGATGAATCAACAACACATATGAGACACAAATTTCAGTTTTGTAACCTTGTTAACTTCAGAAATTCTAAGGGCAAAACCAACCCTCCTATCTAGTACAATATCACCAAATCTGAGGACAACCTTGTCCTCTCAACCAATACAAATATCACCAAAATCTGAGGACAACCTTGTCCTCTCAGCCAATACAAATATCACCAAAATCTGAGGACAACCTTGTCCTCCAATAGCCATACAAATCAGAAAACCAAACCTTAGCAATTTACTAGAAACTTCCTCTGCCCACAAATCTGCTGCAGACCACTTGTACGACCTAATGACGTCACTTGTTAGGCTGTACGGACCTGCTCCTGCGTAGAAAAACTATGTACGTGGTTCTCCTTACTACAACCCATGTACATACGCGCTTTGCTCGACTGCAACCCGCGTATATGCGACTGTGCCCACCTGCAACCTGCGTACATACGTGACTATGCCTACCTGCAACCAACGTATGTATGCGATTGTGCTCACCTGTAACCCGTGTATATACACGACTGTGCCTACCTGCAACCCGTGTATGTACGCGACTGTGCGTACTTGCAACTCACGTACACATACATAAAACCTTTGTACAGACACCTCCGTACAATTCGCTCCCTACAACTTTTCTTCCTCTAGGCCAAATTTTCCACCCTAGCAAAATTTCCCTATGCTGAAATCACCAAGCCTCCTAGCACAAGTGCAGACTCACTTATGCTAGCTCCATCATGTCTCCACATATGATCTACAATATGAAATCTCACAATGACCTCTCTCCTTTATATACAATCCTTAGGGGTCATCATAGAAGCCCCTAAACAAGTTGACATCAAATTATGATTTCTCTATGGGTGTGAAGCCCCAACACAAACCCGTAAAGCCCATCATCAAGCCCCCAAGCCCCTAGCTCAAAATACAAGGGGGTTTTCACCAAACCGAAAGTGTGATGTGGTGCCCACGACGATTCCCACATGCCCAACACTTAGGGCCATCTGAGAATACCTACCCGAAACTACAAAACATCAACACTTTTTCTCTTGAAGTCTAATGAAAGCCTTCTTGTTGAAGGTCATGTGTTTTAATGCTTCACTGTCCACATACCACCCTATCCCAGAGATGGTGGTAGAGAATTCGGCCAAGGTGGACCCATGCTTAGTTTTTCATATTGAGCCCCTTACATGAGTGGTTGAAGAATCACTTAGAATTCCATTAATGAAGAAATAAGAACCATGGATGGTGGAGTCCTCTAGTAATGAACATAGTAACATTCCAAACCCCAACAATGAGGAAGAAAGGCATACAAAGGCATTTGCACAAGAATAGTTGGTTGAGACAATACAAATATCGTGGGAACAAATTTGCAACTATAAGGATGATAATGGTCGATTGCTCAAGGTAAAGAGGAGCAACACATGATCAATGAATAGATCATTCAAATCCTTTCAAAAATCCAAAGGCAAATGAGAGATAATAAAGAGACAAGAAAAGAGCATGTAATGGAGTTTGAATTGCACATGATCAAGTTGAGAGTAGAAGCTCCAATAGAAGATCAAGAAGTAGGAGCTCTTATCCCTCCTTTAAGGATCCTCCTCTATGGAAAAGACAACCTCGTTCGAGTCTATTCAAGGCACTTCTTCCACAAGTGGAAGGAATGAGAGAAAGAGATAAGCCTTGGAGAAGGAATTCCAAAAGGCTAAGGCACCTATCTTCGATGGTGGAGTTAAAGCTAGCCAAGAGGCTGAAGCATGGCTTTTGGGGATGAACAAGTACTTCAAGCTACATGGTTTCTCGAGTAGCATAAAAGCAAGAGTGGTTGTTTCCAATCCAACCACAAAGACTTCCTTATGGTGGGAGAACCAAAGCATGTTGAAGAAGATCAAGGAAAAGGATCTTTCATGGAGCAAGTTTAAAGAATACTTAGAACAAAAGTACTTGTCAGATCACTGACACTTTGTGCATTGGGGTTCTAGTTGCCAAGGTAAAACTCAACTTATCAGATTAAAGATTCACCAATTGAAAGATTTGGCTATGTATGGAATTGGGATTTTGGCCAATTAGGTTTTGCATATTAGAGGTGTACTGAGGTTCTTGATTAGTAAAACATTGATTAAGAAAATTGATTAACCACTGCAGTTGAGGTTTCGTTCATCAAGGTTTTGCATTTCATCGGTGTACTTAGGGTCTAGATAGACAAAACACCGATTAATAAAGTTGACTAAGCACCACAATTAAGGTTTTGGTCATTGAAATTTGCATTTCGTAGGTGTACTCAAGTTCCTAATTGCTAGGTATTGTAGTTAGGATTTTGGTCATTGCAGTTTTACATTTTGGAGACGTACTTATGTCTACAATAGACAAAACATCGATCTAGAAAATTGACCGAGTATTGCAATTAGGGTTTTGTTAAGTGGGTTTTTTCACTCTAGAAGTTGACTTAGATTCTCAATAGGCAAAACAAAAATTGAGAGAATTGACTCTGTATTGAAGTGAAGGTTTTGGTTGCTAGGTTTCCACAATTTGAAGGCAAAATCAAGGTTTTAGTAAGGCAAAACATTGGTCAAGAAAATTGACCAAGTATTGCAGTCTGGGTTTTGAAGTTCAAAGGTTGACTTAGGTTCTCAATAGGAAAAACTCAGATTAAGAGAATGGACTAAGTATTGAAGTCAAGGTTTTGATTTTCGGGTTTCCACATTTTGAAGGAAAATTCAAGGTAGTTAGGGTTGAAGGCTAAGGGTTGATTGACCTTTGCCTATTGCAAAGGTCAATCCACATACAAACTCATATCTATCTGATATTGTGGGGGAAGACAATGGAAACATTCCTCATCTATAACTTTTGATTGGAGATTTTAAGATTTGACTCCCTTTCGAAGATATTTATAGGTTTTACATTTTATGGAGTTGGCTGCTAGAGCCCATCCATGACTCAAATTAAGCTAAATTTTCAACTACAAGAGATAGACAAAGCTTAGACCTTAAATACCCATTTGATAGGGTTCTTTACCAAGCTTACGAAATGAAGTCGAGAACAAAATAAGTACTATTCTTCAGTAGGGGTGAAAAATAATAGATTGGGCAAAACTTTCTTAAAATGATAGTTTGGGAAAAGCACCACCACTAAGATAGAGCCTCTATTGGATTTTGAGCAACCTTCTAGTTTGAGTTTTCCTTCTTTCATTACAGTGTTTGATTTTTGGACAATGAATAGTCCACTTTTGGAAAGGTTAGAGGTACTATTTATTGAAATTGCATAATAGGCCCAAAAAATGAGAAGTTGTCATCTTGCAAGGCACATAAACTTATAGAAACAACATTATAACTAGTGGAAGTTGCTAAAGTGATCATGTCAAGTACACTATTAGAGCCCCATATAATGTTTTAGCTCATTATTAGAAACTTCTATGAGTAGTAAAAGTGGTACTTGTAGAAGTTTGCACAATCCAATTTAAGGAATGGTTGAAAAGTGTTAAGTGGCCAACTTTGAAGGGCCATAAAGAACTATCCAAAAGTTTGTTTTGAGCAATAGATTGGTGAGTTGAAAGCTTGTTCAAGGAGAATACAACTATGTATTTCTCTTATTCAAGTTTGTTGTTGGTTGGATTCTAAAATTCAACCAAGTTGGACCCAAGCCTAGTTTTGCATATTGAACCACTTACATGAGCAACTGAAGAATTAGGGAAAAAGGAACAGAAAAGAAATTCCATAGGAAGAGTTGGTTGAGAGTCACAGTAGGAAGCTTGTTTGATGAAATCTGCAACTATAAAGCTAATAATTTCTGGTTGCTCCAAGGTCAAGAGGAGTGACACGCGATGAATGATCATATTGTTTGGAGCCTCTCAAAAATCCAAAGGTTGTTGAGAGACAATAGGGAGACAAGGAAAGAACATGTAAGTAAAGTTGAATTGTGAATGATCAAGATGAGAGTAGAGGCTCCAACGAAATATCAAGAAGAAGCATAGGCTCTTCTTCTCCATTGATCTATGGAAAGGACAATCTCCTTCGATTCTATCTGAGACACTTCCACAAGAGGAAGGAACAAGAGAAAGAAAGAAGCCTTAGAGACAAACTTTCGAAAGGCTAAGGCACATGCTTTCAGTTGTGAAGCTAAGATTTGCCAAGATGTTGAATTGTGGTTTTTGTGGATGAAGAAGTACTTAAGGACACATGGTTTCTTGAGCAATACAAAGGTAAGATTGGTTATTTCCAATCTAAGTAGAAATAATTTTTTATGGTGGGAGAACCAAAGCAGATTGAAGATCAAGGAGAAGGACCTAAGGATCTTTTATGGAGAAGGTTTAAATAATATTTCAAATAAATTACTTGTTTGAACACTAGTATGAGCAAAAGATCATTGAGTACCATGATCTTCAACAATTCCCAAGGATCGTTGATGAGCACGAGAGAGTTCTTGGAAATCATGATAAATGTTTCTCTATTACTCTTGAAACGAGAAGCTTAAGTCATTTTCTTACTAGGTTGAATTGTGTATTGGAATTGGTGTAATTTGTACATGTGGTCGAAACCCATTCATATGTATCATTATGTACTTGTATTATGGCTAAGGCCATATTTTTATTTATTTATTATATTACTAGGTGTGGTTAAGACCGACTAAGTCGAACTTGATATGCAGGCTCAATAACCCTCTTAGGGTGCGCGCCTTTGTTTTGTGGGCCCATAACCCCCTCTTGAAGGGACATCTCACTTGAGTTGTGTATAAATACCTAACTTAAGCTCTCATTTGTATCATCTCATCTCGTGATATTCTTGATCTGAAATATAAAGTTTTATAAGCCTAAGGGCACTTAATTTTGGCATTCTCTTTTGTGATTGGCATATTTATCTTAGGTGCACTTGTGTATTTTCTATTTTTAGCACTTGTACTTGGCTTTGCACTCTATCTCAAGCACATTAGACTTATCTCTTTCTAGCGCACTTGTGAGGAGGCTATTTCAAAATTTGGGTTAGAATTGGTTACATGGTTTCTTTTGTTTGACCCTTATAAGTCTCAATATGGTTTCAGAGTGGGTGTGAACCTTATTTGCTCAAATTCTTTTGGCTGATCGAAACTATTGTTTTGTGGCATCTTTGTTATAATGTAGAACTAGGCTCTTCTAAAAAATCTCTTCTAGTGTTTCTATAGAGGGTTCTAGAGATATAGATCCTAATCTAAGGTTCCAACCTCCTTGTAGGGTGTTCTTTGACAGTTTTCACCCTTCTTTAAGGCCAACATTGTTAAAGTTTCTGCTATTATTAGGTTACTTTCAATTTACTAGATAACAATAGCATAGACAGGATCACTGAGAGAAACACAATCACAATAGTACACAAGCATTTATATTGGGAAACCCTCAAGGGGAAGAAATCCCAGCAAAACTTCCTTAATATAGATAGCCAATACAATGCCAAGATAATGAACCAGACAACAGAGAATATCCAACACTGAGCAACACGCCTCTCTCTCTTCCTTCTTTCGGCCACCGACAACTGCAGCTTCCTTCAAAACTTGCGCACTAGATGAGTGAGCTGAGTGTGTGTATAAATGAGGCATTGGCCTCTCTTATTTATACAATCTGGTAGGTGCTGAACTGAGGTGTCTTTTCACTGGCAGGGCCGACTTCTCAATCTGGGTGGTTAGAACCACGTTTAATATATTCTGGGGCCTCTTTAATATATTCTGGGGTCGACTTCTTATTTAGCCTATTACAATTAGGGTTTGACCAATCCGCAAAAGGGGATTTGGTCAATTACAATGACCGACATGATCAATCCACAAAAGGGGATTGATCTAATCAATAATAAATATATTTTATCTTTATCCACAAAAGGGTATAAGAATATTCTTTGTAGTTACACAATATTTTAACAAACATCTTCATTCATAGGGTTAGCTAGGGTTTTGTACCATTTGGATATATAAAGGTGAATTTTTGAAGTCTTCATTCCATAAGGAGGCTTCATCCTGCTGCTATTGAGCATATGGATTCAAAGTGGCTGTTTCCCTATTTGAATGGGGGCAACTATCAGTCTAGGGTGGATCAAATGAATGCCCCACTTTGAAGCAAAGGTCTATGGATGTACTTAGCAAGGATGCTGAAGATGTGATAGTTATGACCTTGTGTTTGAAGAAGGATGAAGCTCTTGGGTTGATCACTCTTTATGCCACGCTTGGTCTCATTCATTAGACCAAGGATACCACAAGGGTAGAGGGAATTTGGGACACATTCAAATCTCTCTTTGGAACGCTGAACACTACTTAGGTCAACTGGCTTGACATTGAATTCTCCACCCTCAAGATGAGTGACTTTGACATGGTTGAGGAGTATATTACAAGGTTGAAAAACTTGAAGGCTAGCATTATTCAAGCGGGAGGAAAAGGAAAATTAGATCCAGAACTTGTAAGTATTGTTTTGGAATAATATTTCTCTAGCATTCAATTCTTTTGATCTTGTATTCTACAACATTCCTTTATTTGTCAGGTATCATGTAACTCCTACTCTTGAGGAGGTTTTCTCTAATCTCATTCAACTTCAAGTTACTTTGAGGAATATGGGTGATTTACCTGCATGAGATCAAGCCCATCCAAAGGTTGTCTCAAGCCCTCTTCAATCTAAGTCCAATTGGGGTAAAGGGGAATGCTTGGAATCCCCCAAGAAGAAAAAAGTCATATATGGTTACTGTCACAAACATGGCCATCCCTTCAAGTATTGCCTTGCTTGTCTTCAAAAAATTGAAGAGCTTGGAAGATCGATAGTGTAAGATGAGAATGCTGGATCTCCTCATAGTGTACATTTGATAGTAAGCTTTGCAGTTTGGTCCTCTTCTTCTTAGTGATAGTGGATCGTTGATTTTGGAGCTACCCAACACATGAGCAAATGTGATTAGACAAGTTGATCCAAGCTTGAGTGGTGGGCAACCTCTTCTAGGCAGCATGGCATTGCACAATCTAGATTTTCTTCTAAATGCTCCCCCAGATAATCTTCTATGTGAAGTTTCCTATATTTGGTTGGAGATGTTCAGGGAGCTAGACCTAGCGCACCTTGATACGTTTGCATTATTTATTTTCTGGATTTTGGATCCACCCTCCCTTTACATTTTTCTTCCAGATCCACTCTTTGCTATCGATATTGATTTCTTAGGACTTAGCTAGATTAGTCTTTTACATTCAACATCTTGCTTTCTATAGGAGCCGCTGTTGTGCTCCCACATTGTAATGATACTATTCTAGTGAATAGTCTCATTGACCTACTTTTGTGGTCATTTGTTGGACATTAATTATTTTTAATTATCTTATCTCATTTAATCTAAATATGGATAGCAACACAATGGAGAGAAAGTGGTTATTGGTGACAATTCAACGATATAGGTTGTAGGCTATGGTGATGTCATCATTGGTAGAATGAAGTTTGGAGTTCTTGTTGTTCTAGGTGTTGAACCACATCTTTCTATTCACCGCATTACACACACCAATAAAAAGGTGGAATTTTGGTTGGATCAACGGGTTGCAAAGGAAATGAGTGATGGCTTCAAGTTGGTTGCCTCAGGACTTTGTGACAAATCCGATCATATGTATAAGTTGGGGAAGACTTCTTCCTCAAAGAAAAAACGATTTGTTGCTATGGTAGCCAATGCCAATGACACCTACATGCTATGCCATCAATGTCTTGGTCACACTAATTATGGGTCTTTGCGACACATGAGTTGATTGCATATGGTTGATGACTTTCCATAGATTGAACCACCTAGTGGTGTTTGTGTGTGTAATGGGGAAACATCATCAAGGGTCCTTTCCTAAGGACAAAGTGAGGTGAGCTTATAAACCTCTTGCACTGGTTCATAGTGATATTTGTGGACCTATGGCTACATCTTCTATTGGGAGAGCTAAGTACTTCCTCACCCGCATTGATGATTTTTCTTGCTTTCCTGGGTATACACCTTTAAATCTAAGGATGAAGTGTTTGGAAAGTCCCGGAATTCAAATCTCTTGTGGAAAATCAAAGCAATAGGAAGGTTGAGTGTCTTGAGACTAATAGTAGAGGTGAATATATGGTTTCTAGTAATTTCTTGTATCTCAGGGCATCTTTTGGTAGAGAATTGTTTTGTACACTCCTCGACAAAATGCAGTAGAAATGGGCCATCATGGAGATGGTTCGCTGCATGCTTCACTCCAAGAAAATGAAGCTTTCATTCTGGGGAAAGGCAATTGTTTATGCAACCCATATCATCAATAGAACACTTACTCTTTCTATCACTGGTATGACTCCTTGTGAGAAATATTATGGCAAGAAACCTTCATTTATCATTTCCAATTAAAGGCCAAACATATATGCATCTTGAGACTCCTGCTACGTTTGTTTGGCTATAGTGAAACTTTTCAGGGATACTGCCTTTATGACCCCACCACTCACAGGGTGCTTGAACGAAGGGGCTATTTTTGACAAGGTTCCTACTCACGGTCCACCAGGATCTTTGCCACTACTTTTTAGAAGATTCTTTAGATGGATATCAACATGCTTCCATGGATCATGCTGTTTCTCATCACAGTGTAGGTCCTCTTCCTGATGATTTATGGCATGTTTCAATGCACCCTTCTCCTTCACAGTATGATGTTGGGACATGGCTCGTCCTTCCAGCAAGCAGTCATCTGCATCCAGACAATGATGATAGGCACCTCCCTTAAGATGGTGAGACACACCGTGGATCAACTCTTCTTCCAGCTCTTCTAGACAATGTTCTATCATGAGTTTTTTCTCTTCAGCCTTGGATGCTAGGAGAGACACAGTTATGGAATTGGATGACAACATTTTCTCCTCTTCAGGGGACATGACCAAGGGGCACTGAGGCTTCTACTTCCACCTTGTACCCTCCTTAGAGGCATCCCTTTAGAGAGTTTTTGCATCTTTGGCCTCCAGCCTTTTAGCATTCCATGTATTACTCCATATTTTCCAGCAACACTTTGTTTCCTAGATATTAGAGTAGATCATAGATTAGATATGCTTTTGGTCTTTTTATATAGGAGTGGTCCTTGATCTATATGTAACATATATATAATTATGCATATTGATACGGGGATTACCCCATGGCCAGTTCGTTAAAGGCATTGATCTTTCAAGGCAGAGGTACACGGTTCAAATCTCATGGAGCTCCCCTCAATGTTAAAGTGGGCTATTGTACCGTGTTAATGTGGAGTTGGGGTTCAAAGCTCCCTAATGTGGAGTTGGGGTTCAAAGCTCCCTACAGATCAAACACCGTGTTAATGTGGAGTTGGGGTTCAAAGCTCCCTAATGTGGAGTTGGGCTTCAAAGCTCCCTACAGATCAAACAAAAGTGATATATATTCATATATATTAATATACAAAAGTGATATATATTCATATATATTAATATACTGTGTTGAATAATATACCAAACTTTGTTGTTTAAAATACATTTCTTTCGCCTCTCCTGTTAGTTAATGGTTTACTTTTTCAACATGTTTGCCTATCCACCTTGCAATCCCTTGATTCCTTGGTTGTCCCCAGGCCTTCCTTTGCACTCCCTTGACAGATCGCTTGTTAGTTAATGATTTACTTTTTCGGCATTTTTGTACTTCTACTTTGAAATCCTTCGATTCCTTGGTCGTCCTCAACCCTTCCTCGTCACTTAGATCATCACTTCCATGAGGGATCGCCAGTATTCAAAGAATTAATGATGTCCATGAACTTTTAAATATAGTTAATGGCTGCACGTCTGGTAGAAATTTACCAAAGAATCATATTCTTTGATGCACTAGATTTTCTATGCCGCAATGGAAAAAAGTACCATTTGAATAAGCATTGCATGCCAACTTAGAAGAAAATTTGAATGTAGTCTAAAACATCCATCTTTTATCCCAGATCTAATAAGCACTGAGAGGGATAAGGATAAAATGAGGTGAAAACATATGGACACTTAAAGATTCGGGGCAGATCAGATCTAATAAGCACTGAGAGGGATAAAATGAGGTGAAAACATATGGACACTTAAAGATTCGGGGTGGAGATGGATCTCTGCTAGTTTATTTTTTTTCTATTTTAGTTTATTCCACCCACCCACACATGTGACATCTCTCACCCAGTGCTGTAGAATGCATCTTGCTTCTCTTGGTCCAGTAAGGGGAACCTTCTGTTTCGTATCCAACTCTAGTCAAGTGGAGGAACATGGATTAGCCCTATGAAAAAGTGTCGTTATTGTAGACAATACGAAAGAAACTAGCGACTAACTTAGAATTGTAAAAGTGGACATCTCTTGTTTCCTACGAAATGAAATGCATGTACTACAGGAATGAGGGCTGAAGCAGTAGGCAATATGACGATTCAACTAGATGGCCACGCAATCTAAAAAGAGCACACGGAACGCCAAATAGTAGTAGGAGGAACATGATTTTGGAGGTTGCCAAGAGTTCCAAACAAAGCGTGGCAAACTGCATCAAATCAATATATGCAGATCCCTTCCAACAATATGGATTCATAGCAGATGACCCTTCGGAAACATATCCAGTACCTTCTGAAACATATCCAGTACTTAACTAGTCGCCACTGACATCACCTATAAGACTGATGGGTGCCCAACATTTCTTCACAGTAATATACCACAATGCTTGTAATCCTCATATTGACTTCTCATGGAAATACACAAGTGCTATGTCCTCATATTGACTTCTCATGGAAATACACAAGTGCCATGTTAATTTGTGTTATGAAAGCCACTTTGGTTGACCCAAATTTATACCATCTTTAAATGATTTTTTTTATCATCTGGAAATATTCTAGTGTGATGGTTCAATGGATGCTAATATCAATAATATCTCATAGAAAGATAACTGTATATAAAAAACTTTTGTATGAGATGGCCGCCTTCATTTACTTGTTATGGAACTATACCTTTGAAACCGGTATATGCTTTGAACTAGTATTCTGTTCAATTTTTTGTCTTGACCAGAACCACAACTATGAAAATACTCAAAAGGGTAAAGACACAAAATTAGACAGGCTCTATGTATCTTTGAAAGAGAATAAGTGAAGTATTTTACTGTTATCAAGGTTCAAAATTTTTAGTACAATATATCTGTGAAATAATTAAAATCATTGAAGAGCAGGCATATTATCTGCACCACCGTTATTGGTTTATACAGAATAGTATAAGATCCAAACACTGACTGGGAATGAGAAAAATGGCTATTTATAAAAATGCCATGCATATTTGTTTTCAAGATACTTTCTTAGTGCACATTCCATCTCAGTTTTTATGCTTTTTATATTGAAGGTATATTGGAAAGTTTTGAACAGAGAAATTGCAAACAAAAATATAAATCTCCTCTTCTGGAAATAGCAATTGTTTCTCTATTCAATTTTAAATCAAAGGCAACTTTCCAATACATATAGGTTCCAAGCCATTACAACATATTCATTATGAGTTTTATTCATGTCATTACGAGAATTGAATCCTAGCTGTGAGGATAACCATCATTCCTCTTAACCATCCAATCTATAATCGTTTATTTATCAAAACAAAATTTCATAATAACAGAATTTTGATTAGAACACAAACTCTTAGTTGGGTTCTCTTAGATTTATTGTCAATGTCCGTCTGTATTGAAAAAAGGTTCAAATTCTTCCAAGAGTCAAATTTTGAATGCGGCACCTCCGAAGTCTCGATGTATAAAACTTGATAGTTTTTAAAGCGCCAAACCTACACTGATCTAACAAATGAGAATTTTCAAAAATTAATTATAAAAACAATATTTACAAGCATAGATCAGTATATATCCCCATTGATTTAGATAGTTGTCAATGTTAATTATGGGTAATATTCACAATTTTAAAGCAATTTTTTTTAAAAAGTTGTGTAGTTTTTGAAATGTTTAGAGGGACACTAATTATCAGAGACAACAAAACTAATATAAATATAATAAAGAAAATATAAATAATTAAAAATTTAAGTTACATGTGGGAATGAATTGGTGTTGAACAGACTACATTACATCTAAATTTTATAGAGATAATGGAATATAGACATTTTAAAAGGAGTTTTTAAATTTATTATTATTATTTTTTTAATTTAATAATGTTAGGTAATATTTTWTTTGAGGTTTATTAAATTAATATTTATTTAATTATTTATAAATAAATTAAATTTCAAGTAAGTAAAATGGTTAAATGTATATTAATAAATAGTTTTAATATTAATAAATCAAATATTTATTAATAAGTAGATACAATATCAAATAATAAAATATTTATATTTTCAACAAATAAAAGATGAATATTAAATAATAAAATATTTATTTTCAATAAATAAATAGCAAAAAGTATGAAGATGGAATGTTGAGGTTGGTTTTTACATTTTTATTGATGGTTACTTAGAATTGAGCTCTTTCAAGCTAGCTTTTTATTGGGGATGCAATCCGTGCGTTGCAATCACTTTCTTCCTAACCAATGTGCTATGGAGTTCAAGGCGTTTGCGTGGAGGTTTTACTATTTGGAACATTTTACAAGCTCTGAGTTTGACCTTGTCCTAAATCCGCAATGGAATCCTACACTCTTTTCACAAAGGATTTCAATAGTAGAATTGTAACATCACTATTATCTACTAGTCCAATTTTCACAACATTTGTGCAACTTGTTAACACTTTATCCATGCACATTGGAGATGACACTTGTCATCCATAGACATGAGAGTGGTTGGTTAGTTGGTACTGAACGCTCATAACCAATTTGACCAATGAATCAATAGAGGGGACACTTAGAAAACATGTGCCTTAGGGTGGTCACTTCGAAGGCATGCACATTTGGAAGGGCACTTGGGAAGTTTCCCTCTAGCATAAGAACAAAAGTCCCAAAAACTTATTTGTAGGAGTTTTAAAAATTAAAAATGAATGATATGTATAATTAAATTTATTTCCTCAATTAAATACTTTTGTCGATCTTGATTCCAAAAAGTACGTAATTTTTTTCTCTTTTCAAGCAAAATCTCGTCGTGAAACCTAAGGGATGCTTTCCTAGATTCATGAATGACATCCCTTGTAAACATGTCGGCCTAGAGTGGTACGCCTAATCCAAGGTGATTCAAACTAGGCACTTGTTGGCACAAAACTAGCCAAATGTCAAATGTCAAATGTCGTTGACGACAACTAGTTGAATTAACCCCCTTGGGATTAAAACCATATATGTTATTAAAAATAAGAAAGTGAACAACATTATTGAAATTGACAAACTAGTCAATATCATGCTCAAATGAAATACTAAATATGCTAGTAAATAAAACCCACTACTCATAAATTATATTCGAAAGTTATACACTTGAAAATTCAAACACTGAACAACAAATCTAGCTTTAGTAGATGTGAGATAGAAAACACCAAACACAACTTTGAAATATGAATGGTAGGAGGTCCTCCAAATAACAAGCTCAACTTCAAAGTGGAAAAAGTTCAAATCCTTGAGAACAAACTCAACTCCAATCAATAATAACTAAGCTCCAAAGAGCTCCAAACAATTAAAGGAGGTACAAGCAACAAAAGATGAATGAAAATGAAGGGAGAAAGTGTAATATATAGAAGAGTTTTTGTCAGGTTAAACATTTATTTTTGGGAAAAATGATATTATTTGCTATTATGGACCAAATACTTGAGATATGATAATAAACTAGAGTGCACACAATGTACACAAATTTGTGAATGTGGAGCACAACTCCAAAAGAGATAATGAAGTAGAGTTACACAATAATTCAAAGAGTAAGAGAGCCTCCAAATAATCCCTCTACATTTGTATATCCCAATAATATGTTCATCTCCCAATATTAATTATATTGACCTCTATATATACCTATCCTTGTTCATTGCACATATAGGCCCTTTATTAGGTCAACCCCCATTAGATATACATTTACCTCATTGCATATACATTTAACCTCATATTAGTGGCCAAATAGGGTCACAATGGGCCTATAAATGGCCAATTAGGAGCCAAGAAAACTTGTTTTTGGCATCAAAACAAACATGTTTTGGCTACTTTTTTTGGGTTGTCATACATAAGGATGCTTAGGTGTCCTTGATGTTATAGAGGGATGTCTAGTACATCCCCAAATTGTCTTCGATTTTAGGTAGCTACAACCCAGGGATGGAGGGGATGTCCCCAATGTTTTGGATGGCATCACTAGCCAATCAAGGATGTCTATGAGGTGTCTAGACTCTTTTCGGATGGGGGAACTGGAGGGAAGGGTCCCTAAGGGGCAAGGAAGTGTCATTGTGTAACTTCGTTATAAATAAATTAGTGAAAAGTTAATTCATAATTTAAACAATGCACATTTTGAAGTTGGAGATTATCCATGTGTATATTTCAAGGCATAAATGATGCTAATAAATTGTTTATTTACAACCCTCAAAGCTAACGAGAACTATGTAAAGGAACAATCCTAATCACCTTAAACAATTATAAACAATAAAAAAATATATTTATTAAACATCTTGATCTTAAAAGGTTTGCACTAGAGAGATCATTTGGCTTCTTTCTATAGTTAATTTGCAACTCTTCATGACCGTGTGGATTTTTTTGTTGGTTATCAATGTATTTGTGTTTGTCCCTAGGATCATTGGTAGCATGTAATGTGCTTAACTCCAAAATTTAGAGCATTCATGTCAAATGTAGTGCAAAACTAAAGAACACAAGAGAAAATAGATAAACCCTAAGAAATATCTTTTGCTAAAAAATAAAGCTATGTTCACTTGCCTCTTCAAGGGGGCAACCTCCTAGAGAAAAGCTCCAAATACAATAGCAATTATTAACAAAACATTACATAACATTTTACTCAATATATAACTATCCATAGATAATCTTAGCTATCTATTGGGCCACTTATAATGAGAGCGAACTAACTAATTTGGACCTTATTAATTAATATTACTCTTTTTATAATGAGTGGATATTAACTAACTATTTAATGGTCTTATTCAATGAAGGTGGTATCATACATTAACAAAGTATCTAAGTAAAGGGGTTAAGGTAGGACCTTAACATATCATATGATAGAACTTCCTTGGTACCTTTGTTTCATTAGCGTTTTGCTTTGCAACATCATACCTTTGTTGGTCCATTCAATAATTACATCCTTTTCAATTTCATATGCCTGACAAGCGTTTTGCTATGCAACTTCATAAGTTCATTTTGCAGAATGTAGAGTTTGATCCTTATTGCCCTATGTTGAGTCTATCATGTTGCCAAATTTATTTTGTGCATCATTATTTCCAATATGGAAGGCTTCTTGTGCTTTTTCTGTTATCTAGCTTTATTCTCGGGTTGTACCTTGTGGCCCCTTTCACTCTAACTTGCACAATCACACTTGTCACCCACTCCACTACACAAAAAAATAAAATAAATATACATCGTTGAGATGTTATTACTGAAATCAAAGTAAATATACATCATTAAGATGTTATACCAAAATCATATTTCCAAATATAATGGTATTCATTATAATTCTCTCTCTCTCTCTCTCTATATATATATAGAGAGAGAGATAGAGAGAGCATTATAATGAATACCATTATGTTTGGAAACTCCACTTGTAAGTTTGATCCCATGGTATTCATGAACAAAGTTGGTCGGCTACATATGTGGTTATGACAAATTAGTAGCCACATATATCTATGTATACATGCATATTCCAAGCAGTAACATGTTTAGTTAATCAATGAAGATTATGAAATGAAAATTGCGATGTAATGCCCAAGTTTTGACTCTTGGAAGCTATTGGATAAGATTATGTATAAATTGTAAATGCATAGTTATGAAGATAAGTATTGTGCCATGATAGCTTAAATAAATGACCCAACAATGTCAATGTTGTCAATATGTCTTATATGGATTCCTAGTGTGGAGCTCAAGGCCAATGCAGAACTAGAGAATGGTTAAGCATATATAGGCCATAATTATGCTTTCTATTGGGCCATGTGGTAAAGCTACTATAGTGCAACTCTACGCTAGATGAAAACGCAACATTGGAATATGATATAATAAATAATGGTCCATGATGCTTGTTGAGAGTACGACAGGCCTATGAGTCCACAAGAGGGAAGATGAAAGGATGCCCACGGGAAACAAAGTCTTCATTGCCAAGTGTCAGTATAGGAACTCACATGTTTTCCATCATGTACCTTAGATGAAGTTCACCCATCACCTTTGACTTAGAAAGTCAACTCATGAATGCATGAAGAGGTTGAAGGAGGTCTACCTCTTGTACTTATGGAGCATCGACAAAGTACATAGAGTTTGGGAAAGCATGGGAGTCCTTCCTTCCATTCCCCTACCTCATGGAAATTTGTTCATGTTGCCATTTTTTCTATTAAGGTCTCGACTTTCATACCACATTCTTTGTAGTAACTCTATAATCGAAATTTGAAAATGACCGAAACCAAAACTATGCAGAGTGATTTGCAAATCGTGGCAGAGAGATAGATTGGGTTAGTTGAGCAGAGAGGTTGGGTTGTTTAGGAAACCATTACCCTTTCCTTGGTATTGTAATATGCCTAGGCCGAATCCAATTGTAATGTAAATAAAAATGTACTTAAGCTGGTGAGCTGTTTGATATCATTTTTGTATGCACCTTTAATGGCATAGTGTGCACATGTACTACATAGTAAAATGAGGAAGTGTGCACATTCTTGGATACCGTGCACAACAACTTAAGTGTGCGCGATTTTGAGGCCAGGGAGCCTTTGTGTATATGCTATGTTTTATAGGCTGGTGAGCCAATTATTATAAGCTATGATTCTTATGTTTTGTTTAGGCTGGAGAGCCTAGATGTTAAAGGCCAGTATGCCTATTTTTGTATATGTCTTATAATTAATATAAAATACATCGCTGCGCGCAGATCGATCACGATAAAAGAGTACGGGGGACTAAACTCCACTAGTTAAGGGAAAGGGGGGGCATAAAAGTTAAGGAAAATGGCTAAGCTAGGGAGCTTACGCTAAAAATGAATATTATATTAATTTTTCTTAAATATAAAGTATGGATAATTATTTTATCCTAAGTTCAAAAGTTGGGGACAAGTGGGCCAAAGTAGCTCCCAACATGACAAGTGTCAAGTTGGGGAAATGCATACATATTGTTGGGACTTAGTTCATTTCCGAGGATTCTTTCCATGATTCCTTCCATCATTCAACCATTGTGCCATGATCACCCACTCACTCAGTCATCTATCTTCCGTAACTTCCTATCACTGTACCTGAACTTGGATCCGTAACCATAACTGTTTGTGTAGATGGTTAGCTTGGGAGCTGGACTGAAGAAGCGGGTTGTCAGGCCCGTGGGCATTCTCTCTGGGCGAGAGAATTGATGGGAATTGATTTCCTGAAGGTGCTAAACTGCAACTACAGGGCTCTGAGACTTCCTGTCCGCCCTGTTGCTGAAGCCTGGAAAGGAAGTGGGATAGCCAGAGGACTGTTGAGCAGAGAAGGGGCACACTTCCTGGGGTGGGACATGCATGTGGGGAGAGATACTGTAGGCTGTTAGTTTGAGTTGGCACCTATGACAAAGTCTTTCTTATTGTCTATGAACCATTAGTCTGGTTAGGAACCCCTTTGCCCGGGTGGAGTTTAGTCCCAGCTTGGGGGTGACCCACTTCTGAGAGTGATGAGTAGTGTGGTCTAAGGTTGGGAGGTTCGTGGAAGGTCTGCACACAGTTGGTGAAATTATTACCAAGATAAGTGTCAATTGTGTGATAAATTTACATGCTGCATTATTATTTACCTGTTTATTTTTATGGGTTTATCCTATGTGTGGTTATAACTGTCTGTATATTTATGGGTATTTCATGTATATGCTGCATGTATACGTTTACTGTTATTTCAGTGTGAATCTGTGCATTTACAGATGTATTTGTCTGTTTATGTTATATATATATATATTTCCGCAAGAGTTCTGTGTGTATATATTTTAATTGCATGCAGTTCGAAAAATTTATGTGGCATAACTCAGTTGGATGTTGGGTATGTTACAATATGTTCCGCAAAGAGAACGAAAGCGTTCTCTCTCTTGTGTATCGTGGCTCGGCGTGGGTGGTCGGAGACGTTACAAAATGGTATTAGAGCTTCAATTTTCAACACTCAGCCTGGATGGGCCGAGCCGGTTGAGTTGAAGCGAAATTTCACAGAGGAATTATTTCGAAGTGGCCAAATTTCGAGTTGCAGAGCGTCCATGGTAAAAAGTAATAACAATTGTGCGGAATTGGGAAAAAGCCCCAATTTTTGTTGTTAAATTCATGGAAAAATGGAGAAATTCGGCTAGGTGGTGAGATATTACTGGTTGAATATTTGTTCTAGCAACTTCAGAGCTTGAATTGGTCCAATTTGAAGTTACAGTGAAGCCAAAACAGATGGAGCGAGATTAGTAAATAAATTTTTTAATTTGTGAATTGATTTTGGATAAATTCGTTTTAGAAATGTCAACCCGAAACGATTTGTTGTTGCAGAGGTTGAATTGGTGTTATCGGGGTGAAATTGAACAAATTTCATAGTTGTAGAAGGTCTATGGTAGAAATTGAGAAAAAGTTAAGCGAAAGCCCCAATTTCTATAGTGGAATTCAAGAGGAAATTGATGTGCATAAAAATGAGTGTGCACAGGTGGGCACACTAAAAATGCATGATGCGCAGTGAAAAACTTGTGATATGTAAAAATTGGGCACTACGCGGAAAGATGTTGGCGTGCAGGTACGTGCGCTAAAATTTGACGCCGCGCGGAAAAATGTTGGTGTGCGGGTGCGCGCACTAAATTTTGACACTGAGCGGAAAAATGTTGGTGTGTGGGTGCGCACGCTAAATTTTGGCATCGCGCGGAAAAATGTTGGTATGCAGGTGCACACGCTAAATTTAGCATTGCGCAGTGCGGATAGAGTGACACATGTGTAATACTAGTGCGCGGTGTGCATACGCATGATAAGATGCACGCGGTGTGCACACACATGATAATGGCGCGCATGGTGTGCACAGTATTGGTAGAGCGCGGACGAGTTTGGTTGGTGCCTGCGCAATGTGGGTATATGTTGTCGCACAACAGTTTTGTTAATGGTGCGCGGTGGGGGCGTACTAAACTTTGGCATGGTGCAACACCTAGAATGAAATGCGCGCAAAATATCAGCGCACGATACAAAAACTGCGCGCAATAGGTAATAGTGCAAGAACCAAAACTGCGCGCGGTGGATATAGGCGCGCGACACAAAAATAGTGCGCGCTAGTTATTGACGCAATAGAGAAGTGATACACAGTGGTTATAAGTGCGCAGAGCATGAATTACCTTGTGGTGTTGTTGTGCATACAAAATAAGGGTGTACAGGTTGAAATTTATGCGCGCGAAGTCGTTTGGAGGGTGAACAACAACAAAAAACCAATGATTTTCTACAATGTTTTATATCATTTGAATGTCATATTTTTGCAGCACATTTTTGATACCCTTAAGAGTGTTTTTAGAACCACGAGAATAGAGTGTACCAAGGTACATTCTATCTTTTCTGCTCAAATAAAAGAGCTCGGAGAGAGCTTTGTAATGGTGTAAATTGTTCGTCAAACAAAGCTTTTATGAGAAAGTTTCAACACCAACAATGGAGGGTAAATTTTAAGACCCAACTAGCTTCAAAGAGCCATAACTTTCTGCTCTGGATTCAAATTGAGACACATGAGCAGTCAATGGAAAGCTATTGAACCATAGAAGATAGTCCCAGAGCTGAATTAAATTTTTGGGCATGTTAAATATGTTTAAAATGACAAAACATTTGCTTGTAGCATTCCAGACCAAAAACATGAATTGGCCTAGAACTTCAGTGGGTTGTAACTGGCAGCCTGGAACCTAGAAAAAGGTGAAACTTGGAAAAAGTGTCCATAATATGTATATAATAAAACCCAGTTGTTCTCCTACGAAAAATCCAATGGAGTAGGTGCAAAAATGCATAATTACAGCGTAGAGTTGCGCCAAGTTGAAGTGTGAAGAGAAAAAATTAATGGACAATTTTCAAATAACCATAACTTTCTGCTCAAGACTTGGAATTGAGCACGGGAGCAGGCGTTGGAAAGGTATTGGACAATAGAATACAAATATCCACCCATAAAATTGATATGGGCATTCAATTTTCCAGAAAATCAGAAGAAATAATTTTGATATATTATTGAACCAGAATGGTTCATATTTTCATGAAATTGTTGAAACAGTTAGTCTGACAAAGTTTGGTTGGCCGCAGATTTTGCAGAGTCAACAACACTAGATCAGATCAGAATCAACACAGAGTCCATAAGAATGGAAGAGACACAAGGGACTTACAACCATGAAGATGAAATTAGAGGGATGGATGTCCATTTGGGCATTGAAGGAACAAACTCCAATGGACACGGAGAAGGAAGGGATGAAAACATGAATATGGTAGAGACCATTAAAATTTTGCAGAAGCATGTCCAAAGCCATAAATATGATAATGAAATGCTTATGAGAGCCAATGAGTAGCAGGATGACTTCAATACGAAGTTAATGCAGAGCTTTGACAAAATAGAAAAAAAATTGGATAAGGAGAGTGGCTCAGGCAAATCATGAAGTCACCGATCTCCTGATGAGAAAAGAAGAGAAATAAGTGTTAGTAGACATCACCATCACTCCTCGAGGCATTCCAATAAGAGGGAACATAACATCTCAAGTCCATCCCCTGTCAGGAATCATAAGGGGTTTTGGGTGGATGAGCTACGAGGAGAAATGAACAAAATCAAACCTCCTACATTTGATGGTGAACACAAGAAGGATGAAGATGCAGAGACATGGTTGCTGGGCATGAGAAATTATTTTCAATTGCATAATTATTCTTCTTATGCAGAAGGTAGAATTACTATCTATCAACTCAAGGGAAAAACATCCATGTGGTGGGATCAACTTGTGCAGGTGTAACACATTAAAGAGAAAAGTGTTACTTGGAGGGAATTCAAGGAGTATTTTGAGAAGAAATACTTGACTAAGAGATATTATGACAAGAATATGAAAGAGTTCTTTGAACTCAAGCTTGGGAGTATGATCATAGATGAATATGAGAGAAGGTTTTTAGAATTGATGAAGTATGTGTCTTTCATCAAGGATGAGATAGTTAAGATTCAAAGGTATTTGAGTGGATTTCCATCATTTATCAGTGAAAAAATACAGTATGATGATCCCAAGAAATTGGAAGAGATCGTAAGGCGAGCTAAATTCCTACACGATCAACAAAAATCAAGGTTGACTTTCTAAAAATCTTGGGAAGACAAAAATAAATTCAAGATGGATCATAGGAAGAAGGGAACTAATCCACCATTCTTCAGAAATAATCCTCAGGGACAACCAACTTTTAGAGAAACCAGAGCGATTGAAACAGGGGGTCAAAGGCCAAGGCAACCACCTATTCAATGTTGGGGTTGTAAAGGAGATCATATGTTCAGAGATTTCCCTCACAGAGGTGAAAAAGTGAGGACTGTTCACAATGCACAACAAGCTGAAATAGTGGAGGACATGGACAAAAATGTACCAAGGATCTATGTAGCCCTGGACAACAAGCAAGCAGAGTATCAATCACACATGATTGAAGTGGAAGGTATGATCAACAACCAAACCATTGCTATTTTAATTGATTCAGGAGCTAGTCATAGTTATATAGATTCTAAGATGGTGGAAATTTTTCATTTTCCAAGAAGCAAGCATGGGAAATCTTGGTTGGTGCAGATGGCTACCGGTCCCAAAAGAAAAGTCAATGAGATGGTTAAGTCATGTCTTATGGACATGAATGGAATGGACACCAGGGAAGATTTGAACATATTGCCTTTATGTTCTTATGACTGTCTAATTGTGATGGATTGGTTGGATCAACATCATTCTATCCTAGACTGTCATAACAAGGAATTCACTTGCTTGGATGAGGAAGGGAGCCTAAGGAAAGTGCAACGAATTCCGAGGGAAGTAACCATCAAAGAAATTTCAGCATTGTACCTGAAGAAATGTTACAGAAAAGGGTGTCAAATATTTGCATCTCATATGGAAGAGACACCTAAATTTGAAAGAACATGCAATCCTAGAATATTTTGAAGATGTGTTCAAGGAGGTACCATGACTACCCCCAAACAAAGATATTGATTTCTCTATAAATTTGATGCCTGGAGCAACTCCAGTATCAAAGACTCCTTACAGAATGAGTACACTAGATCTGAAGGAATTGCAAATGCAGCTTGAAGAACTTCTGAAGAAGGGGTATATACGCCCAAGTGTGTCACCTTGGGGTGCCCCAGTCTTGTTCATGAAGAAGAAAGATAGGACATTAAGATTGTGCATTGATTTTAGACAGTTGGATATAGTGACTATAAAGAACAAGTATCCTCTTCCAAGGATTGATGACCTCTTTGATCAATTGAATGATGCAAATATATTTTCAAAGATTGATCTCAGGTCAGAATACCATCAGGTAAGGATTAAGGAGGAAGATATTAACAAGATCGCCTCCAGGACAAGGTATGGTCATTATGAGTTCACAATGGTGCCATTTGGGTTGTCAAATGCACCAACTGTTTTCACGTGCTTAATGAATGGTGTTTTCCGAGAATATTTAGACAAGTTTGTCATTGTCTTTCTAGATGACATTCTTATATATTCTAAATTAGAAGAAGAGCATGAGCATCATTTGAGGATGGTGTTGCAAGTATTAAGGGAACACCAATTGTATGCCAAATTGAGCAAGTGCTCATTTTATCATAAGCAAATTCATTATTTGGGACATATCATTTCAGAGGATGGGATAACAGTGGATCCTGAGAAGATAGAAGCCATTAGAGAATGGTCAACGCCAAAGAATGTAACAGAGGTAAGATCATTCACGGGCCTTGCAGGCTACTATAGGAGATTGATTGAAGGATTCTCAAAGATTGCACACCCCATCACTTCCTTACAGAAGAAGGGTGTGAAGTTTCAATGGACATTGGATTGTGAAAAGAGATTCCAACACTTGAAACAATTATTAACAAGTGCTCCAATACTAAGGATTGCAGACCCAAATGAAAACTTCATTGTATGCACAGATGCATGTAAGGAAGGACTTGGTGGAGTCTTCAGTCAAAATGGGTTTGTTATATGTTATGAATCAAAGAAGTTGAAAGAACATGAAAGACACTGACACTCATGATTTGGAGTTGGCAGCCATAGTGCATGCCTTCAGGAAATGAAGACACTACCTCATGGGGAAAATGTTTGAGCTAAGAACATACCATAATGGTCTGAAATATTTATTTGATCAGCCAACTCTAAATGCTAGGCAAAGTAGATGGTTAGAATTTCTAAGTGAATATGACTTTGATATAAAGCATATCAAGGGGAAAGAGAACAAAGTGGCTGATGCACTCAACAGAAGAGTGCATGAATTGCATGCTATATCCATTGGCATGTACCAATCAGATTTGAAACCCATAACTTTAGAGGCTGCAAAATTAGATTTGCAATACAAGGAATTAGTGGCAAAATTACAACAAGGTAATTTACAACAGAACATTGAAGAATACGAGCTAGATAATGATGAAATTCTCATGTACAGGGGTAGAATTTATGTACCAAATTCTTAGGAATTGAAAAATATGATATTGAGAGAAATGCATAATGTACCTTATGCTGGGCACCTAGGTTATCAGAAAACTATTGCAACTTTTTAGGGCCAATATTATTGGCCAGGCATGAAGAAAGAAGTTGCAGATTTTATTGCCAAATGTTTGGAATGTCAAAAGGTAAAGGCTGAGCATAGACACCCAACTGGTTTGCTACAACCATTACCCATTCCTGAGTGGAAATGGGAAGTTGTAACAATAGATTTCATCACCAAACTTCCCAGAACAAACAAGCAACATGATTCTATCATGGTAGTGGTGGATAAGCTTACTAAAGCTGCCCATTTTATTCTAGTTAAGCTCACTCACAAGACAACCAACATTGCTGATGTTTATATGAGAGAATTTGCCCGATTACATGGCATACCCAAGACAATTGTGTATGACAGAGATCCAAAATTTACCTCAAAATTTTGGAAATGATTATTTAATGGATTTGGAACAAATTTGAATTTTAGTACAACTTATCATCTAGAATCAGATGGACAAATAGAGAGGGTGAATCAAGTGATTGAAGATCTGTTGAGGATGTATGTGATGGATAAACCATCAAAATGGGAAGACTACCTACACTTGGTAGAGTTTTCTTATAACAATGGGTACCAAACATCTCTAAAGATGAGCCCATTTGAAGCACTTTATGGCAGAAAGTGCAACACACCGATAAGTTGGGATAACCCAACAGATAGAGCAGTGGTTGGGCCAGATTTACTCAGGGAAATGGAGGAGAAAATGATAAAAATAAAACAAAATTTAAAGGCTGCCCAGGATAGGAATAAAAACTATGCTGATAAGGGTAAAACTCATAGGGAATTTAAAGTTGGGGACCATATATTTTTGAAAGTGAAAGCCAACATAAGTTCCCTTAAGTTGGGAAATTGTTCAAAGTTGGCAGCTCGCTATTGTGGGCCATTTGAGATCCTAGAGAGGATTGGTCCAGTAGCTTATATGATTGCATTACCTGCATCTATGTCCGTTCATAATGTATTCCATGCATTGTTGCTCAAGAAATATATACCTGATGCTCATCATGTTATTGATTGGAATGTGATCCAGGTGGAGCAAGAAGACGCTTTTCAAGTGCATCCAGTACGCATTCTGGACCGAAAAATCAAACAACTACGAAATCGAGCCATAGGGCTTGTAAAGGTCCAATGGACCTGGTGCGGTCCCGATGACGCTACTTGGGAGCATGAGGATGCAATGTGGGCAAAATACCCACATCTTTTTGAGTATTTTTGAAATTTTGTTGTGTATGAGTACATAATGCATTGAGGACAATGCATAAATAAGGGGAGGGGATTGTAATATCCCTAGGCTGAACCCAATTGTAATGTAAATGAAAATGTACTTAAGATGGTGAGCTGTTTGATATCATTTTTGTATGCACCTTTGATGGCATAGTGCACACATGTACTGCACAGTAAAATGAGGAAGTGTGCACATTCTTGGATATCGCACGCAACAACTTAAGTGCACGGGATTTTGAGGCCAGGGAGACTTTGTGTATATGCTATGTTTTATAGGCTGGTGAGCCAATTATTATAAGCTAGGATGATTATGTTTTGATTAGGCCGGAGAGCCTAGATGTTAAAGGCTAGTGCCCCTATTTTTGTATATGTCTCATAATTAATATAAAATACATCGCTGTGCGCAGACCGACCACTATAAAAGAGCATGGGGAACTAAACTCCACTAGTTAAGGGAAATCCGAGGGGGGGGGGGGGCTAAAAGTTAAGGAAAAGGGATAATCTAGGGAGCTTAAGCTAAAAAGTAATATTATATTAATATTTCTCAAATACAAAGTATGGATAATTATTTTATCCTAAGTTCCAAAGTTGGGGACAAGTGCGCCAAAGTAGCTCCCAACATGACAAGTGTCAAGTTGGGGACATGGATACATATTGTTGGGACTTAGTTCATTTCCGAGGATTCTTTCCATGATTCCTTCCATCATTCAACCATTGTGCCATGATCACTCACTCACTCAGTCAACTATCTTCCGTAACTTCCTATCACTATACCTGAACTTGGATCCATAACCATAACTGTTTGTGTAACTGGTTAGCTTGGGAGATGGACTGAAGAAGTGGGTTGTCAGGCCCATGGGATATTGAAGAGGCAGGTTGTCAGGCCCGTGGGCATTCTCTCTGGGCAAGAGAATTGTTGGGAATTGATTTCCTAAAGGTGATAAAATGCAACTACAAGGCTCTGAGACTTCATGTCCGACATGTTGCTGAAGCCCGGAAAGGAAGTGGGGCAGCCGAAGGACTGTTGAGTAGAGAAGGGGCACATTTCTTGGGGTGGGAAAAGCATGTGGGGAATGAGAGACTGTAGGCTATTAGTTTGAGTTGGCACATGTGGCGAAATGATATGTGATTATATCTTTTATCTGGGACACTGATATGTGATTATATCTTTTACAGGGCATTTAACATAGATCCTTCATCAATATTTAACCCGTCTGGTACTTCATAGATAACACAGAGCATCGCAGTGAATACTTATACTAAAGATGATTCAGTACTTAGCCACAAAAATATAGGTTAGATTCAATAGATCAAGCACTAAGCATCTTATATATTAGATCTAACATTCATTCATATATCATCAACACAAACCATAACTAGATCTACTTAATCACATCAAGCACTTAGCCAAGAAAGAGATAAACACATTAGATCGAAGCACAAAGCACTATACACACAGTTACCGTGGTTCACCCCCACCCCGGGGCTACGTCCACAAAGTCTTCTTTATATTATCTCAGTCAAGCAATTACAAGACAGAGCTTCAATGACCCTTACTTCGCACAGGACATAAGATCTGCGCAGCTCGCTAGATCCTTCCTCCTTGCTTTTCAACACATGACTACAACAACTTGCAGTTAGCTTTTCGATCTCATGCATAGAGCACTCTAAGATACATCCGATCACACAGATCCAGTTACTAGCACTAAGCTTTCAGTTATACATCACATAGATGTCTACATTACTATCATTCTCCTCTATTTACATTGCCTATTTATAGATTACAAAATGGGCCTAAGTGTGATAAACCCACGGGCTGACATCCATTTCCTGTTACATCAACCCAAAACCCTAAAATGGACCCAAAAATAGGTCTTGCTTCCTTACTTTCCATTTAKCGTTGCGTTCCTTCCTTGGCAAGCTGTCACARTCCCAAAAGTGGTAAAATATGACCAAGTGTTCTTCAAAACTTGGTCAAGGGACAACAAGCGCAAGACGAAGCAGAGATCACAGGATCTCGGCCCCCTTTTGGGCCCCTTTTTGGGTTTTTGGGAATATGTAACGGKAATGGGATGTCGGCCCATGGGTTTACCCATGTTTAGGCCTATTTTGTATGTATAAATAGAAGGATAAGCAATGTAAGAAGAGGAKAATAGTGCATCTATGTGATGTGAATGTATGCTAAGTGCGAGTAGAGTCTGTAAGTGCTTTGTGCATGAATGTACGAGACTTGCAGAGCTAAGTGCAGGTCCTTGTAGCGTATTGTGGAAGGCTTAGTGCTGTAACACAAGGAAGAGGGATCTAGCGAGTTGCACAGATCTTCTGTCCTGTGCGGAGTAAAGGTTTTGACGGCTTTGTGCTTGTAACCGATTGATTAAAGACAGTAAAGAAGAAGAGTTGGTAGACGTAGCCCTAGGGTGGGGGTGACCCACGTAAACACTATTTCATGTGCTTTGTTCTTTGTCTTTATGTGTTCATATGTTATATGCTAAGTTCGCTGGTATGTTTAGATAGATATATTTATTCTTTGTGCTTATTATATGTGAGAATGTTAGATCTAGATGCTTAGTGCTTGATATGCTCATTCTGATCCATTTGTATATGCTAAGTGCTTGAATACTGTAGATTAGTGTGAATGCTGCGAAGCTCTGTTGTATCAATGAAGTGAATAATGATTACATATTAAGGAACTGACGGTGCTAAGAATTGTATTGAGTATTATAATCACAGATCCATGTCCCAGCTAAGGTTGAAGACACATGAGTCTTGCAACCACCCCCACCTCTACCTCGGGTGAGACTTCATATGCTTCGCAGGTGTTTCTGAAAGTGTCGTTAGTTAGGGCTTTGTTGGTGCATTGTTGTAGCGTTGAACCCTGGGTCTGCCCCTGTGCCAACAAATGGTTCCGTTGCCGGGACCCGAAATTGTGATTGTTGGGAACTGAGAAAGAAGAAGCCTTGTGGAAAGAGTTGACCTGGAAGCTTTGTGCGTAGATCTGTGCCCTAGTGTGCAGTATTCTACTTGATTTATAAATCTATGTGCTAAAGAAATAAGGTCAGATCTAAAAGAAAGAAGCCCGATCTAAAGAAAAGAAGACCATATATGAAGGAAAGAAGCAATATCTGAAAGCTTTGTGCTCTAAGAAAGGTAAAAGTAAGAATTTCTGATTAAAAGAGGTAAGATCTGCAAGCTTTGTGCTCTGATAAAGGTAAGAATAGTTAAAAGTTTTAGATATGGAATCTTTGTGCTTTGTAGAAGCAAGATAAGTAGAATTGTTTTGTTTCTAGAGTATAGATCTAGGTATGATTGATAGGATCTGTCCTAGCCTGAAAACTAGGGCATTAATAGATGAAAGAAGGTTTGATATGAATAGATCTGATAAGACTAGTGAAAGATATGTTATACCAATGCATAGAAAGAATGTTTGGACTAACAAATGGATGCAGGATTGTTAAGGTCCTAACCCGCACATAGGTATATCAATGTATTCAGATGTAATAAAGGTCAATATTAATAAGACCTTTCAATAAAATAGAATAAGGCGGATGTAAGAAGACCTAATAGAAGCTTCCGCTTCTAGAAGGATCTTCCTCTAGATGCTTCTCTTATAGACATATTTAGTATAAATAAGGGTCGAGGGTATGAAAACCCTAGCTTGGAGATTATTGTAACAGAGCGCTGCTCGACTGGAGGTTGCCCCCTCGAAGAGGCCTGTGGACATTGCTTTCTGAATCAAAGTGCTTTTCTATTGCTATTTCGTATATCATTACTGTGTATTGTGAAGATTATGCTGGATATTTTACTGTTATTCTTCCATTTCTAGCATTTTATTTCTGTTCTGCATATTTTATATATCTGGTATCTTGCAAGTGGTATCAGAGCACTTTCCTTGGCAGAAATTGTGGGTAATTTTTTTTCCAGGGTAGAGACATATTCCGGCGTCTTTAAGCCACAAAGATTTGTCGTTACGCGCATAAACCTGCGGTTGAGGGATTCACACACGCAGGAAATACAAGTGGTTCTTAAGCGCACATCTGTTGGTCACCCTTGTAACCCCTGTTGGTACCCCTTCGAGTGGTAGCGCATCAGACAACACCTGTGTACGGATCGGCCTAGATTTCGTGAAGCCCTCTTTAGATAAACCTATCGGCCGCCGGACTGCTATAGTGTCACCGAGAAAAACACTCGGGAAGATACTCTCT
>ML793239.1:336246-365520 GCA_009831015.1 Picea engelmannii
GGTCAATATTAATAAGACCTTTCAATAAAATAGAATAAGGCGGATGTAAGAAGACCTAATAGAAGCTTCCGCTTCTAGAAGGATCTTCCTCTAGATGCTTCTCTTAATAGACATATTTAGTATAAATAAGGGTTGAGGGTATGGAAACCCTAACTTGGAGATTATTGTAACAGAGCGCTGCTCGACTGGAGGTTGCCCCCTCAAAGACGCCTGTGAACATTGCTTTTTGAATCAAAGTGCTTTTCTATTGCCATTTCGTATATCATTACTGTGTATTATGAAGATTATGCTGGATATTTTACTGTTATTCTGCCATTTCTAGCATTTTATTTCTGTTGTGCATATTTTATATATCTGGTATCTTGTAAGGATCCTAGAAAGAATTTATTGCAAGTTAGCTCCTATGATCCTAGTGCATAGTAAAAAAGAGGTCGAGGATCATTTAGAAGAAAGAGAGGACCAACCCTTTGTTACAGTTGCATAAGAATAAGACATATTGCTAAGGAATGCCCTGGTGGAAGACCTAGTTGTCTTTGTTGCAAAGATCTAGACCATAAAGTGTTGGATTGCCCCATAATGATTTCTAAGCTTGAAAGTATGAACATAAGACAAGAAAACCCTAAGACATATTCAAAAACTAAGGCTATAGGAGAACCCCATAAAGAATCAGAGAAGGTATTACTAGAGATGAAATAAACCTTGGATGACCATTGACATGTTACATTATCATATATTTTTAAAAACAAGGAGTGCCTTGAATAAAAAATAGGGGACTTCGACATTGACTGTGTTCTAGATGAGGAAACATAGGTGAATATCATGACAGACAGAACTTGGGAAGCTATAGGAAGGCCTACTATGATCCCTTCACTAGGAGGAATAGGGTTAGTCAGAGGGAAGCTGGTAAACCTGTGTGGGAGGCTCGCTCATATACCTATGACTGTCAATGGAACTTCGACGAAAGAATATTTTGAGATTATTCAATTTATTGAGAACCACACCCCATTTAGCATGTTAATAGGAAAACCTTGGATTGATAGAGATCAAGCCAGACGAAAAGAAGAAGAAGTCTTGGAACAAAATAAGCAAGAGTTAAAATATTTTATGACCAGAAGGATCGCACGCTTGATTGAAGAACATCAGAGCAGATTGAAGATGTTTAATGATAGTAACCCAACTATCGAAGTTAAAAGAACTCTATAGAATCCATAGAATATTGAATTACCTATATCAGACAAAGAAGAAGTATTAGCCAGGAACCCTCGGGAAGAATCTCAACAACGCGAAGTGACTAAGACCACATAAGACAGGAATCATAATGGGAAAAAAACTATCGAGACGAAGCTCACTGGAAAAAAAGGCTCGACAGTTAAGACATAAGAGGGCTAAGACTGAAAATTTACAGGAGGTTTTGGAGGAGACCTCGCAGAAAGAAAAATTGTAGAATTGGAGCTTCGCCAGGATATCAGAACAACAACACATGGCACTTCGCCATGACGAAGCAATATAGCCGTTGGGGCCGATATATCTGTTCGAATCCCACTTCGAATGGGTAGAAAAGAAATAAAGGTTCATCATCAGACCGTTGGGATGTACCATAATGGATAAAACATGAGTTAATGGAGGCTCATACTTGTTGTAAGCACATCGTTGTTGAGTTACCTATTTATCACGTTGTGCCATGCACCGAGAA
Organism: Picea engelmannii; assembly: GCA_009831015.1. Taxonomy (NCBI): domain Eukaryota; kingdom Viridiplantae; phylum Streptophyta; class Pinopsida; order Pinales; family Pinaceae; genus Picea; species Picea engelmannii. The sequence goes on from ML793239.1 coordinate 337,940, forward strand.
TACTTTTTGCTAATTGAGAATTCGAGCCCATAGACTAAGCCAAGTTTACACAGTGATCATTGTGCTCTCCCTCTCTATCTCATTACCGTGTCTAAGTTGTTCCCCGAACCCACGAATTGTTCACCCCGAGTGCGTATGTCGAAAGCATTGAGCATTGCAGAGAAAGCTGCTGAAGAATTTTTGATTGACTTGATGACTGAGAAAGCCATGTCAATGTCTGAAGGTATCTAGGCTTCATCCAAAAAAATAGTGAAAGCGTCCCCATCCACTACTCATGGAGCTGGACCATCCCGTGAAAGGCGAACTAAGCACAAGGATGACTTAGCGAATGATAAGATGATTCCGAGCATTCTACTTACCTATCTACCACCTTTGAGTGGCGCAATAAAATGAGACATTATGCCCAAATACTTTGAATATGAATTGGTCACTGCGTACAGACCAAGATAAGATCGTAGCATTGAAGTTTAGCGACTTAAACCTCATCGACAGGAAGGTGTACAACATGCTCACCCTGCACAAATATCTGACCAGAACCAAGGGAAAGAACTCAAAGATCATACCCCAGTCATGAAGATTGTACCCTAGTCCACATTGCTCAATGTCATGAAGATTCCTCACTTCGGGAGACACCAAGAAGTGAACGCATGCATCAAGTTGTTGATGTCCTTCTACCATGGCAGATACTTGTGGTTAAACCACCGCATCAGGATGGATTCGACGTTGATCAATCGGATCACCGGCCTGAGCATGCAAGGCCTTGACCCACGGGATTTCTATCCTGGGAAAACCATGGATCACGCTCTTGCGGAGAAGATAAAATACACCTACAGAGATGTCGAGAAGGGAACATGAGGCTACAAGGTAGCCTCTATCCAGAGTGACACAATGCACCTAGCCTATCAATTGATCACAGGGAAGTTAGTTTGCAAGAACCGACCCACCCAAGTGACTCGATTTGTAGTCGACCTCGCAGGGAAGTGCGTGGAGGGCCTAATAATGAATTGAGTGAAGTACCTCGTAAACCAGCTAGAATTGGACTTCAGGTAAGCACAATATCAAGGATATGAGTTCTACTTCATATGGCTTGTCATCTTGATAGCTTTTATCGCATGGGAGATGTAGGAAGGTGCGACCTTCTCGGACATCGAGCTGTTTGAACCTATGGCCGTGAAGTTCAATACACTATGGTACTCAAATGACATGAACAAGCAGTGGCAATCAAATGCCATCTTCCACACTTATTACAACTAGTTGAAGGTGTCCATCCAGTTTGTGCCTCATATAACCCCGAACACTCTCCACAGGTTCAGGCCCTTGATGAAATTCAGTGCGTACCGCCATTTCATCTATATCAAAGCATGCACTGATGAGCATAAACAACAACTGCAGTCATACTACAAGTTGACAGAGGATGACTTGGAAGAGATTACCAAGGAATGGTCGACAGACCTCTTTGTTCCAGTGGAACCTGCGGAGATGTCCGATGTTGAGAGTCCAACAACTGTGACGGATATACCTGGACCTAGCAAGATAAAGAAGACTGAAGAGGTCCATGATCTAGACAATGAATCCGTGAAGACCACTTCCATCTTAGCAGATCAAGGAGGAGATGGCGAAGAGATAGATGGCACAAAAGTTGAACCGAAGAAAGGCGAGGTTACACTGTCTAGAGATGAGGAGGACCCCTAAAAGAAAAGGAAGGTTTCCCCTCCAAAACCTTCTTTAAGGAAGAAATTGAAAGCAACCAGGATGAAATTTGAGACCACCCTCACCTCAGACGACTTCGATTTAATCGTTGCATCACTGAACGATGCTTCGCTGGAGATAGAAGAGAAGAAAGAAGATAAGCATGAGGAGTTGTTTAGTCAGATTAAGGAAGAGTTCCAAGGGGTGCAGCAGGCAATACAATCCAGTCGCGCAGTTTCCACTGCGCCTCTGTCAGCAGGAACATTAGAAATAGGTGATGAGCCAGCACAACTACACCGCATTGCTGATACAGTCGAAGCTCGCCTTCAACGAGCTCAGGAAGAGACAACACAAGCCACCCATGCTTTAGCATAAGTACAAAAATACCTTGAGGAGCAATGCAGTGCTGCAGAATGGGAAAATCTTTCTCTACAAGCGAAGTGGGATGAAGAAAAAGTATAGTTACAACAAAGCAAGGAATAGTTGCTCGCCTAGCAACTCGAAGTTAAGGAAATGGTTCACAAAGCACTTTTCTCTGTGACAGTCATTGAAGTAAAGGTCAAAGAGAGAGTCCCACAGAAGGTGGTGCAACTCGAAGAAGTAATTCAGCAGCTCCAACAACGCATAACAGACTTGGAGCTCCGTACTGTGCCCGAGACCCCTCAAGACGTAAGGGACCAACGAGAAGCAACTGCCCACAACGCAATTGACAGATTAAAATATCTTTCCTTGGAGTGAAAGAAGTTGAGTAACCAAAGCACCCAAACATATGAGAACCTCATTGAGAACCTAAAGTTACAAACACTAGATTCATAGCTCCAGGAAGAGAAGAAACACACAAATACACTACAAACACAGTCGAAGGCCCTGTCGACTGTAAAACGAATGGATATGTCTCATGAACAACGCACAACTCAACAACAAATCCATATGCTTCAAAGCAAAGTGATGGAAGTCACTCAATGAATTCAACCTGTGCAAGATAAGGCATGCCAACTGTTTACAGAGGTGGAGAACCAAGGATCAAAACTAGAACAGGTTGTCACTGTAACAGAGCAATGCCTAGAAGGGCCAGTGAATGACGCAGTAATCCAGGAGTTCACCAAACAAGAGGCCACAACAAAGAAGCAAGTCGAAGAAACTCTGTCCAAGCTCGAGGCATTCGAAGCTGGACTGATCAGACCAGAGTGACTCGGGACGAGTCACAGGTGAGTGTTGGGGGCCTGTTGGTCCTTGACCAAGTTTTGGGAGTTTCTTGGTCATGTTAACCTATTTTGAGACTTTGACAGCTTGTTGAAGAAGGAGCACAAGATGAAGTGGATATCATGGGATATAGGCCCCCTTTTGGGCCCCTTTTTGGGTTTTTGGGAATATGTAACAGGAATGGGATGTTGGCCCATGAGTTTACCCATGTTTAGGCCTATTTTGTATGTATAAATAGAAGGATAGGCAATGTAAGAAGAGGAGAATAATGCATCTATGTGATGTGAATGTATGTTAAGTGAGAGAAGAGTCTGTAAGTGCTTTGTGCATGACTATAAGAGACTTGCAGAGCTAAGTGCAGGTCCTTGTAGCGGATTGTGGAAGGCTTAGTGCTGTAATGCAAGGAAGAGGGATCTAGCGAGCTGCGCACATCTTCTGTCCTGTGCGGAGTAAGGGTTTTGATGGCTTTGTTCTTTTAACCGATTTACTGAAGACAATAAAGAAGAAGAGTTAGTGGACGTAGCCCCAAGGTGGGGGTGAACCACGTAAACACTGTGTCATGTGCTTTGTGATTTGTCTTGATGTGTTCATATGTTATATGCTAAGTGTTTTGATATGTTTAGATAGATATATTTATGCTTTGTTCTTATTATATGTGAGAATGTTAGATATAGATGCTTAGTGCTTGATATGCTTAGTCTGATCCATTTGTATATGCTAAGTGCTTGAATACTGTAGATTAGTGTGAATGTTGCGAAGCTCTGTTGTATCAATGAAGTGAATAGTGATTACATATTAAGGAACTGACGGTTCTAAGAGTTGTATTAAGTATTATAATCATAGATCCGTGTCCCAACTAAGGTTGTAGACACCTGATTCTTGCAACCACCCCTGCCTCTACCTCGGGTGAGACTTCATCTTCTTCGCAGATGTTTCCAAAAGGGCTGGTAGTTAGGGCTTTGTTGGCGCACTGTTGTAGCGTTGAACACTGGGTCTACCCCTATGCCAACATCACCTCATCTTTTCTGAAGTTTAGCTAACAATACTGGACAATCTTCAATGACATGGTCGAATGAATTACAATAGTTGCAAGTAGTACAAGGGTTTTGACAATCCCTTGCCAAATGCCCTGGTTGTGTGAAGTTATAGAAAATAATCTGACCTCGACCTCAAACCATACCTCTACCTTGTCCTCTTCCTCCAAATCCACCATGAGGGTTGAAGTTTCCTCTTCCTTGGGAATTGAACTGCACATTATTTCCTTCTGACTGTAATTCTCCTTGAATTATATATGTATCCCTTGAACTTTCATGCATGAGGTCATAAGCCCTACAATCCTCATCATGCCCCACATATTTGTAGAATGTACAATAAAGATTGGTAGGTGTCTGGACATATTTCCGCATAAAATAACATTTACCAGGGCGATGTCCATTTCTACATACCTCGCACCAGGGTATAGTATCCTGCTTCAATGGGTTAGGGGATCCAGAGGAAAAGTATTCATTAAATAAGGGGCAGTGTTGTTGGCCCTTGAGTATGGAAGTAAGCGAAGATTAAGGAAGAAAAGAAGGAATGTGAACTGCGTGAAAGACACTGTGACTAATACTGGGTCAAAGTGAGAAAAAGAGCAGAAAAGACGGTGCGAAGTAAGAGAAAGAAATCTATTGGACTAGGAGATCGAGGATGATAGATCAAAATGAAAGAGGGATCGTGGACAACTTAACAAGCAAAACAATCCACCGTTGGATTCTTTGAAGCACTGTGCGAGAGGGAAGGAATGACGAAGCCCTGAAAATGTGGGTCAAAGTTGACCTAGGGTTTTGGTATATAGGGTTTTGACACTTAGGTTTTAACCTAAGGGTGTCTGGGAGCTATTGTAATATACAAATAAAGGTCTAAAGGACCTCAGAGGGGTTGGTGCTAGGTTGGTTGAAAGTTCATTGTTGTTGTGCGATCGAATGAGTACTATTGTGTAAGAGAGAAGTGTTGGGTGTGAGGGCCTTCTTTATTGTAAGATCTTTAGCTGGGTGCAAAGATCAACTTTGCAGCTGGGTGCGCAGGGAGGGGAGAGAAAGAGAGAGAAGAAGAGAAGATCTGCCAGCTAAGAGCGCATAACTGTATGCTTCCATCTTAATATATCATAAAGCACAGTTATGTGGATGTAGCCCTAGGGAGAGGGTGAACCACGTATATATTGTGTTATGTTTGATTGATACTGTGTTCTCTGTCATTTGATATGCTTCTATTGTGATATTGTGTTAGATATGAAATACAACTTGCGTAGTAGGTTTAAGGTAGATAAAAGAATAACTAGGTGACTATGTATTGTTGCTGTGAATCCACTCTGCATTTCCTCTAGTTGTAGACACATGTGTCATGCAACCCCCTATAGCTACATCAGGTGATATTGAATCTACCTCACAGGTGTTTCTCTTGGAGCTAAACCCTGGGTCTACCCTTGTGCCAACAAATGGTTCCGTTGCCGGGACCAGAATCTTCTTGAGGGAATGTCAAGGTGGTTTCCATCAAAGACATAGATTCAAAAGTGGATAGAGGCTCAAGAAAAGGACTTCGCTAAAGCCCAGAATAAGAACCCTAATATTAGTACAAATTATTGGTTAAGAAGATATATATTTACCGATATAGATGATATTTTCTTTGGAGGAATCCATTAAGAGCTATATGAGTGGTTATATAGGTTAGCGGATACCCAGTTTGAGATTAGATCTAGACCTCCTGGGTTTGGACGCCGACACTGATCAAGAAGGTCAAGAGAGTTGATAAAGCCATGTCACGAGTAGTAGATCACTGGTTTGATAGCACCATTGGAGGGCACATCATCGAGTTTGCTGTTGACAGAGTAAAGTCATATAGCCAAGCCAAGAGATATTTCTTCAAGAGACTCAGAGGAAAATTTTTACACTTTTTAAAGTTGAAGATCAAGATGCTATTGCATGAGAAGAACATCTTGACGATACAGTAGTTGGTCAGATTGGAAAAGGCTAATGTTCAAGAACTCGGACAACGACAACGACACAAAGGCTGGACATACGCGTAGTGGGAGAGTGTTCAAATATGTTCCTCTTGTGAACCTGTTTAAGTAGAACTACGAGGACGAGGGTTTCTATAGTGGAGAAGAGGAAGATCTGATAGACGAAGATAATTTAGAACCCGCTAGCGCAGAGGAAGGGAAATCTGAAGAACCTCGTCGAGAAGAGACAAAAACTTGAAGAACTGCGTCGAATTTTGAAGTAATTACTATTATTCCTCCTGTTGATTTGGTAGCATTAAGCAATCAGAGTAATCAGATTCACCAGAGTGTTCAAAGCACTGTCACTAGTAGCCCACCACATACTCAGTCAGGAAACCTAGGAATATCTATGGCAGATGAGATGAGGTTACCCACCTTTAGAGGAGATGGATCTAAAGACCTTGATCAACACTGGTTTCTCTGTGAAGCTATGTAGAGTATTAAGAATATCAATGACGAGGCTACCAAATGAACTCAGTTCAACACTACCCTAAGAGATCGCGCACTGAGCTGGTACATGAAATTGGTCCAAGGAGATGCACCTAAACCACTGAATGAAATTAAGACTGCGCTAATTTCCGAATTCAAGAAACCTAAGTCATAATCGTAGTGCATTACAGAACTAAAAGAAATCAAGCAGAGAATAACTGAACCTGTGTGGGAGTTTGATCAAATATTTAAGACCTTGATAGGCCATCTGATTTTTCAAATCCCGGATGAGCAGAAAAAAGAATGGTTCTTTGTTGCTCTCTTACCACACATCAGAGTTCCGCTAATGCAACAGAATATTGCTTCGCAGGCTGAGGCGTTGGAGATCTCCATGAAGCTAGAATAAGCCCCTATGGGAGAATCCAACTCAGGTATGAGTCAAATCTTGAGTCAGTTAACTAGTTTGTCTCTGCAGGTTGAAGATATGAAAAAAGACAAGGGAAAAGATAAAAGAGAAGACATCTGGTGCATTAGATGCAAATCAGAAGGCCATGACAAGGAACACTGTCCCCTATTTCATGAATACTTGGCCTCTAGATCTCCGAACCCTTTGAAGCAAGTCACCCTACCTTAGTGCGAGGTATGTAGAAATAGACACCGCCCTGGTGAGTGCTATTACATGAAAAAATATGTTTAGACGCCCACAAATCTGTATTTCATGTTCTGTAAGTCCGTGGGGCATGATGATCAGGATTGTAGGGCTTATGATCTCATGCATGAAAGGTAGAGGGATATATAAAAAATTCAAGGCGAAGTACAATAAGAAGGAAGCACTGCACAATATAACTCTCCAGGAAGTGGAAAATTCAACCCTAGTGGTGGATTCCGAGAAAGTGGAAGAGGAGGAGGTACGGGTCGAGGTTGAGGATAGATCATCTATTATAACTGTACACATCCAGGACACTTGGCAAGGGACTGTCAGAACCCTTGTACCACTTGCAACTATTGTAACTCATTCAAGCATGGTATCGAGGAATGTCCATCATTGCTGGCTAAGCTTCAAGAGAAATGAGGAGGAAACCAACAAATACAACTAATCAAAGACGAACCTCACGGAGTAGATCCCAGAGTTTCTTTTATCACTAGAGGAGGCACTATTATAGGAGAAGACAGAGTGATCCAAGGAAAGAATACATAAGAATCAGGAGTCAGGAAAGCTGCAGAGAAGACCCAAACTTTTGATGCGAAGAAAGAAAAACAAATATTTGAGGAGGGAAGAAAATAATTCGGGAGAGACCAAGGATCTTCATCGAAGACACAACTAGAAGTGAGGGAATATGGAATGCCTCTGGAATTCGATCGATATTCTCTGCCAAAAGAAGGAAAAGAGGTAAGCAAGATCATGGAATTTTTATATACTTGTATTAAGTTGATTCAGGATGAAAGCGCTGTACAATAACTACAAAATTTGGTCAGATAGTATGAGATAGGAAGGGTAGATCCTTTGCTGAATAAAGCAATACATCAACTATCCAAGAAGAGAAGGAAAAATAAGGAACTACACCTGAATGCTCAAATTGGAGAGTATGATATAGACTATGTGGTCCTCGACCTGGGGTTGGAGGTCAATGTCATGACGAAGCAGACCTGGGTACTGATAGTAAAACCTAAGTTGATATATTCCCCTATCAGGCTTAGGATGGCTAATCAACAAGCTATAAGCCCCTTTGGAATATTGGAACATGTCCCTGTGGACATCGATGAAGTAAGGATGTTTGTAAACTTTGAGGTGATTGAGATAGTTGATGATAGCCGCCCTTACCCTGTGTTGTTAGGAATTGATTGGGCTTTCAATAATTCCACTGTGGTTAATTTAAATAAAAGACGAATGATTTTTTAAGGAGATGGCCTTAGGATCATTGCACCTTTAGATCCCGATGAAGGTCAACGATACACAAAACCCATCAGAGAAGAAGACCGCGCATATTAACTAGAAAACATATACAAATTAATAGCCAGACATCAGGATTACATTAATCCTACGACGGATGGGAACCTAAGTTGACGAAGTGACAATGCGTGTTCATCAGATTCAGAAGAAGCACTGGAGAACTGAGATAACAAAATTTATGAAGTATCTACAAGGAGATGTGCTAGATTAACTAGAGAAGTTCATTGGATCGGCACAACAATAAGTAAATTACCCACCTTTGATGGTCTGAATCATTTAGAAGCATTATTATTGGACTTTGAAGAAATTGTACCAACCCAAAAAATATTGTTGGCAATGGATGAGGCCCTGAAAGAAACTCCAGCAAGATGGTGGGGGACACACAAAAACAACATTACAAACTGGGTACAATGTCGCACTTTGATGATAGCGCGGTTCTCAACACATGTAGAAGGCTGCAAAGTTAGATACAAAGGTCGAAGCTGTCCAAAGGACCATGTGCGAAGTTGCGGGGAAGCCTGGAGAAACATTCCTTAAGAGCAGTGGGTGCACAAATTCATTAACACGATGGACACAACCCCTATGAACTGGTACCTACAAGCCAGACTGTGCCTCATCGCTGCAGATTGAGAAGGTATGAACCAGAACTTTGTAACTACCTTCTTATTCGAAAGTCAATATCCTTCAGTAGATCAAGCATTGCAGATTGTAAGATAGAAAGTATTTGAGGAGGCATCTAGCCTTCCTTTGGAACAAGAAGAGGATGAATGGACTGCACCTCTCCAGAAACTACAAGGCTGTTACAACATCAATGTTGATGAAGACGATGATCCTAGGAAGGTGAACATCGTCGAAACAAAAGGCCAAATATACATAGCAGGACTAGGAGTTGATCTACCTTTCATTGGACAACCAATCAATATCAATAAAGTCAATATTGGAACATAGCAAACACCGAAGCTTGCAAATGTTGGAGATTATTGGGATGCTTCCACCATTGACAAGATCACAAAGTTACTACTTGAATATCAGGACTTGTTTCCAACCAATTTCACTAATATGAAAGGCATTAAAGGGACTATGGGAGAGATGAGGATACATTTGAAACCAGATGCCAGGCCAGTCAAATAGAGACCTTACAGATTGAACCCTAAATATAAGGAGAAAGTGAAAATTGAGCTCGACAGAATGATGGAAGCAGGAATCATAGAACCTTCGAAGAATCAGAGTGTATTATCCTTATGGTGGTACAAGACAAGAAGACATGCGAGATAAGGATCTGCGTAGATCTTAGGAAGCTGAACGATGCATGTTTTCATGACCCATTCCCTACACCATTTACTGACGAAGTGTTAGATAATGTAAGAGGACATGAGGTATATTCTTTTACAGATGGATTTTCAGGATACCATCAGATCCATATTTCCAAGGAAGATCGCCATAAGACCACATTTTCAACAGAATGGGGATCCTACCAGTATATAGTAATGCCGTTTGGATTGAAGAATGCACCAACCATCTTTTCCATGGTGGTGGCCGAAGCATTCAAGGAGTTTCTACATAAATTCCTAGAAGCGTACTTTGATGATTGGACTATTTTTAGTTTATTGAAAAATCATATTGAATGTCTAAGGATAATGTTGGACAAGTGCAGACAGTGTCAGATTGCCTTAAATTTAAAGAAGTGCATCTTATTTTCACCCTTTGGAGTGTTGTTAGTTCATATTGTATGCAAGCAGGGATTGCTGGTAGAGCCATCTAAGATTTCCATTATAGTTGATCTGCGCCCTCCTACTTCAGTCAAATAGTTGTGCACTACACTGGGACATACTTGATACTACATGAAGTTGATTAAAGGCTATGCGCAGATTACAACACCCATGGAGAAGATTTTAAACAAACACTGTCAGTTTCATTGGACAAAAGAATGCCAACAGAGATTCGACACGTTGAAACATAAAATGGTTACTACACCCATTCTGGTTTTCCCAGATTGGAGTAAGGAATTTCATGTGCATGTCGATGCATCTTCTATTGCATTGGGAGCTATATTAAAACAACCAAGAACATGAGACATCGACCACCCGTTAGACTTTGCTAGCAGGAAGCTATCAACAACTGAGACTAATTACACCACCACTGAGAGAGAAGGGTTAGCCATGGTGTATGAACTACAGAAGTTCCACCACTACCTGTTGGGAGGACACTTTAAAATGTTTACTGATCACTCCACGCTGAAATACCTAGTCAACAAGCCAGTGTTGGGGAGGAGAATATGAATATGGCTTCTGCTATTTCAGGAATATGATTATGAGATCGTAGCTAGGCCCAGAAGAATGAACAAAGGTCCTGACCACTTGTCGAGGTTTGAACATGGAGAAGAGCCTACTAGTTTGGAGGATACATTGCCGGATGCACAGTTGTTGGCCATTAGAAAAATTGATGATCACTTCGCAAAGATAGTTAGTTCCTATCAATAGGAATGACACCTAATGAATATACAATCACCTAGAAGAAACAACTAGTAGTGCGTGCTGCAGATTTTTCACTTATAGCTGGACAACTATACAATATGGGAGCTAGTGAGATATTAAGAAGATGTGTTATGGAGGCTGAGCGACCATTGATCCTCGCCGAAGCTCATGAAGGCATCACAGGAGGAAACTACGCAGGGAATGCAACAATGCATAAGGTTCTTCGAGTTGGCCTTTGGTGGCCTACCCTACACAGAGATGCTAAGGACTATTACAGAGCTTGTGATGTATGTCAAAGAGTTGGGAAACCATCCAGAAGAGATGAAATTCCTTTAGCACCACAACTGACCCTACAATAATTTGAGAAATGGGCCATTGACTTCATGGGACCTATAAACCCATCAGGGAAGCACACAGGAGAAAGGTACATAATCACTGCGATAGAGTACTTGACCAGATGGGCCGAAGCAAGAGCAGTTAAGGACTGTAGTGTGACTACAACTATGCGCTTCATATTTGATGACATCATAACCATGTTTGGATGCTCGAATATCCTTATGAGCGATCAAGGCACACATTTCATCAATAAGACCGTTGAAGCCTTTACTGAGGAATTTGCAGTCCATCATCAGAAGAGCACACCTTACCATCCACAAGTGAATGGGACAGTTGAAGCATTCAACAAGATCTTGGAGACAACGTTGACGAAGATTTTCAGTGTGAACAGGGATGACTGGGATTTAAGAGTGCTAGCGGTACTATGGGCCTATAGAACCACTTGGAAGAAGCTAACAATGCAGACCCCTTTTAAGTTGGTTTATCGTCTCGAAGCCGTTGTCCCAATGGAATATTTGGTACCAAGCTTAATAATTGACGCCTTTACATATATGGATGACACTAGGACTGTTCAAGAGAGGCTCACGTAGTTGGTTGAACTGGAAGAAGACATATTTATTGTAGTATTTCACCAGCAGTTTCAGAAAGAAAGAGAGAAGGCCTACCATGATAGACACATAAAAAAGAAGGCATTTAAGAAAGGTGATTTGGTATTGGTATATGACAGTAAGTTCATCAAGCATCCAAGAAAGTTCAGAACGCATTGGCTTGGGCCATATGAGGTTGCCTATGTTACAGAAGGAGGAGTTGCACAGTTGAATACTTTGAATGGAGAATGGAAGGAAGGGTTAGTGAATGTGAGCCGATTGAAATCATATTATGACAACCAACTGCCTCACAGTTCTCAATAAAATCATGAGGAAAAGGGTCCATGTACCAAGTGCAGTTGAAACTGGGTACCAGACATAGAAAAGATAGTCTGCACAAGGAAGGAAGGGAGGAATAGAGATGAAAGCACAGGCTGCCCTGCGCAGTCTGAAGTCAAAGTAAAAAAAAAGGATCAGATCTGACGTGCCTCAGGAAGAGTCATAGGTGAGTGTTGGCCCTTAGGTATGGAAGTAAGCAAATATTACAGAATAAAAGAAGGAATGCGAGCTGCGTGAAAGACACACTGACCGATACTGGGCGAAGTCAGCAAAAGAGCAGAAAAGACAGTGCGAAGTAAGAGAAAGCAAGCCGTTGGACTAGGAGATCGAGGACGAAAGATCATAAAGGAAGAGGGATCATGGACAAATCAGCAAGCGAAAAAAGCCACTGTTGGATGCTTTGAAGCACCGCACGAGAAGGAAGGAATGGCGAAGCCCTGAAAATGCAGGTCAAAGTTGACCTAGGGTTTTAGACACCTAGGGTTTTGGTATCTAGGGTTTTGACACTTAGGTTTTAACCTAAGGGTGTCCGAGAGMTATTGTAATATATAAATAAAGGTCTAAAGGACATGGGAGAGGTTGGTGCTAGGTTGGTTGAAAGTTCATTGTTGTTGTATGATCGAGTGAGTACTATTGTGTAAAAGAGAAGTGTTAGGTGTGAGGGCCTTTTGTGTTGTAAKATATTCAGCTGGGTACGAATATCAACCCTACAGCTGGGCGCGTAGGGAGGGGAGAGAAAGAGAGAGAAGAAGAGAAGATCTRCTAGATAAGAGTGCAGATAAGAACTGTATGCTTCTGTCTTAATATATCATAAAGAACAGTTTTGTGGATGTAGGCCTAGGGAGAGGGTGAACCACATGTATCTTGTGTTATGTGTGATTGATGCYGTGTTCTCTGTCATTTGATATGCTGCTATTGTGATATTGTTTTAGATCTGAAATATAACTTGCGCAGTAGGTTTAATAAAGATAAAATAATAACTAGGTGACTGTGTATTATTGTTGTGAATCCACTCTGCATTTCCTTTGGTTGTAGACACCTATGTTCTACAACCCCCTATAGCTACTTTGGGTGAGACTGCATCTGCCTTGCAGGTGTTGTCGAAAGGGCCAATAGTTAGGGCTTGTTGGTGCACTCTTGGAGCTAAACCCTGGGTCTGCCCCTGTGCCAACAAGTGCTCTTTATGATGGCCCTCTGATTTACATCGGATACACCAGATGTATTCTCTTTTCTCTTTTCCTTTGTCCGTCTTCATATCTTCAACCTGTAAAGATAAACTAGTTAATTGATTCAAGATCTGACTCATACATGGACTAGATTCTCCTACAGGGGATTCTTCTAGTTTCATGGAAATCTCCAATGATTCAACCTGTTAAGCGACCTTCTATTGCATCATAGGAACTCTGATGTGTGGTAGGAGGGCAGTGATGAACCATTCCTTATGTTGTTCATCCATAATCTGAAAACTTAAATGGTCTGTCAAGGTCTTAAACCTCTGATCAAATTCCCAAACAAGTTCAGTTACCTTCTTCTTGATTTTCTTCAACTCTGTAATGCACTGCGACTTAGACTTAGGTTTCTTGAACTCCGCACTCAACGCTGTCTTAATGTCATTCAATGGCTTATGTTGTGTATATATTGAAGCAAATTTCATACACCGTCTCAGGGCATGGTCCCTCAAGGTAGTACTAAACTAGGCTCTCTTAATAGATTTGTTGGTGACTTGCTTAATGATCCATACAACTACACATATGAACTAGTGCTGGTTAGGATCCTGAGATCCATCGCCTCTAAAAATAGGTATCCTCATTTCATATGCCATAGATATTCCTTGGTTTCTCGACTGAGTATGTACTAAAATGCTTGTAACAGTACTCTGATTGATCTGATTTCTCTGATTACTTTATGCTGCTAAAACAACAGGATGATTAATAATACTTACTTCGATAGTAGGCACAATCCTTGAAGTTTTTGGTTCTTCTTGGAGAAGTTCTCCATTATCTACTTCCTCTTTCCTTGAGAACTCTGAATACTCCTCATTTGATATCCCTGCTTCTTCTCCACTGTAGAAATCCTCATCTTGTGCCAATGGTCCGTAACTCTGCTCAAACGGGTTCGTAAGAAGAAACTTCCTGAATGATCTCCTACTTCGCGTGTGTCCAGCCTCTGCATCGCTGTCACTATCTGAATTCTTGAACATTAGATTTAAGATCCAACTGATTACTATATCTTCAATATATTCTTCTCATGTAATAACATCTTAATTCTCATCTTCAAAAAGTGTAGAAACTTCCCTCTAGGTCCCTTAAATAAATACCTCTTTGCTTGGCTATATTATTCCACTCTTTCAACAACAAACTCAGTAATATACCCCCCAATAGTGCTATCAAACCAGAGATCCACTGCTCTAAACACAACATTATCGACTCTCTTGACTCTCTTTATCAACGTCACTGTCTAGACCACATGTGGTATAGATCTTATCTCAAACTGAGTGTCTTCTGATCTGGCTAACCACTTGTATAACTCCTTATGAACTCCAAATAAAATCTTGTGTATGTCAGTAAAGATGTACCTTCCCAACCAATATTCTGTACTAATGCTAGGGTTCTTTTTCTGAGCTTCGACGAAGTCCCTTTCTTGTTCTTCCAACCACTTCTGAATCTCTGTCTTCGATGGAAACCACCTTGACATTCCCTCAAGAATATCTCAGTCACGACAACATAACCATTTTTTGGCACAGGGGCAGACCCAGGGTTCAACTCTAATAGTGCACCAACAAACCCTAACTACTGGCCCTTTCGACAACACCTGCGAAGCAGATAAAGTATCACCCGAGGTATCAATAGGGGGTTGTAGGACACATGGTGTCTACAACCAAGGGAAACGCAAGGGGATCTCAGAACAACAACGCAATACAACCTAGAGAGTCTTTAACAGTCTTACACTTAGTTTCGCGAAGCTAACTTATACCTTCTATTTTTCATATGGAAACAACAATGCAATAACAGTATAATCAGATAACAAATAACACAACATCAACCATAAAGAATAATAAGATTTATGTGGTTCACCCTCTCCCTAGGGATACGTCCACAGAACTACATTTCTTGATATATTAGATGAAAACATATAGTTCTATATGCACACTTAGCTGCAAATAGTTCTCTCTCTTCCTCTTTCTCTCCCTTCCCTATGAACCCAGCTGTAAGGTTGATTTTCACACCCAACTGGAGATCCATAATACAAGAATTCACAATACTTCAATCTCAATGTCATTGTCACCCACAATAATAGTAACAACAAAACAACAACAACAACAACCCTCTCCTCTCTTCTATACCTCTATTTATACATTTCATGACTCCCAGACAACCTTAGACCGAAGCCTAGGTGTCAAAACCCTAGATCCAAAACCCTAGTTCCACATGACCTGTGTTTTCAAGGCTTCGCCAGCCTGTCCTTCCTTGTTTTCCGCGAGGTGCTCCAAAGCATCCATTGGTGTTTTATTCCGCTTGTTGATTTGTCCATGATCCATATTATTTGATGCTTTATCTTCCTTTATATTCTCCTTCAATGGCTTGCTTTTCCTTACTTCATTCCTTCTTTTCTGCTTCTGTAATCACTTCGAGCCTTCCTTGGTTTGTGTGTCTTCCACGCACTTCGTATGTTGTCTTTATTCTTCCTTAATTCATAACCAAGGGAAAACAATGACAATCACCCATGCAATCAAGGAATAATTTTGGTTCCATGGATTGTGTTTAGGGATTGGGTTTGAACAACAAGAAATGAAGATAAATTACGACAGTCAGAGTGCAATTTTCTTGACAAAGAACCCAACTAACCATTCTAGGATGAATCATATTGATGCACAATACCATTTCATGAGAGACATAGTGGAAATAAAGGTGTTTTTGGAGAAGGTAGACACTTTGGAAAACATTGTAGACTCTTTGACCAAGTCTGTGAGTGTAGTGAAGTTCTCTTGGTGTAGGGAGGAAATGGGCATTGCTACCCTGGGTCAGTGAACAAAGTTCAAGTTCTCTTGTTTCTGCAAAGAAGAAAAAAAGTGGGATAATGTTGGGTTGTTAAATTCTTTACAGTGGAAACTTAGTCTAATTGAATGGATAGTCGAGGATGATTGACTGGTTGATGAATTGATTGTACGATTAAGTCAATTCGATGGTCGATAGATGGTCAAAAAGACGAGCCAAATGGATAAATCTATTGGTATCTGATTGGAGGTCAAAATTTTAACTGATTGGATATCAACTATATGATCAATTGGTATGCAACTGGTGGTAAAAAATTGTAACAAAATCTTGAGATTCACGGGATCAAAGCCAACAATATTCATGGATCTGTACACATTTTAGGTGCCAAAAAATAAGGTTTTACATGTTTTATATGAATATAAATAGTGCATTATGTCTTACTGTCAAATGTTAGCTTGTACCTCAGTAGAGAGAGTCATGAGTCTATAATAGTCATGAATATGTAAGCAAAATGGCTCTAGAGTTGTTATTTTGTTAAAGCAAGCGAGTAGGATGATGAATTGTGTCTTAGGTGTGGACCAAGGTTAATCATGTAACTCTTTATTTGGTGAAAGAATAAGACAATGAAGGAGCAAGAGTCATTAAAGTATTGATGATTTTCCCGGTTAAGGGTTTCTAGGGTAAATCTCTATGTACTGTGTGTGATTTCCATTGTTTACTTTATGTTTAATTCTATATTTTTTTATTCTGGTTGGTTTATATTTCTTTACAAATGAACCACTATTGGAGACAAGTGTATTTTAGATAACATTTTGGATTTAAATAAGGAATATTGAACCAAAAAAATATGGTCGTTATAGCAGATCTTATTATCCTACCAGGTGTAACCTAGGTGTGCCTACATGTTGGCATATATATGGTGGATCATGTGCATGATCATGGTATCCTTTGACCATTATTGACATGCCTCATGTAGCCAATTAGGTAGTAGGAGATATATGGAAAATATATACCCTTCCTCATCATACTTCTTAGAGAGATCATTAACCACCACATTTTTCTTTCCCTTCTTGTAGACAATATCATAGTCATAACCTAACATTTTGGTGACCCACTTTTGCTTCTCTAGGGAGGAAAACCTCTATTCCAAGAAATATTTTAAGATATGATGGTTTGTTTCAATATGGAAATGATGCCCCATCAAATAATGACGCCACATATCAACTGCATGAAGAATAACCAACATTTCCTTCTCATAGGTGGATTTTCCCATGTTTATATCACATAATTTCCTACTAGTGAATGCAAGTGAACATCCCTCTTGCATTAACACAACCCCAATTCCTTTTCCTGAGGCATCACATGCAGAATAAAAATTCTTAGTGAAGTCAAGAAGGGTTAGGACTAGTGTGGTACACATAACATCTTTTAAAGCCTACAAAGCATTTTCAACCTCCTCGTTCCAATTGAAGGCATTCTTTTTTAACAGGGTGGTGAAAGGAGCAACATTTTCACCATATTTTTGGACAAACTTCTGGTAGTAACCTACGAGGCCAAGAAAACCACAAATTTTTTTAAGTGTCTTGGGATGAGGTCAATATTTCATTGCCTAAATTTTCTTAGGATCCACACTCGCACCTTCACCACTAACAATGTGTCCAAGATATTCAATTTTATAAAGAACCAAAATAATATTTAGAATGTTTGAGGAACAACTAGTGATTATGGATTTTTAATGCATGATCCATATGTGCTGCCCTAGTTTTGTTGTAGACCAAGACAAAATGACATAGAAGGGGCTTAAATATGTTGTTCATGAGGCTCTAAAAGGTGGAAGGTGAATTTCAAACACTAAAGGGAATCACCAAAAAGTCGTAATTACCATCATGGGTGTGAAAAGTGATTCTGGGAATATATTCTTCCTTGTGAATTTGGTGATAAACAAAGTGAAGATCAATTTTGGTGAAAAATTGTGCTCCATGCAACTAATATAAGAGATCATCAATGATTGGAATGGGGAATTTATCTTTAACTATCAAGTTGTTAAGGGTGTGAAAATCGGGACACGTGCACAAAATGCCTTATTTTTTAAGGACCGTGACAATGAGAGAAGAGTAGGGGATGGTACTAGGACAATTGATACCAACAACCAATATCACTTGTACAATATTTTCAAATTCATTCTTTTGGGTAGAAGGATGACGATATGGATGCACGTTGAGTGGTAGACTACCTATAAGTAGTGGGATGCTCTAATCATCCTCTCCACATGAAGGTGTTAATCCTTGGGGATGATCAAAGACTTGTCGATGTTTGCCTAATACTAACTGCAAATCCTGATGAAATGGAGGAGAAGTATCCTCAAAGGATTGAATAGCATGGAATTGGGAAATAATTCTAGAATGACCCAATTTTAGAATTTTTTCCATACTATGGGAGCTAATGATTTCTAAAGATCCTACTTTGAGACCTTTGAGAATGTAGGAATTGCCATCTTTTTGAAAAACCATGTATAATTCTAGGAATTCGATGGTGATGGGGCCTAATTCATAGGCATTCAACACCCAAAAAAAAATATCACATCCACCCATTTCAATGGAAAACATGTGATTTGTCAGAGAATACTGACCCATTTGAAGTTTCACATTTTCATACTAGCCACCACATTTCATAGATCCCCCATTAGCAATCATAATTCGAAAGTTGTTAATAACATGGATAAAATGTTTTTACCAAGAAACACAATGATGCATGAAATTATGGGTGTTTCGTATGTCGATTAAGATAATTAACTTTCTCTACTTGATATAAATAACCAACTTTAATGTTCGAGGAGAAGAAATACCGGTCAAAGCATTAAGGGATGTTTGGGGTTCTTCACCTGGTTTGTCAAGAAGAGGAACTTCCTTGGTGATAAGAGTGACTTTCTCATAAGTCCCACCATCTGCTTCCTCATCATAAATGTTCTAAAAATGGCCATAAATAATTTCTAATTCTTACATTTATTCCTTGGATAATATTTTTCATCACAATTGTAATAGAGACCCTTGAGTTGACATTTTTCCATTTTAGTTTGTGTTAACTTGTAGACCTTGAGGGGTGGCGCATGTTGATCAAGGGATACCATATTTGGGTGGGGACATGGAGAAAATTTGGGTGTTTATACTAAGCATAAGATATAACTTGGGAATTATGAAAAAGATGAGTGGCTTCCATCCAAGCAACATGGTGGTTCATCTCTATGTGGGATTCAATTTCTTACTTAAGAACACTAATAAAGCATTGCTTAAAATCATCAGTTAAATTTTCTATTATAATATCCAAATATTCAAAAGCATCAATGTATTCTTCCAATGAGCATATTTGGTGCAATTTGGTAAGTTGGCCCAAAAAAATTGTATCTCTAATACAACGGGAAAACATGGCTTTCACAAACTACCTCCATGTAGTGACCCATTTGAGATGTGTTCTTATGCCATTGCCACCATTTCCAGTGTTCCAATTTTGAGTTTCATTAGTTCATCTTCGATGGCATGAAGGGAAAATTAGTGCTCCATTTGGTCAACCCAGCCAATCAAATTTGACCCATCAAACTTGCTCATATCAACTTTAGGGAGGCAAGGCATCAGATCATGGGAACAATAAAAATGAGAAGTTATTAATGGGATATTTTTCATCATCAAGATACTTACCCTTATGTGATACTTCACCAAAGACAATGTCACCCTCCTTAGGCTTACCCTTTAGCTTCACATTCCAATAAAAAAAAGGCCAACTGGAGGAATGAGGGAAGACATATTAGTTTCCTTTTTTCTAAGCGATTGGGTGAGAGATTCAACTATTTTCTATACATCATCCATGGCTAACATATTGCGAGTATTTTTCATTGCATGAATGGGTCCACTAAATAGGTTATCCAAGAGCTATCCCAACATGATTAGTGTCTTGAGAGGAAATTGTGGAGAGGGATCACAAGTAATGGTTTGAGTAGGTCTACACAAAAAAATGTTTATTCGAGAGTGACACCATGGTGATCAACATCACACAAGGATTATTTTGAGCTAGGTCTCTTGCAATGGTGTTTGTAGGCCCAATTTGTTTTATTTTAATCTAGGCATGTATTACTCCCTATTAAGTATCACTGCATTGATGAAATTATGATATTGCAAATTATGAAGGAATTTTGTTGCCTATGTTGCAGAATCTTGGGTTTTCAAGGTCCTAAGGAAATAAGAGTGTCAAGTGCTATATCTCTCTGATATACTAGAGGGTTTCCAACAAAAATACTTAGTTTAATCTTTCATGACACCAACTAAGGAGGATGGATTGTACCCTTAGATGTACTACCCTTGGATTGTACTACCCAATTCCTTGGTGCACGAGAGTGATCTCCTTGAGTGATATTCTTGGTGTAATGTATAAACAAGATGACCTACAATATTATGTAAGTTTAGTTTCAGGTGCGCCTAGGGGGATTTTGATATACCTAAAGGTACATGGAAGATAATTTCGTATATAGGTGTTGTCTGATGTGGTACTACTTGAAGGGATATCAACCAAGTTTGCAAGGGTGTCCAACCAAGTGACACCTCTTGTATTTTCTACGTGTGTTCTTCTCCAACCACATGTTTCCCCATTAATAAAGATCTCTGTGCTATTTAAATACATTGGAGCATGTCTCTATCCTTTTTTCCCCTGAAATTGGAGCATGTGTTGGCATACGAAAGTGCTTTGATACCACTTGTGGTGTTCCTTGTTAGCTGAAATAGAAAATTTAGAGAAAAATAGATGAAATATAGTTGCAGAAAGCAAATAAACAAAACCAAAATTGAGAAATAACAATAGTACACAAACCTTTGTTCATATTTAAAAATAGATGAATGTTCACTTGCATTTTTGAGGGGGAAACCTCCAACATGAGCAAAGCTCCAAACACAATGATATTCACTTGAAAACCAACTACATAGCTTCCACTACAATATATAGTTTGTAATTGATCAAAACCCTAACCACCTAATGAATTTCCATTAGTAAGGCAACAACCACTAACTAGTGGATCTTCTTTAATGAAGCCACTTACATATATTGATTTCACACTCTACTACCTCACATGGCCTTATTTAATAAAGATGACCCACAATACATTAAGTAATAATCTATTCCACTAACTAAGGGAGATAAAATAAGACCCCATAACTTATACAAATTCACTTTCCAATCATTGTTTATGCTTTTTAATCAATAAAGCATATTTAATTGATAAAATACTAAATGTGTTTATTTTTAAGATACTTATAAAAATTCACTTTCAAATCCAATTTTTATATATCAATAAAACATATTTAGTTTATAATCTCTAGGACTAAATTTTTGTTCTGTTTAAAATATCTGAACAACTAAAAATATTATAATCTCTGAATTAGAAGATGGATAATAAATTTTATTATATTAAAAAATTTGAACATTCCAGAATAATAAAATTTAGTATATTAACAAATTTGAACATTCCATCATATAATATAGGTTTCTTACACGAATGATTTATAACTATTAATTTATAATTTAACATTTCGATTACATTTATAAAAACATTCATAACCTATAAAAATTTACTTTCCAATTTACTGTTTATGCTTTTCATATAATTTTTGAGATGCTAATTAATTGCTATATTTCATTGATAATTTGCATGTAAATAAACTAAATTTTTGTTCTAGGGAAAAGATGTGAACAAGTTAAAATATCAAATTCTCCAAATTAGAAGATTGTATTGAAAAAAATTGAACATTCCAAAATATAATATACGAGTTTCTCTTATACCAATTATTTATAATTATTTGTTTGTAAAAACATTTTTTTTTTAAGCTAGAGTTGTATTACCTTTCAAAATCAAAATTTACATATAARGTCTGAGAGACTGGTGTTGAGGCTTCCATGAAAGGAAACCAACCCCATCACMGAAGATAAATTTCCATAGTATTCTACTAATTCTACTGTTGTATAACAATCTGGTATGCTGCATATTCAAAATATTTAAGATAATCCTATTTATTAAACAAGAAAGATAACATTGTGGCTTGATAGGCCAGATAGAGACTRTGGRAAACAAAAAATAACAGACCATGAAAATTAATTTCTTGTGTAGCTATGTGGGAAAGCATGCTTTGACTCATCCGACCATTTCAAACTCATTGTTTCTTGAAGCAATTMCTCTGTGGTGCGACGCTGAGAAGAGTCTTGTGCTCCATATTCCATATGCCAATCCAGTTGCTTTTCCATCAACTCCTGGCATAATTTCAGTTTTTCATTGTCCTTGCGCAGGGCCTACATTGTTTCTCTCTGAACACTAGTGAAGCCATCATGAGGAGGGGGTGGGGGCGGAGTTGGAAGAAGCATCGAGATTGTGGGGAAGTGAACCTGTGGCATAGGTCAAGGGTGGAGCTTCAGGTGGTTTACGGTTTGTGTCTTCGCCAATGGAAAGAGGGGGTTTCTGGGCCATGTTATTGTGGCAGGGGCAGGTGCAACATGGATGTGGAATATAAGGAGGCCGACCACTCTATGAGTAATGTGTTCCTATTTGGATCGATCATCCTCGAATTCTAGGCATGAAAAGAGCGTAGGGAGGGTCACGCCGATGAAGAGAGGAAATGCATAAGGTGTGCGAGGCATGAATTCGAAACTAAAAGCAGAGGAGGAGAACATGTACCAGGAGAGGAGCTCACATGGCTGAGAAGAAATTGAAATGGTCCATTTGCAGAGGAGGCGTGAAAGTTTAACCTGCGAGGGAGGTTGAGGAGTCATCAAATCCACACAAATTTAGTACAGGAGGGAGGACGATTTCAGGTGTGGTAATAGGTATTGTTGCAAGTGGTTTGAATGCTTGCCATCGGGTTGCCACCCTAGGAGAGAGGGGGTGGGTGACGTTCCAGCTGTCAAGGTGGACATGGTTGTTGGATTTCACTGCATCCGGGGGTAAAAACAAAATTTTACAAAATATTTATATTTTGATTAAAATAATTTACATTCCATCATTCTAATATTTTGATTAAAATAATTTACAATCCATTCTAATTTTTATGATATTTATAAAAACTCAACTATAATTTATAAAAATTCAAGTTCCAAACTGCTTTTTATATCAATTGAACATGTTATTCCAATCTGATTTTTATATCAATTGAACATGTTATTGATGAAATATCAACATATTTATTTTAATATTCTTATAAAAATTCATTTTTAAATCCACTTTTTATGTTTTATATATCAATTAGGGTAGGTAGGTCTGTGGGATCACTTTGGATCTAGGAGGAAAAATAGAAATATTTTTTCTTGGAGGCTAGGAGAGTCCACAAATAATCAAGTTGAGGATTATGCACTCTTACAAGGTAATCCATAATCAATAACTTGATTTCCATAGGTGATTCAAGCACAATTATTAAACTAATGCTGTCAAAATCTCTATCTTCTGATAACAAGATTTCCTCCAATACAAGTCACTCTCAGAAGGAAGTCAATAATTCCAAAACATTTCATTCTATCAGGTCCTTTGAGACCACAATAATCAAGCAGATGCACTAGCCAATGATGCCACTTCTCTAAAATTTGGAATTCTTAGAAAAAAATAGGGTTGGTTTTACCAATCAATTCCTTAACACCGATATGTCTGAAATGAAGGTATGCAACATTTCATTAATGCATCATATATTAAAAAAACAAATGCACTAGATTTCATATGAAGGAGACATATATCGAAATACCCGCACATCTCTCCTTCACATGCATGAGCTTAATTTCAATTTGTCATTTGAATACCACATCAAGGTTTATCACCAGGACGGTTGGATAATGGATTTCAACCTATGAGAATGCACCGATGTCTATAGCAAGACTACCTTGCTAGAAAACCAATTGGTAAGAAACTCCCTCAGTCTTTGGATTATTTTATGGAATTGATGCTTGAAGGTTTTAGGTTCAGAACGTCCACCGTGTGAAATTTACGGGGTTATTCCATCCTTGGGTTGATTTTGGTATCTATATGTTTGGTCTTTTTGGAGTCAATTATAGGGGATTTGTTTTTGTTGGTGCTATGGACATCTTCATTTGGGGTTTTGTCTTCTTCATTCTGCATGACATTGGGCATCCTAGCCTCAACAATCCATGAAATTTAGGTGGCGTGGTGGTTTTATTTGGTTGGTTGTGTAGTGGGGGTTTTCTGGGTAACTTTGGTTTCAAGGTTTTAAGCTAAAGACTAAGCTCATTCTTGTTAAGGGTTGGCATATCTATTATGCTCTGTGCATTGGCCCAAAGGATTACAGGGAATCCCGAGAAATTTGCAGATCTCTCTGTAGGCATGAAGAGTCTATCCATTGAAATCAAACTTCTCTTTTCTCTATGGTATCAAAAGTGCATGAGAATGAGCATTATTATCCCCCATTTTGTACGGGGATTTGCACATGTGATTTTCATCACATGACTCATAGATATTTAGGGTGGCATGGCAATTCTAGCCTTCCAAAGGTTGGAATTTGGTAGAAGTTGTTTCTAGTGGATGATGTCTTGGTAGAGGAGATTTATTTTCTCCTTGATTTATGGTCATGGCTTAGTTCTCTCTTAATGGTTTCCCATGTTTTGGTTGATGATTATGATATTATCTTTGATGCAATTGTTTTGTTGCATGATGATCACCCTTTGCATGGTAGATGTGCCTCTTTTATTATTATATCAATGGTTTTTTTACATGGAATCATGATGTTGTTCATGGATGATGGTGAGAGCACCTTAATGCTAGACATGTCTATGATGATCTTATTGAGATACTTGACACACTATATAGGATTTTCGTAGAGAACTCCCTTCATTACATGTTTTTTCATGGTGATGTGTCTATTCCATATGGCACATGTGACCTTATTAGAGCGCTTGGCATATTCCACATGTTTTGACATTGAGATTTCAATTTAGGATGGATATACACTACATTTTGATTCAACACTCGCCTAATACACATATTTGGAGGATTTTGACACTTAGAGAACTTTATGATGACATGGACCATCACTCCTAGTGGAGCGTTCCTCTTTTGCACATACTTTGATGTAATCCTATCCCTAAAAAAAACTAGTTTACTTATTTGTGACCTTGTGATGGAGCGTCCTAGTGTTTTGAAGATGAATTGGCATGATTAATCTTTATGGAGGTCTACTAGTTTGGAACCCTTTATTATTTAGTGATTTTTGGCACTTGGATGGAGCCTTCTCCCATTGTTGACTTCATGGCACACATTTGGAGATTGACCAATACACATTGTAGATTTTGAGGAGCCTTCTGCCTTGGGCACTGAGACACTGCATTGAGTTTTGTGACATTGCTTTGAGTGTTGGATCTAGCATTTGGATGTCCACCTTTGAGGAGTTAGTTGGTGGCTTGATCCATCACATTAGAGGATCTAATTATTTGCACATGATTTTATGGTTATTACACCTTGAAGACCACACTTGTAACCATTGCATGTTATTTATGCTGGAATATGCCACCTATTTGGTCCACACATGCCATGTTGAGTTGGATCTTTCTTATAGTTTGATAGTGGAGTAACTTGTATTGGAGGAGATTGAGGGGGAAACTATCGTACTCTATTATTTCTCCCACACGTGCTATCTTGGTTATCATTGCATATTTTGAGGGTGACCTAGCTTCAAGAGTAGTTATCTTTATATAGAGTTCCTATATTTCCACTAGATCAATGACATTAGATGCAAAGTGGCCATGGGATTTCCAAAATGTGGTCATAATATAAATTCTGACAAAAAATGATGAAATTTTGGTGTTTTCAAAATCTATTGTTGGGAAATTATCACCACATTTTAACCATGCTTTTGAGGAGTGCCCCACATTTATTTCTTGAGAAATTTGGTTATTTTTGAAGATCATTATTGATGTATTGCCATGGCGGGGAGTGACCTATCTCTTGAGACCACATGGCACACTATTTACAGGACATTTCACCTTGGAGGATGTTTTGGAGGTTGTTGCATGAACCAAATCCTTTATTGTATTATTGTTGACTTGTATTATGGAGTTGGTTACATAGATCATTATTGTATTGTTTTCCTAACATATTTTATTGATTCTTCTTGGAGAAGAAATTGGATCTCAACAAACCAATGATACATTTAGTAATGCATTTGTTGAAGATGTTATTTTATTGGCTTCCTTGGAGAGATTAGTGGATCTAGGAAAACAATTATTATTTCATTGTTGAAGAGGAGTTGAGATGAAACGTATATAAGGGTTTACACTCTCTCATTTTTGTATGGCTAGATTGGGGGAGAAATCCCTTAGAGATTAGTTGAATATCTATTGGATGATTTTGGAGGATCAACGAAATGCCTTATGGATGAGGTGTCTTCTAGATATTAATGCCCTCTTTCTAATTGTTCTAATTGTTCTAATTGTCTTGACATATGTTTGTGGAGTAAGAATTTCGTAGGCTCTCTTCATTTTCTATTATGTCATCATTGGAATGTTTTATATCTTGCATTTTTTCCTAGTACTTGGTTAAATACACATACATTTCATTCCGAGAAAATCATAATCTTCATAAGTGTTGGATGTTGTATGTTCTAGTAATGTCCTTAGCCATATTTCTGCAATTTGGGATAGCAAGGAAATAGTCAATGTAGCTTGAGTGTTTCAACCAGATTATCATCTTTCCATCATTAGGATAGTCTCCCATATGAGCCTTGATTTGAACCCATTTTCTAATGGAAAGACACTTTTCTTTGGTCCTTCCATCCACTCTATTTACTCAATTAATACAAAACCATTTTTCCATAGCCATCTCTTCATTTCACCTTGGATCTTATTGCACAAGTTCTAGCAATGTTATCCTAGGGAAGCCCCTCTTGAGCTATAGGAGGGATAACCTAAAGTGTAGAAGAGGTTTGGTCAGGTGACAATGGCCTTCCCCTTAGCTACACCAAATCCTTGCTTGAGATTTGGGACTTTATCTTAAGAAGTGAGGGTTTGTGTGATAACAATCATCATTGCACTTTTTAGAATACCATAATCATGAACACATTGGCATATAAAAAACAACAAATTGACACTCCAAAAATATAGTGTAACAAGAAAATAAATTTGGTACTCACTTTAAGCAAAGGATCCTAATTAGGAGACTCCAACTACTAGACATCTACAAACTCCATTCATTCGAAGTTTAAGGATGATGATATTGTTCATCAAATGCTTGAAGATATGGATATTGGAAATCAAGAGTCTCATCCTACCAGGCCTAGGGATGAAAGAGACTACTAGTCACCATGCTTTTTGCTAAATCTTATGTTATGCAAAGTAATTATAATTTTAGATGTTGTTAAATAAAGTATACATGTAAGAGATAATAGGATGTATTACTTTTGGACATTTGCATACTTTGTTTTAAAACAGATAAAGAGCTAGCTATTTTGTTGAAATCTAAGGCTAGAAGGTTTTTGTAATCTCTCTCTCTCTCTCTCTCTCTCTCTCTCTCTCTCTCTCTCT
>ML793239.1:374471-389267 GCA_009831015.1 Picea engelmannii
TTCTCCATTTACTTTATTATTTAAATAATCCTCCTTGACTTTGTCACTTCACTTTATAATTTAAATAATCCTCTTTGATTTTGTCACTTCACTTATTATTTAAATAATCATCTTTGACTTTGTCACTTCACTTTATTATTTAAATAATCCTCTTTGAATTTGTCACTTCAGTTTATTATTTAAATAATTTCTTCTTTGCAAGCACTTTGACTTCTTTGACCTTTTGGGGTTTCAAGCCAATCATATGAGGTTCCTTCAACTTCGTAAGACCATAACTCTCAAACCGTGAGGAGGTATGTGACGTTCCACATACCATCGGAAATGTCATGAAATTTACTATCCATATAGAATAGTCTTACCTGAAAATATATCAAAACTCATATCATTATACATCAAACGAACTTGGGTCCATTACCCAAACCTTTGTGCTACCAAAATTTGCTACCAAACTTTCTTCAAGGGTTGACATTGATGACAACTAACCTAATCAATCAACAATATGCCCCTTTGGCATTGATGGAAACACTTTGATGCAATACTGAAATCATATCACTCATGCTCCCCTTGGAACCATGCCTGCATCTCTGTGACCAATTCTCCCCCTGGAACCATGCCTCTGTCCTCTCCATCTGATAAATCTCTCCCCCTTTGTCATCAATGAAAAAGTTGTCTTTCCATTCGGGGCTGCTCCCCCTAACTGACTCGTCTGATCTCCCAACCTGAACTGTCCTCTTTATGGTTCTTCCTCGTGTACATCTAAGACATATAATATAAGCATTCAAAATAATTCATTTTGGAGTAGAAATAACTCCGAGTCTCTGGCGAAGATACTCAAAGGATTCTCGTGGAACTGGTTTTGTAAAGATGTTTGCCACTTGTTTTTTTGTGCCCACATATTCAAGTTTGATGTTCTTTTCCGCAACTTGTTCCTGTAGAAAGTGATACTTGATTGGAATGTGCTTTGTCTTGGAGTGCATCATCAGGTTCTTTGAGATACTGATGGTGCTTGTATTATCACAATATATTGGAATGGGCTCATCATACTCAACCTGTATATCTGCCAGAGTTTGTTTCATCCATAGAACCTATGTACAACATGCTGCTGTTGCAATATACTCTGCCTCGACTGTAGATAAATATACTGATGATTGTTTATTGCTTAGCCATGATAATAAACACTCACCCAAGTAGAACGTTGTTCCACTGGTGTTTCGTCAGTCATTAATGCAACTTGCCCAATCTACATATGTGTAGGAAATAAGTGATAGATCATTTCCTTTTAGATACCATAATCCAAACTCTTATGTTCCTTTGAGATATATGAAAATCCTCTTCACTGCTAATACATGTGATTCCTTTGGTGCTACTTTAAATCATGCCACATGTCCAACTGCCTGCATTACATCTGGTCTAGATGCTATCACATATAGTAGGATACAAATCATTGAACTGTATTTCCTCTGATCTGTAGACTTTGAATCATCATCTTTGCTCAACTTGAAACTGGTTTGCATGGGAGTGATAACTGGTTTGCAATCTTCCATTCCGAACCTCTTTAGCATTTATCTGATATACTTGGTTTGAGAAATAAAAATTCCTTGGTTGCTTTGATGTATACGAAGACCCAGAAAGAAGGATAGTTCTCCAAGTAATGACATTTCAAATTCATTCTGCGTGTCCTTTGCAAATTTATGTCTTAACCTGTCATCAGTACTTCAAAAAATAATATCATCAACATAAACTTCAATTAATAAAATACTATATTGAGTTACCTTGATGTAGAGGTTGTTGTATGCACTTCCTTTTTTGAACCCTACCTACTGTAGATATTTATCCAGTCTAGAGTACCATGCTCTAGGAGTTTGTTTTAGAGCATACAAGGCCTTCTTTAATTTACACACATAATTTGCATTCTCTGACAACTAAAATCCTTATGGTTGTTCAATGTAGACTTATTCTTCAAGTTCCCCATTCAAAAAAGATGATTTTACGTACATCTGATACACTTTAATATTTTTGGAGCATGCATAAGCTAAAAGCAATCATATTGCTTCCATTTTGGCAACTGGGGAAAATGTCTCTTCAAAGTCAATTCCTTCAACTTGTGCATATCCTTTACATACCAATCTAGCTTTGTTCCTTGTAACTTGTCCATCTTCATTCAATTTATTCCTGTATACCCACTTTGTGTCGATCACATTCTTATCCTTTGGTCTTGGAACCGATTCCCAAGTGTCATTTTTCTCTATTTGATCCAATTCTTCATCCATGACCTTATTCCAAAATTCATTCTTACTGGCCTCTTCAAAATAGGTTGGTTCAATCGTAGATGAGAGTGCTAGGTGTGTTTGTTCTGGTGAACGAATTCTTCTTCTAGTCTCAATTCCTACATCTTTGTTTCTGATAATCTGATCTGAAGGATGATTCTTCTGTACTCGTTTGCTAGGTGTCTTTGGAGGCACTTTTTAAACTTGTTCTTCTGCTTCTGTTGGATCCTATTCATCTTCCCCTTCTACTTATTTTTCATCTTCTGCTTCTTCTTCGTAAAGTTGTTCCATTGATTCATTTTCTTCTTCCTTTAATTCTTGTCTACCTGTTTCATAAATTGTTACATTGATGCTTTCCACAACTTTGTTCAATCTCAGGTTGTAACACTTGTATTCTTTCATTGTACTTGAGTAACCAGTAAGTACTCCTTTGTCCACATGAGAGTCAGACTTTCCCATTCTGCCATCTTCTCTTTTGATGAAGCATTTTCTTCCAAAAACTCTGAAGTGCTTCACATTTGTTGGTCTTCCTTTCCATAGCTTGTAGGGAGTTTTTTCATTGTTGTTTCTGAGCATTACTTTGTTTTGAATGTGAATTGTTGTATGCACTGCCCATGTCCAAAATATATCTGTCAATTTGAAATCCATTAGCATTGTTC
The DNA here is from genome assembly GCA_009831015.1 of Picea engelmannii. Taxonomy (NCBI): domain Eukaryota; kingdom Viridiplantae; phylum Streptophyta; class Pinopsida; order Pinales; family Pinaceae; genus Picea; species Picea engelmannii. The sequence continues at coordinate 377,398 of ML793239.1, forward strand.
GATCCATTTCATGTACTGTCCTGTTCTTTCTTTCAACAACTCCATTATGTTGAGGTGTCCTATCAATGAAGAATTGCCTTTTTATTCCATGCCTGTTGCAGTAGTCCATAAATTCCTTTGAAGTGAATTCTCCTCCATTATCATATCTTAAGCATTTTATTTTTGAATCCATTTCATTTTCAACCATTTCCTTGTAGACCTTGAAGTTTTAAAAAGATTATGACTTATTCCTGAGAAAGAAAACTGCATTCATTCTTGTATAATCATCAACTAATAACATAAAGTATTTATCACCTTTTAAACCCTTTGTTGTAGTGGGTCCAACTAGATCAATATGCACAATTTCTAGTGGTCTTATCGTTGAATATTCTTTTGATTTAAACCTGGTCTTTGTTTGCTTTCTTTGTTGACAATTCTTGCATAAAGTGTTGGTTGGTTTCGTGATCTGAGGCATTTCTCTAACTGATTCCGTTTTGCTGACTTTGAAAAGGTTATCAAAATGTATGTGACCCATTCTTCTGTGCCATATCCAAATTTCATCTTCCTTTCCCAGGAAACACTTTTCATTTCTAATTTCACTTAATACATATATGTTGCTTGAAGTTCTCTTAACTGTTGCAATCAATTTTCCGAAACTTTCTTTTCTTATCTCACACTTTTGTGAATTGAAAGTAACTTTATGACCTTTGTCACACATTTGAATCACACTTAGAAGTTTATGTTTCATATCTTCTACTAGTAGAACATTTTCTGCCTTGGTATTCTTGTTCCCAATTCTGATTGTTCCTTTTCCAATGATTTTAGCTAAATCATCATTTCCGAAGGAGAATGATCCATCTCTTTCCTTTTTTAATGTAAGAAACCTGTCTCTATCACCTGTCATGTGTTTTGAACAACCATTATCAACATACCAACCACATTTCTTCTGCTTAGCTTGTAGAGAGAGTGTGTATTCTTCATTTCCTTTCTTATCCATGTCCTTTTCTGAGGTTCCTATCTGTGACTGTTGTTGTTCTATTTTGGTTCTCTAGGAGGGATTTTCATTCTGCAGTCTTTGGACATGTGTCCAAAGTTGTTACATTTGTAGAATTCCACTTCAGTGCTCAAATATTCAAACATGTTGTAACTTATTATCTGTGTTTCCCTAGGCCTTCTTGGATAACCCTTTTGTGTATGAATTTTGATGCAGGAGCATCACCTCCAAAGTCCAATATGCAAGCATGGAGGAAAAGGAACGACATCTCAGCATCACAGAGTTTCAAATCAACAATTAACTCAGGATTAAATCGAGTTGTTGAGATATTTTTGAAAACAACATTTTTAAATATGTCGTGTTTGTAAAGTCATGAAGGACTGTAAGAAGTTGTATATATAGAGTTTTGACACTTATCTGACAATAACTGGTAGTTATTGTAATAGGAAAAAGTAGGTAACCACTAAGAGTTTGATAGGATAGGTTGCAGACAGGACGATGAGAGCTTGTGGAGCCAGTCCTTAGATAGTTTGTTGTTGCATTGTAAATTTATTATGAGATTAGGAGATAGAGATTATGAGATAGATATCAGTAGAGCAGAGTAGAGTAGAAGAAATACGCAGTGGAGAACTACAATATTATGCAATTTGTTTTGTGAATGAATAGAACAGACAAAATTGTCCCAAATCTTGGATTGTGTTCATTTTAATGTGTATTTGAATGAATGTTGCATTATGTGTATGTGATTTAGTTCATTTCCGTTCATGTATGATTGTTCAAGAAGTTGATCGTATGAGTTTGTGATGAAACTAGATAATTTTCACTTGCTTCTCTTCTGAAACTCGTATGCAATGTGTGCATCTAGAGCGCAAGGAGTGCATCGAATGAGTCTCAGATTGACACAGAAAGAGTTTAGAGAGAGAGAATAGGAAACTTAGACCAGGTTCCAGGAGTGCACAACGTCAAGAAGCGACCAAGCGTCAAATAACCAAACAGAGGAATGCCATGAGGGAGAGAAGAATTTATTTTCAAGAAATCCTTCGAACTGAGTTATCAAAATCCTCGAGTGAAAGGAGTGCATGGGAAGTCAAAATACTTTAAGGATCAAGCTCATAAGGGATAACACTTTCATAAGTGTTAACGAGATCCAAGAGTTGGACTCATAGGAGGAGAAAAGGTCGAAACCTTTGAAGACTGATAAATCTTCTAAGTTGAAAGAAATCAAAATCTCAGGAGGAGGAGCGACAGTGGCCATTGGATCATAGTGAAAAGTATCAATAGACATATGATTAGAGAAAGGTGCATGAGCCTTATATATTTGCACACATAGGAGAGAGAACTCACCAAGGTTTGAGAATTGAGATTTTCGAAGTCCGGAGAGCTGAAGTAAAATCTCAATCGTCTGGTCATCCAAAGTAGATATGGACCATCAGATCATCCGAAGTAAATCTCAAGCGTCGGATCGACCAAGTGAATCTGAGCCGTCATATACCATGAGTTTAGGAGGAGGCAATCTTGATACTTGAAACTTCCGAAGCCTGAAGAGCCAAAGAGCCAAATAGCCGAAGCAAAGCTCAAGCGTCGAATCGTCCAAAGTGAATCTGGAATGTCTGATCGAAGAGGAGACGTGGCATGAATTTGTGGACTCCAGGTAAAGTCCCTAAGTAATTCATAATCGTTAGATCAAGATGAGACGTGGCATGAATCTGTGGACTCCAGGTAAAGACCCAAAGAAATCCTTGATCGTCAGATCCAGATGACATGTGGCACAAATATGTGGACTTTGGGTAAAGACCTGAAGTAATCCTCGATTGTCAGATCAAGTGGAAATGCGTTAATGGATTATAGCCTTCGGATAAAATCCATTGGGAAAAGGGTGAATTTTGAGATTTGAGATCTCAGAGGTCCGAAGACCCGAAGGAGATCTTGACCATTGATCAAGAAGAGGGTCACAGGACCATTGATCTAAGTTGAAAGGTCAAACACCCAAAGTAAATGTAGGGCTATTGATTGAGAAGGACATGTGTCCATAGATCGTCAACTCTAGAATATTGACGTACGAAGGAAAGTAGGGTTTGAGACTTGAAAATTCCAAAGTCCAAAATCATGAAGGAGATCACATTCGTTGATTTGGGAGGGGCAGATCTGGTCCATGGATTTGAAAAAGGGAAGATCTGAACCGTTAGTTCAGACAGTACTGTCAATATCAGGAGATCAATGGTCTCGTAGCATTGCGGGGACATTAGTTGCGTGAAATTTAAAACATTGAGGGTGGGCTGCAATCCAGACCATGGTTTTGGCAAGAGAACACGTGGAGGCTCAAAGAGAATTGTGGGTTGAAAAGTAGTTTGATCCCAAACTACTTTTGGTCATGCCCGCAATCGTGTGGTCATGAGAGGTCATCACCCAAGGTCATATCAAGAGGGGGATTATCAGAAAAAGGAGGTAACGCTGAATACTATGATATTTCAAAGAAGAGAGAGAGGGAAGGTTGCGGGTACCATAAGAATTGCACTAGAGAGTCGAAAGGGCCTGTGTTTAGATACAAAAGAAGGAGACCATTAAGGTTTCAGAGGGTCATTTGACTCAATAATCGAAGATCCTTGACCGAGAGGTCATGTATCCCTACAGGGGAGTAGGGGGGCTACATCAGGTGGTATCGAAGCTGGTATTGAGTTTGTTTGCAGACAACAGAAAAAGGAGAAAGTAGGTAAATTGGTATCAATTGTGGTATCAAGCATTTGATTTCTGTTTGTAGGCATCAAAAGGTGACTTAGTGAAATCATGCCACCCAAGAGGAGTAGAGCGAATCCAGAAATGGAAGAAGAAATGAGGTGACTCCGAATGAGACTGGACACCATGGAAACAACACAAATAAGAGCACCAAACGTTGGAGATGCCAGTGAAGCCGAGAGTGAAGAGATAGAGGTAGAAGAAAATGTAGCAGAGGATGTTGCAAAAGATCGCTTATTGAAAGTTGTTTCAAGAATAGGAGCAAGAGAAAAGATAGAGGTACCAATGTATGAAGGCAATTTAGAAGTTGAAGAATTGTTGGATTGGGTACATTCTATGGACAAGTACTTCGATTATGAAGATATCAAAGAAGACAAGATGGTGAATCATGCAGTGAAAAGACTGAAAGGTCATGCAACGCTATGGTGGGATGAACTGCAAGCTGAACGTAGGATCCAAGGTAAGAATAAAATTAAGAATTGGGATAGGATGGTAGCTAAGATGAAAGCCAAATTTATCCCGAAGGACTATCAAAAATATGTTCAGAATATTGCAGAACCAGAGACAAAAAATCTTATCAGTGAAGGAGTACACTGAGGAATTTTACATACTGAACATTAGGGCTGGATAGAAAGAGAATGAATATGAAAAAACAACCAGACGTATCAATGGGTTGAGATATGAAATACAATAAGAGATCATCATGATGTCTATTAGTAAAGTCGATGATGCTTATCAAGCAACCTTGAAATTTGAAGAAAAATTGGCCAGGAAACAAAGCCAACAGAATAGAGGAGGGAATTCAAGCAGAGGTAAGGGAACCAATAGACAGAAGTTCCAGAAGCCAAAGAATGAAGCTGAAAAACAACCTAGTCACCATGAGAAAGGTGGAAGTTCTAAAGAAGGACAACATGAAGGAAGAAGCTCTTTTTCTAGAGAAAGAGGAAAAGGAAGATCCATAGGAGGTGAAGTTAGATGTTATACCTGTGGAAAATCAAGGCACAAGTCTTGGGAATGTCCCGAGAGAAAGAAAGAAGGAGGAGGTAAAGCACATGTTGATGAAGCACATAAGCATGTGGAAGTAGAATCAACAGAAGGAGGAAAGAACCTCATGATGAGGAAATTTATTCTTAAACCAGAGAAGGAGATGGAGGAACTAGTTCAACAAACAAGTCTGTTCAGAACTGCTTGCAAGACGAAAGACCGAGTTTGCAAGGTGATCATAGACAGTGGGAGCATTGGAAATATAGTATCCATAGAGATGGTGGAGAAACTAGAGATGAAGACAACTACACATCCAAACCCATACAAGGTATCATGGTTGTAGAAAGGAAATCAATTAATGGTAAGTCAACGATGCCAAGTTGAATTTAAAATAGGCGGTTATAGGGATGAAATATTATGTGATGTAATTCCTATGTATGTCTATCATATTTTATTGGGGAGACCATGTCAGTTTGATAGAAAAGTTATTCATGATGGGAGGAAGAATACTTATACCCTAGAAAAGAATGGTAGGACACATATGTTGTTACCAATCAAAGACAAAGAACAAAAGAGGGAAGCTAGTTTGAGTATACTTCTCATGAGTGGGAAGGAACTCTTTAATGCAGTCAAGAAGGAGAAAGAAATACAGTTTGTTGTAGCGAGGAAGCCTAAAGTTATCCTTACAAATACTTCTGTAGATTATTTTCCTGAATACATCCATGAATTGTTAGAAAACTTTGTTGACATAGTAGTGGATGAGTTACCTCACTCATTGCCACCCATTAGGAGTATAGGCCATCATATTGAACTTATTCCAGGAGCTAGTTTACCAAACAAAGAAGCTTATAGGTTGACACATATAGAGAATGAGGAATTCAAAAATCAAGTCCAAGAGTTGTTGGATAAAGGGTTAGTAAGGGAAAGCCTAAGCCCATGCGCAACACCAACTGTGTCAAGTCCAAAGAAGAATGGAGGGTGGAGAATGTGTACATTTTCAGAGCCATCAACAATATAACCATTAGGTATAGATTCCATTTACCAAGGATGGATGATTTGATGGATTATTTGAGTTGAGAAAGCTATTTTTCCAAGATAGACTTGAAGAGTGGATATCCTCAAATAAGAATGAGAGAGGGAGATGAATGGAAAACAACATTCAAGACAAATGAAGGATTGTTTGAATGGCTAGTCATGCCATTTGGGTTGACAAATGAACCAAGAACATTTATGAGATTGATGAATGAAGTATTGAAAGACTTCATAGGAAAATTTGTCATAATATATCTGGATGACATACTAATCTTCAGTAAAATAGAGGGAGAACACTTAAGACATCTGACATCAGTGATGGAAAAATTGCAACAAGAAAAATTGTTGATAAATCTGAAGAAAAGTTCTTTTATGAAGACATAACTCATATACTTGGGTTTTGTGATATCTTCAAATGAATTGAAGATGGATCCAGAAAAGGTGAGAGCAATCAAAGAATGGCCATCGCCAAGCAACATATTTGAAGTAAGAAGTTTTCATGGGTTAGCAAGTTTTTATAGAAAGTTTATCAAAAAGTTCAGTGGTATATGTGCACCCATGCTGGAAACTGTGAAGAAGAAACACAAGTCTTTTAATTGGATAGAGGAAGATGGAAAATTTTTCAAAGTGTTGAAAGAGAAAATCACATAACAACCAATTCTGGTCTTGCTAGATTTTGGAAAAACATTTCAGGTGAGATTTGATGCAAGTGGATTAGCTATTGGAGAAGTCTTGAGTCGGGATAATATGCCAGTTGCTTATTTTAGTTAGAAGTTGAATGACACCAAGAAGAAGTATTTCACATATGAAAAAGAATTTTATGCAATGATTCAAGCTTTGAAGAAGTGGAGACACTATCTAATTCCTAAAGAATTTGTCTTGTACAATGATAACCAAGCTTTGAAATTTATTACTAGGCAAGAAAAGTTGAATCAGAGACATGCTAAATGGGTAGAATTTATGCAAAATTTTACTTTTGTTATTAAACATATTGTTGGAACTGCTAACAAAGTTGAAGATGCTTTGAGCAAGAGGAGTTTGATTGTACATGAATTCCAAGTGGAGACCTTAGGGTTTGAATACCTCAAGGAGATGTATAGAGAAGATGCAGATTTTAAGGAAGCTTATGAGGCATGAAAGAATCCTTTGTTAGGAGACAAAATCCCATGGAATGAATATTTGATCCAGGATTGATTATTATTCAAGGGAATCCAACTATGCATACCAATATGCTCAATGAGAGATAACCTGCTAAAAGAGAAACACAACGGAGGTTTAGCTGGACATTTTGGTCATGATAAGACATTTACACAACTGAGTAATTCATATTATTGGCTGAGCATGAGGGCAGAGGTGAAAATTTTTGTACACAAATGCATAATTTGTCAGTATGAAAAAGGAAGACAACAAAACATTGGTTTGTATCAACCATTACCAATTCCAGAAAGGTCGTGGGATGAAATCAATATGGATTTTGTATTGGGATTGCGTAGAACTCAAAAAGGGAGTGATTCCATATTTGTTGTGATGGACAGATTTTCAAAAATGGCACATTTCATACCATGACATAAAACAAACGATCCTACACACATAGCCAATTTGATTTTCAGAGAAGTGGTGAGACTACATGGATTGCCTAGGAGCATAGTCTTAGATAGGGACACCAAATTTGTAGGACACTTTTGGAGGACTCTATGGAAGAGGATGGGGAAAAAATTGTCCTTTAGTTCAACATATCACCCTCAAAAATATGGAAAGACTGAAGTAGTAAACATGAGTCTGATAAACTTGTTAAGAATTTTAGTCACTGAGCAAGGTCGTCAATGGGATCAGATTCTGGCACAAGTAGAATTTACATTCAACAATTCAGTGAACAGGAGCATAGGGAAAAGTCCATTTGAAATTGTGTATGGTATACAACCAAGAGGGATTACAGAGTTAAGAGATATGAATCAAGATGAATTCAAAAGTGCCGGAGCATAGGATTTTGCAAAATAAATGCAGAAACTCCATGACAGAGTTAGAGAACAACTACAAGACAACAACCATAAATACAAGAACAAAGTTGATCAAAAGAGGAGAGAAGTTCAATTTGAATTTGGAGATGAAGTTTTATCTCATTTGAGAAAAGAAAGGTTTCCAAGGGGAACATATAACAAGTTGAAGATGAAGAAGATAGGATCGTGCATGATTCTTAGAAAATTCGCAGCCAATTCTTATGAAATTGAGTTGCCAGAGAATGTTGGGATATCACCGATATTCAATGTTGCAGACCTGTATCCTTACAAGAGAGATGAGGTAGGAGGATCAAATGATCAGAAATAAGTTCAGTGGGAAGAACGATTAACCATAGAAGAAAAACCTCAGATGGATAAAATCATTGAACAAAGAGATGGAAAGAAGACCAGGAGGAAGACATATCCTGAATATTTAGTGAAGTGGAAATATCATCTAGTGGAATATTCAAGTTGGGTCACAAAACCTAATATTTTGAAGCATGGAAAAATAGTTCAAGAGCTCATGGACATGAGTCCATGAAAATTTTAACCAGATGAGTATGATGCAGGCGAATCACGTCCAAAGTAAGAGACACAAGCGTGGAGGCAAAGGAATGACATCTCAGCATGACAGAGTTTCAAATCAACAATTAACTCAGGAGTAAACCAAGTTTGTGAGATATTTTTGAAAGCAACATTTTTAAATATGTTGTGTTTGTAAAGTCGTGAAGTTCTATAAGAAGTTACAGATATAGAGTATTGACTCTTATCTGGCAATAACTGGTAGTTATTGTAATAGGACAAAGTAGGTGACCACTAAGAGTTTTATAGGATAGGTTGTAGATAGGACGACGAGAGATCATGGACCCAGTCCTTAGATAGTTTTTTGTTCCATTGTAAAATTATTATGATATTAGGAGATAGATATTATGAGATAGAGATCAATAGAGAAGAGTAGAGTAGAGGAAAGATGCAGTGGATAACTGAAATATTATGTAATTTGTTTCATGAATGAATAGAATAGACAAAATGGTCCCAAATCTTGGGTTGTGTTCATTTTAATGTGTGATTGAATGAATGTTGCATTATGTGTATGTGATTTAGTTCATTTTTGTTCATGTATGATTGTTCAAGAAGTTGATCGTATGAGTTTGTGACGAAACTGGATAAGTTTCACTTGCTTCTCTTCTGAAACTCGTATGAAAGGTGTGCATATCGAACGCAAGGAGTGCGTCGACTGAGTCTCAGATTGACTCATAAAAATTTCAGAGAGAGAGTAGAGGAAAATTAGACTAGGTGCAGGGAGTGCACAATGTCAAGAAGCGACCAAGCGTCGAAGAACCAAACAAAGGAACTCCAGGAGGGCGAGAAGAATTTATTTTCAAGAAATCCTTCGAACTGAGTTATCAAAATTCTCAAATGTAAGGAGTGCGTGGGAAATCGAAATCATTTAAGGATCAAGCTCAGAAGGGATAGCAATTTCATAAGTGTTAACGAGATCCAAGAGTTGGACTCGTAGGAGGAGAGAAGGTTGAAACCTTTGAATACTGATAAATCTTCTAAGTCAAAAGAAATAAGAATCTCAGGAGGAGGAGCGACAGTGGTTGTTGGATCAAAGTGCATAGGATCAACAACCGTCTGATTAGATCAAGGTGCACAAGACTTAATGCTTCACACACGCAGGAGAGAGAACTCACCAAGGTTTGAGAATTGAGAATTCCGAAGTCTGAAGAGCCGAAGAGCCGAAGTAATATCTCAATCATCCAATCATCCGAAGTAGATCTGGATCGTTAGATCATCCGAAGTAAATCTCAAGCATCGAATTGACCAAGTGAATTCGATCCATCAGATACCGTGAGTTCAGGAGGAGGCAAGCTTGAGACTTGAAACTCCCAAAGCGCGAAGAGCCGAAGAGCTGAAGCAAATCTCAAGTGTTGGATCGTTTGAAGTGAATTTGGACCGTCTAATCCAAGATGAGACATGGCATGAATCTGTGGACTCCGGGTAAAATCCCAAAGTAATTCATAGTCATCAGATCAAGAGGAGATGTGGCATGAATCTGTGTAATCTGGGTAAAGACCCAAAAAAATCCTTGATCATCAGATCCAGAGGACATGTGGCACAAATCTGTGGACTTCGGGTAAAGAATCGAAGTAATCCTCGATCGTCAGATCAAGTGGGCACGCGTTAGTGGATTATAGTCTTAAGATAAAATCCATTAGGAAAAGGGCGAAGCTTGAGATTTGAGATCTCAAAAGTCCGAAGATGAGAAGGAGATATCGTCTGTTGATCGAGAAAAGGGTCACATGACCATTGATCTAAGTTGAAAGGTTAAACACCCAAAGTAAAGGTAGGGCCATTGATTAAGAAGGACAGGTGTCTGCAGATTCACAACTCCAGAATATTGACGTACTGAGGAAAGCTGGGTTTGAGACTTGAAAATTCCGAAGTCTGGAATCACGAAGGAGATCACATCTGTTGATTTAGGAGGTACAAATCTGGTCCATGGATTTGAAAAATGGCAGATCTGAACCGTCAGTTTAGACAATACCTTCAATATCGGGAGATCGAAGGTCCCGTAGCATTGTGGGGACAGGAGTTGCGTGAACTTTAAAACGTTGAGGGTGGGCCGCAATCCAAACCATGGTTTTGGAAAGAGAACATGTGGAGGCTCGAAGAGAATTGCAGGCTGAAAATCAGTTTGATCCCAAACTGCTTTTGGCCGCGCCCGCAATCGTGTGGTCATGAGAGGTCATCTCCCAAGGTCATATCAATAGGGGTATTATTAGAAAAAGGATCTAACGCCCAATACTCAGAGATTTTGTAGAAGAGCGAGAGGGAAGGTTGTGGGTACCATAAGACCTGCACCAGAGAACCGAAAGGACCTGTGTTTAGATATAAAAGAAGGAGACCATTAAGGTTTTGGAGGGTCATTTGACTCAAAAATCATATATCCTTGACCATGAGGTCATGTATCCCTACGAGGGAGTAGGGGGGATGCATCAACTTTCAAAGTTGTTTATGTTCCTATTGTTAGCTATGCAATTCACAACTTTATGTCCAAAATTATTACATGCATAACATAAACCAAAAAATATAGTTTGATACCTGGGAGTTGAAGATATTCTGAAAGGAGGTACTCTTATGAATCCTTCTTCTTCCTGAGGCCTATATGTTTATGTCGGTCGTTGATTCTGAAATCTAAATCTTCTCGGTGGAGGAGTGTCCCTGTAATTTTCTTTGTAGACCTTCATATCCCCTTTGATTGTTTCTGCATAGCTTTTTGGATATGTTTCTTGTTCTGTTGTTTTGGAGATTGATCCCTTTTCTGTCTGATTGTATCCAAGTCCGGACTTGTCATGATGAGGTTTTTGACTGCTGATAATGTCATTCAAAACTTTTGAGTTGTTCTATTTTTCTTTTGAATATCCTGTTAGCACTTGGTAAATTTCCTAGAGGTTGAAACAAAAGAAATCTACAAAGGTAACTTTATCCAACCGCTTTTAAAGCCGGGATCTAGCCCTTCCAGCTTCAGAGAGGGATCTCTCTATATGATTTAGCTTTGTTTTCTAACTTTAGATATTAGGCTAGGTAAAGAAACAGGTAGGTTTTGTTGTAAAAGTGTTTTTGAATTGGTTGAGACAGTCTACACCTCCATTGGGCTATGGGGTCTGTGTTATAACAAACATGAGATACAAACCATAAGCATAAAGGAAAACTCCCCAAAGGCGAGATAATATACTCACTGGATCTTTAATAGTTTAGATGATGGACATAAGAAAAGATGAAAAAGATCATTCAACTAAGAAGCAATTAAGAATTCCTTAATTGAAAACCTTAGAAGATAAACATTAAAACCTTTAAAGTCAGAAACAGGGTATCTAAGATAAATCCTCCAACATACGTTACTTTTAAAGATTAGTTTCAGAAAACAATATGATCACAAAGGAAGAAACATTCAACTTAGAGAAAAACGTCACCAGTGAATACACACAAGAATCCTGTAAAAGTGCTTCCTCTTTATTAATGGCAGATCTCTTCAAAAATAGTTACAGTCTGATAGCGTTAGGGTGTAAAGATCAACAACCCCCAATACTTCGAGAGGTGAAGTATTTATAATTCAAATTACAAACGTTCCTGTCATAACTGAT
>ML793239.1:420236-448789 GCA_009831015.1 Picea engelmannii
TCTCAAACAACTGTGTCAGACCACCCATTGGAAGGAAAAATAGAAGATGTCACAGATTGGCCAGAATGGTATGCCGAAGTACAAACGATGGCCGCTGGAACCTCCAGCCAACCACCACTAAAGAAAGACAAGCAGTAGGTACCGAGGTCACCTTGCAAGAAACTCATCATAGCCCTTGTTTTTCCGCGTATACCAGATGGGGTACAGGTGAAACAAGACTTGTTGGGTCATATAGAGAAGCTCAAATACTCGGATCATGATGTTGCAGACACATACAAGTTTCCAAAATTTGCGAAGAGGGTATAACTATAGACTATGGGAGTGAATGTGTTTGGGGAAATGATTGAACAACCACTCCAATGGGAAACAGGATTGGAGAAAGCAAGGATTTTAGGTCTATTGAATCTACCACACTTTGGCATAAGACAATTTTCAAGCGGTTGCGTCAAACAATTGTTAGCATTCACACATGGCGGAGACATCTGGTTAGATAAGCTCATCTCCATAGACATAGAACTTATTGCACACATCACAGGGTTTCCAGCCAAGGGCATGGATCATGTGCAATTCCTCGATGATAAGACAAAAAAGAAAGCACTTGCGGAGGAAATGAAGAAGAAATATGGTATTGGGACGCGAGGAATCATAATCAAGAGGATCAATGATTCCGCAACACAGATGGATGCAAAAATATTGGCTTGAAAACTACTACGAAAGTGCCGCATGAAAGAAGTTCTGGCCAGGGTCGTCACAGTAGCAGCTCAATGCGCCGAGGGAACATCAGTTAGATGGGCACCATATCTCGTGAATTTGTTCCTGGATGACTACAAAGATGTGCAGGATCTCAGAACATAATTTCACTACTCATGGTTACTCCTATTGATAGCTATCGTATGATGGAAGGAACCAAATTACACTTTCTTTGGCACTAAACCCAAGCCAAATTATGGAGCGAGGTATTTATCACTTGGCGTAGCGCCAGATGCCAAGAACAAGAAAATGAATGCAACTGTATTAGAAGGATACCTTCATGACCTGCAGGCATCCATATCCAACATGTGGAGAATAACACCATAGGTCATCACACAGTATCGAGATATCACGAATTTCAAGGCCACATGACATGCGATGTGGATACAAGCAAGAAAGGACCCCAATAAGCAGTGGCTACAAATGCGCTATTGTATCACAGAGGGTGACATTGGCATGGAGATCAAAGACTGGGAAGATGAGTGGAATATTCCATTCCTCATCCAATACTTGTCGGAAAGAACAATAGAAGAGGAGGTAGAGCAGGGAGAAACACAACCTCAAGAAGTCCAAGTGCCCAAGAAATGAAGGAAGGGCTAGACAAAAAAAATGAAGACAAACGAAGCGATAGTTAAGACAGGGACCCAAAAGGGGAATAAGGATAACATGCAGCCAGACCAAGAACATCAAGAATAGGCCGAGGCTGCACAAGGGACCACACCAAGTCCCAATCCCCCAGAGCCAGTCTTGAATACACGATCAAACATTCAGACGGGAGGTGCACACAAGAAAATGAAGGCGAAAAGGACACCTCTAGAATATACGATCATAGAGGATGATGAAGAAATGATAGTTCGAATGGTTCAGGATTGTATAGCTGAGGATTTTGACAATGCTGCACACCACAGGGACATAATTCAGGAGGGGCTGACAGACATGCGACAACTCCTCAAAAAAATTGGGGAAGCAAAGACAACAAGAAAGCATGGGAACAGGGCCATCAACATTACAGATAAAGGAAAGTCTGGAAGAAGGAGAGTGGTATACAATCCATACAATACCGCAACCAAACGTGACATTCCACATTACACCTAGTATGATGCGCATGGACGAGATTGTGGGGCAGACACCCCTGAAGGACTTATCCCAAATCCAACTGGTATTTCCACGGATACCATCGAAATATCTACACAGTTTGTAGGTCAACGCCACCCAAGAGGTATAGTCTCGGGCACACACAGATTTAGCTGAATTACACCAGGCAATGGAGAAGCGGGATGCATTGGAAATAATATGCGAGCAGACTAAGTTTGAGACTCAAGAGGAAAGGGAGCGCAAGAATAGATTGGAGCAGAAAGTGGCAGGAACTTATGCAAAAATTCCAAACATCGTGCAAAAGGATGAACTCATAGCAACGGGAAATATTGATCAGATTGCACAGGCAATCGATCAATACCAGAAGGACATCAAGAATCTTCGAGAATAGCTCACACCCACTACTTCACCGACAGTGAAGGAGAAAAGGAAGAATGAAGCATTAGAGCAGCTAAAGAAGATAGCGCGACAGGTTAGCACATCAACCAACTTGTTCGAGAATGTAGCACAACTTTGGACAAAGATAGAGGAGGATGAGCAAGTCCAAAGGTGGGACAAGGAAGAAGAGAGGATAAGTGCAACTATCCAAGACCTCAAGCAGAGGCATAAAACAATGCTTATCACATAGTGCATGAAAGGAGCGCAGGAGATGAATAAATTGCAGGCAGAACTTACCACCATGCAAACATAGAAAAAGGAGTGTCAGGCTCAAATGGAACCGCTACAAGAGCAAGTGGCAGAAGTTCTCGCATAGGAAGAGGAAGTCGAGACACACATAGCACAGACTTAGTAAGAGTGCATAAGATTAATCAATGATGAAATTGCAGCACAGATAGTAGACACACTCAAAGAGAAGACCACACAAGTGCCAACACAAGCAGTAGAGCTCAAGGAAAAGTTCCAGGTGATCACCAAGGAGATCGAAAAAGTGCACAAAGGTTAGGTGACTCAGGACGAGTCACATGTCAATGTTGGGGGCCTGTTGGAAGCAGACCAAAGAGGAAAGCAAGGTGATTTTGGGAAAGAAGGCATGCATGAGAAAAGAGATAACTGGAAGGGGGAACAACACGCGCGTATGCATGGAAGACCTAACGACGGTAGGGTTAGGGATTTTGTAATGTATAGAAATGGATTAAGATCCAAAAACTTATAAATATAGTATCTAGGTATCACAGAGAGAGAGATGGTTGTTGTAATGAGCAGGTTATTAAAAAGAACATTCGTTATTTGTAACAAGTGAATATGTAATATTTTACTATATGACCTAGTTTTGTAAGATGTTGATCTAGAGAGGCTAGGGGAGGGTAGATATTAAGGGTTAGATCACAGGATGAGGAGCCTAGTGCGATCTATTCTGCTTCATAATAGATCTCAGCCCAACTGAATGGAATTGTAAAGCGCGCGACGCTGTAATGACAAAACGACGATAATTAAATATCCAAGAGACAAATCTTTGTGGACGTAGCCCAGGAGGGGGTGAACCACGATAATATCTATTTTATGTGAATGAATGCATGTATTTATTTATCATCTCAGTAGATATAGATGGGATAAATGAATGAGTCATTATATTTCTTGAATTAATCGAGAATAATGGTATACTACATTAATAAGCTACAATATCACTCCCTGTATACAATTATTAGATATTCTACTCAATCCTAGGCTATAAACACTTGAGTATTGCAGCCACCCATTAAGACTATCTCAAGTGAGACGACACGAGGCACCCTGTGCATTGCGTTGCCTTCTAGTTTACCAGGAGGGTCGAAAGTTTTAGAGGCTTTGTGGGTGTTGGTTTACTATTTCCCTTCTCGGGTTATCTAAGTTATTGACCCAGGGTTCATGTCATTCAGGGTTCCAACAAAGCCTCTAAAACTATCGACCCTCCTAGTAAACCAGAAGGAAACACAACACCCAGAAGGTGTTGCGCAGTCTCACCCGAGATAGCTTTAAATGGGTGACTGTAAGACTCAGGTGTTTACAACCTAGGACATAGTAGGGGATAGGGGTTTCTTGATTAAAGCCAGGTATCGCGAGCTGTAAGGTAAACTACTTATCCCTTGAAGTTGCCTATGTATATCCCATAGTTTAATTTTAGCAAAGTATAAACATATTCATAACAATGTATTAACTCATTCATCAAGCTTAACCATTAATTGCTGAAAGAAAGTAGAGACATGCATACATTCAACACATTATGCAAGTATTACCGTGGTTCACCCCTTCCTAGGCTATGTCCACAAATATTTGGCTCTTGGATCTTTTGTTATGGAAGTTCTGTATTCCTAATGCCACACACTTATAATTCTACACCAAACTGGGTAAGATCTATGTGAGGTGAACTAGATCGCACCAGGCTCCACAGCCTGTGGTCTAATTCTCAGATCTACCTTCCCTCGTATACTCTTTTCGCAACAACTTACAAAATTGGTTCATACAACTAAAATAACAATAACCAAGCCTATATGATACTTTCTTATCTATATTTATACATTTTGGGCTCTTCAGCCTTTTACAGAATATTACCAAAACCCTAAACCTTCTTACGTTAGGTATTTCTCCCATGCACGTGTTGTTCTTCCTCCAGCTGTCGCTTTCCTTTGTGCACACTTTCTTGCATGCGCTCGTGCTGTTATTTTTCCAGTTGTTACTTCAATTTTCTTCACGCTTTTTCCCCACGATCGTTCTTCTTTCCCATTCGGCCTCATGCCTACAGACCCCCAACATTGATATGTGACTCGTCTCGAGTCACCTAATTTCTCTTTGCTTCCTTGTTCTCCTTTGTGATCATCTGGAACTTCTCCTACAACTTTGCCACTTTTGTCAGTGTCTGTGTGGTTTTCTCCTTGATGGTGTCGACTATCTGAGCTGCCACTTCCTCGCTCATCAGTCCTGCGCATTCTAGCTGAGTCTATGTTGTCTGTTTTCTGGATTCTTCTGCCTATGCAAGTACGTCTGCTACCTGTTCCTGCAACAGTTCTATTTGAGCTTGACGTTCATGTTTCTGTGTTTGCACAGTGATAAGTTCTACCTGTATCTTCTTCAACTCTTGTGTTCCCTTGGCTCGTTCTGGAATTGGTATGGTCTTCTGTCACTGCTTGAGTTCTTGGATCGTTGCATTGATCCTCTCCTCCTCCTTGTCCCAGTGTTGGACCTTTGGATCCTCTTCCAGCCTTTTCCAAAGTTGAGTTGCTTTATCCAGCAAGTCAACTGTCGTGTTGAACTATTTTTCTAGCTCTTGTAGTTGCATTGCTGCTTCCTGCTTCCTTTGCTCCTTCACTGCTGATGGAGTTGTCAGTCTAATCTGTCCACGAAGAGTCTCGATCTCCTTCTGATACTGATCAATTGCCTATGCAATCTGGTCGATCTTTTCTGCAGCTGGGAGTTCACTTCCTTGCGTAGTAGTTGGGAGTTTCCCAAAAATTTCTTCCACTCTTCATTCTAGCTCGTTTATGCATTCTTTCGTCTCCTGAGTTTCAGATTTGGCCTGTGCACAAACTGTTTCCAACGCTTCCCGCTTCTTTGTTGCTTGTTGTAGCTCGAATATGTTTTTATGTGCTCGTGATTTCATCTCGTGGTCGATGCTAACCTGTAGTTTGTATAATTCTCTTGATGACATCCGTGTTAAGACCAATTGGATATGATCCAAATATTTCAGTGGTGTCTGTCCCACAATTTCATCCATTCTCAGCATCCTAGGCTTTATATAGACCATGGAATGTGTGTGCAACATCAAAAGAGATGGGTCAAGTTCTTCTATCTCCACCCTTTCTGTGGTTTGTGTGGTCGATGGCTCTATGCCTCTACTGCTACTCGTGATCTGGGCTTCCCTGAATTTCTTAAGGAGCTATCCCATTTCTGTCAATTCCTTCTGTAGTTTATCCCTGTGGTGCACGACATGATCAAAATCCTCTGCTAGGAAATCTTGGACCATTCTAGCAATCATCTCTCCATCATCCTCCGTGATTGTATAGTCTGGTGGTGCTCATTGTTCCTTCATTTTCTTGTGTGCACCTTCTTCTTGTACCGCTGGTCTCTTAGTTCCCCCTGGTTCCTGTGTGATGGGGTTTGATGCAGTTTCCTATGCTCCCTCAGTCGGTTTTCACTATCCATTGGTCGAATGAGTAGTTTCTGTCCTCCCCTTCTGGGTCCCTAGCTGCTCTGAGTCACTGTCTGCTTGAGCCAACTTGGTTTGGCCCGTTCTTTGCTTCTTGGGTACTAGGATTTGTGGAGGTTGTGTTTCCGCCTGCGCAACCCCTCCTTCTACTGTTTGTCTCGGTACTTCTCTGGGTATGGTTGGAATCCTCCATTCATCAGGCCATTCATTGATGATCATGTCGATATCTCCCTCGATGATGTAGTAGGGCATCTGTAGCCACTATTTATTTGTATCCTTCCTTGGTTGTATCCACATGGCTTGTCACCTAGCCCAGAAATTGGCGATGCTCCTGTATTGTGTGACAGCCTCTAGTGTTATTCACCATGCTCGGCTGATGGCTTCCTCGATCTCCCATAGGTAAGCTTCGAATATGATTCCAATCCCCTTCTTATGCTTGGCTAGTGGCGCAGATCTCAGGATGCGAAATCTTGCTCCTCTTGGCTGTGGTGTGGTACAAAAGACCACATATTCTGGTTCTTTCCATCACATGAAAGCTATGAGAGTGATTATCCATGAGTAATGAAAGTATGTACCTATGTCCTGCATGTCTTTGCAGTCTACTTGGAACAAGTTTGATAGGTATCACGCCCAACTCATGGAGGTGCCTTCTGCACACTAAGATGCAACAACAATGACTCCTGCTGGTACTTCGTCTTTGCGACACTTTCTTAGCAATTTGTAGGCTAATATCTTTGCACCCAATTACGTTGCGACATTGTTGATCCGTTTAATTATAATGTCTCTTGTTCCCCTGTTGGTGCCATATTTCTTCTTCATATATTCTGCCAATGTTTTTTCCTTGGACTTATCGTCCAGAATCAACGCGGGATCCATACCCCCGGTGGGTAGGCCTGTTATCTGCGTGATACGTTCGACAGTTATGGGGACAGATTTTTCCAACCATATATCCCCTCCATGCATAATTGCTAACAATTTCTTGACGCATGACGCCGCATATTGGCCTCTACCAAAGTGTGGTATCTTCAACAATCCTATAATTCCTGTTCTGTCCAGTCCAGTTGCCCACTGGTGTGGTTGAGTGATGGTTTCTCCGAGTTGGTTCACGACTATTTTATGCATAAAGACCTATGGTTCAAGCTCTGGATATTTGGTTTCATATGCTGCATCATGGTCGAAATACTTGAGCTTCCCGATGTGACCCAATAGCTGCGGGTCCACCCGTACTCCCTCTGGTATGCGAGGTAGTAAAATATCTATGGTCAGTTTCTTTCGAGGTGAGCTCGATATCTGAACTCAGTCCTCCTGCTGTGTTGGCTGGCTCAAATTTCCAACAACTCCTGACTGTTCCCCTGTCATCCATTCTGGCCACGCTCAGGTATTTCCAGTGGTCTCCTCGACTGGGTGACCTAAGCCAAGTGCTTGCGTCTTGTCTGGGTGCTCCTCTACTCCCAAATGGTGTTTTGTTCCATTCATTTCCTTGGCTACTTCAATATGTTCCAATGGTATTTCCTGGTGGGTTTCTTCTTCCTTGTTCTGAGGCTCGTGCATCGCTGCTAGTGTATCCTGTTCCATAGCCTCTGTTTGTGGTTGCAGAATCTCCTATAGTATTGGTTTTGGACTCTACTTGGATTTCCTCTAGCGACGAGATTTCATCAATATCGATGATCTCTGGTGGTTGTTGCTTGTTTTCTTCCAGTGGTCCTCGTAACCTAGTATGAACCCTGGTTGATCTGGTTGTCTGGACTCATTCTGCGAGCTTCAGTGGTGCCACAATGGTGTCTGTCAAACATTTGCTGAGTTCGAATGGATTCGGTGAGCTCTGTGGTTTCACTCTGTTCATTCTAGCTATTGTTGCTCTTTTTCTGTTCTCCTTTTGCGAATAGACTAACTGATTTTGTGCTCGTGAGTTGTATGGGCTCATCATGAACCTTGTCGGGGAAGCTTCCTCCATGATGCAATTAATGCACCATAACTTTGGGTTCAATGCATCCACGGTGGTTTCGTACTTGCGATTGCGCCTACTCTGTCATCTCCAGTTGGCACGTTTAATGTGACATCCCATCCGTCCTTGCCTTTCTTTAACTCTGCCTCATGCTGTCCTGTCAACCTGATTTTGTCGACTTTCCTTTTCCCGCTTGTTTCCTTTTTCGATATGGTTGTTATCGTTTCCCTTGCTAGCTTCGTATGGATTTTTTTTTTTCTTACTGTGTGGTGGGTGGTCAACTATCCTTGTACAGCTTCAGTCGGCTCCCATTGATCATTTCTCTGAGGTCTACACCTTCTAGATCTCTTAACTGTACAACTCCTCTATCCATAACATATTTTACCTTGTATGGTCCTAGCCAATGCATTCTCATCTTTCCTGGGTGCTGCAACGATTTACTATCGTAGAGAAATACTAGATCTCCTTCCTTGAACGTCTTCCTCTTGATGTGGAGGTCGTGCCAAGATTTGTCTCTTGCTTTATGTACTTGTTGGTGGAATCCTTCCAAGATTCGGTCCTCCTCCATCAATAGTAAATGATTCAGTCTTTCCTGTACTATGCCTCGTTATGTCATGTGTGTGATAGCTGCTACATGTAGACTGGGTATTAAAAATTCTAACGACACTACTGCTTCTTGACCATAGACTAGTTTGAATGGTGTGTGGCCTGTCAAATTTTTGCATGTGGTTCTATACGCCCATAACACTGCTGGTACCTTGAGGTCCCAATCGTCCCTGTTGACGTTACATATCTTTGTCAAGGTGTTCTCTAAAATTTTGTTGAAGGCTTCTACCGTTCCATTTTCCCATGGATGATACGGTGTGATTTTTTGGTGATGAACTTAAAACTCTTCGAGCATCGTTCAGATGGTTCTATTTATGAAGTGCGTTCCTTGGTCGCTCATCAGAATTCTTGGGCACCCAAATCTAGTAATTACCTGTTCAAACAGAAAGTGTGCAGCTGTCTCTGCACTGCAATCTTTTACTAGTGTGGCTTTCACCCATCTTGTTATGTATTCCATCGTGGTGATAATATATCTCGCCCCCGTTCTTTTGGCTGGTAGGTTAATGGGTCCCACAAAGTCTATCACCCATTTGTTGAATGCTTGAAGTGTCACTTGCGGTCGTAGTGGCATCTCGTCCCTTCTGTTGGGTTTGCCTACCCTTTGATAGACATCACATTGCTAACAATACTCTTTCGAGTCTCTGTGGATCGTTGGCTACCATAATCCTGCACGTAGTACCTTCTGTGCAATATATTTTCCTGCATAATTCCCTCCTGCTATTCCCTCGTGGGCTTCTGCTAAAATTCTTGGTCATTCGTGGTCTAGTACGTATCTTCGTAAGATGCTATCTACGTCCATCTTGTATAGATTTCCTACGATCAATTGATAGTCGACTGTGCGAACTACCAGGTTCTTCTTCTGTGCAGTGGTATATTCTTGCCTCATAGTACCTGTGCTCAAGTACTGGATGATCTCTGCGAAGTAATCATCAACAATATGTACTGAGAATAGCTGTGCATATCGAAAATTGTCTTCTAAATTCATTGGTTCCTCTCCATTTGTGACCCTCAATAGGTGGTCAAGTCCTGCATTTAGTTTCCCTGGTTTAACTATTACCTCAAAGTCAAATTCTTAAAATAACAATAACCATCGACATATTCTCCCCCCCCAACACTGGCTTGTTGACTAGGTATTTCAGGGCTGAGTAATATATAAACATATTAAAGTGTTTTCCCAATAGGTAATGTTTGTATTTTTGTAGTTTGTTACCTGTCTGTTCTGCACCGAACCTTATGGATAGTAATCGCTTACATTGGTACCAATCTGTGATAGTCTCTTTGTGTGCACCCCACCATCTTGCGGGTGTAGCCTTTAGTTGTAAATCCAGTGCTAGTAATCTCTTATTTTCTAATACTTCATCTTCATATTATGTCAAGAAAGTTTCCAAATCATTTAGCCCGTGAAAACTGGGTGGTTCTCTGATTTCTGTGCCAATCCACCTTACTGCGTGGTCTATTCTGGCATACCTTCTCGTGGATACTTCGTGTAGTCTTTGCTGCCAGTTTTCTAACCTGGTGTCCGAGTCTGCCGTACATGAAGTAATACTCCACCAACTGAGTACCCCGTCTGCAGTTGGGTTTATATAGTCCACATCGCGCACAGTTGTTCTGTACAACTGGCCGATCTCTTCTAAATCCATGCAAGTGGGTTCTATGAACCTCTTGCCTTCTGATGGGTCGAGTGGGGCTATGACCCTGTAGTCCCCCAACTCAAATGTCATTTTCCTGGTTTTTAAGTTGATTATGGCCTAGTTATCGAACGTCCAATCTAAACCAAGTAGCACTGGGTAAGGTGTTGTGCCATCTACTATTTCGATGACTTCAAAGTCTGCCTTAGTGCGCACACCATCCAGATCTACCATCACTCCTTTTAGTCTACCTATTGGTAGGACTCTATGTTGATTTGCTAGCTTTAATTGAATAGTTGAGTATCCCAGTGTAGGTTCTCCCATGTATTTCCATGTAGCGTTTGGTAGTACATTCACTTCAGATCCTAGATCTAGTATAATATCTCCCATGTTGAAATCCCCAATGTTAGCATTTAGTCTAAATTACCTACTTTCTCTTCTTCTTGTGTGTAGGTGGTTGACAGTTTTCAATTCTGGCTTCTGTTCCATCTTGCTGCTACATTTTTCTAGGATGTTTTGCAATATTTTGATAGATGAAGGATCACTTAACATTTTTATGCATGATTTCAAAATGTCTTTGATCGTACTTAATTGTTCCTTGGGTTGTATTCTTTTGGTATGGTCCAGTGATGGAGACATTTCATATTCCAGAGCTTCCTTTATCTACTATGAAGTCAGCACAATGTTCTCCTTCTAGAATTCTTGTCGATATTCTGTAAAAATCTCCTTCTCCTTATGCGCGCCGAACTGCTTCTTGGGGTCAGTTTTCTTCTTTACCCATTGGTTCTGCGCTGGTTCCTGTTGAACTGCATCATTTCTTGTTCTTCGTTCCTCCTTGAGTGACTATGGGATGTTCCATCTGTCATCCCTTTCTTCGGTTGAAATCCACTGAACATTCTGGTTATTTTGATTCCTTTTCTCCTGGATCTTTACAAGTAATGTCAGACATTCCTCCATATCATGGTCCGATGCACGACAATACATACAAGTTGCTGGTGGAAGTGGGCACTCCGGTGCATAATGTCTTGGTTGGTGGCAATTGTGACATGTGATTGGTCCTCTACCGCATCCGAAACCTCCTCTGGCTCGTCCTGCTCCTCTATATCCTACACGATCACCTTGCGGCGTGTTATAATGTGGTCCCTGATTATACTGCGTGGTATTGTATTGGGGTTGTGTCGAGTTGTACTGTGGATGCGTGTTATTGTACGGCTGCATCGTAGTATTATACTGCTGTTGCGCGGTGTTGTATGGGGCTGGGGCTTGAGTGAACTGTGGTGCTTCTTGCCCAGTCATCATTTATGCATGTACCCTGTATGCGTCTGATGTTTTTTCTCGCATCAACTCCATAGTTCTCCAATCTTTGTCATTATGTCTGACTAACTTGCAAAAGGTGAAATATGAGTTCTTTGGAATTGTTTGGTATTTCTGCATCATCGTGCAGTGGTAAGGGTCGTGACCCGGTTTCTTTCATATTTCGCACCATAATCCTCCCTGTGGTAGTGGGTTTGGAATCCCTGTCACCATATACTATGGGAATGTTGGGAATTCATTCTTATGGTGTCCTTCCGTCCTACAGTTAGTGCACCAAACTGCTTCTCGTTTGTCTTTGTTCTTATTCTGGTTCAGCTGAAATGTTAAGTTCTTCAGATCCTCTTTCAGTTCTTCGATAGCTGGGTCCGTCTGCTGGTACTGATTCTCTTCCAATTACAAGGCTTCCTGTAGAGCCTCTGCATGTCTCTGAAACTTCTATTGTCGTAATGGATATTTTAAGTGTGGGAGTAGTGAGTTGCCAAGTAGGTGTTGATGCTGCATATCAGTCATAAGGTATTTTAACTTTCATTTTAATCACTTGAATCTTTGATCAATCTCCCATACCGATTCTCATGGTTTCTGTCTTATTTCAATAATCTCATTCATGTATTGATATTCTGATCTCGGCTTCTGGAACTCATTTATCAATAGTTTCATAATGGCATCCAATGTCCTTGTCATTCTGGGAACACTGTTCGTGTCTAGACTCATGTACCAGTCTAGTGCTCAGTCTCTTAGCATAGTCGATAGCTGCGTGAGTTTGGTGTCTTCATCAGTGATCTACTTTGCTTCCCAGATCTTTGCGAAAATGAATAGATGATTCTTAGGGTATTCTTATTCTTCTCCTCAAAACTCTGGTAATCTGATAGTAGGATCGTGTCCTGCCATTCCAAATACTGAGCTACTCCCTCCTCCGCACAGTGTAGATACTTGACTAAGGTTTCCTGAACTGGCTCCTCCATTTGTTTCTCTTTGTGTAGATGTACTTCCTGCTTTCATAATTCCTCCGAACTTTGGTTGTCTAAACGATGGTTTTCTCTTTGGTGTATTGGTCGCACATGGGTTTATGGGTTCCACACTGACATTAATCTGAAAGGGATGGCTGCCTTCTCCTCCTATTCTTGGGCCTCTTGTTTTCCTCTCATATGTGGTGCATGGGATTTCCTCAATCAACTCCACAGCCTGGAGATCCTCTACCTCTTCCTCATCGCTTGCCAAGCCCTCCCTCTCAGCTATGGCTCTCTTCTTGGTATTCACCTTATATTGGTAGGCTGCTCCGCTACGCGTCGTTCCTGATGACACCAAGATCCACTTAAGCTGGTCATCATCCATCAAGATCAGGTCCAAGGGTTCCTCCTCCTTCTTCTCTTTATCCTGCCCTCCTTCCATTCCTCCTCTCTCTGTCAGTGCTTCCCCCCTTCCCCCATGCACGCAGGGAAGTCTAGTTGTCTGATTCCATTGTCATTACACCTTTTTTATATAGCAATATCTTGATAGAAGTATACAATCATCGAATGTAACTTCCTCTGGGTCCTCATAGGAAATCTTTCTCAACTACACTGTATGACTTTGCTATGTCTACCACAAATTCTGTGATAAATCCTACCACAATACTGTCAAGCCAAAAGTCGATTGCGCAGGTGATTTTGTTGTTCACCTGCTGCAGTTGTTGGATCTGTACTGGAGTCCAATCTAGCTGTCGAATCTTATTCTTCGTGTGGTTATCCTTTAACCTTAAGATCCAATCCTATAGTATATGTGGAAAATCACAGAAAAAGACTTCGTGTAAATCCGTAAATACGTATTTATCTAGGTATTTACGTGGTGTGATCCTGGGGTTTCTATTGTCTTTTTTTGAAAACTCTATCTCTTTAGTTCTCAACCAACCCTCAATTTCTTCTCTCATGGGGTTCCAAGGTCTCAACATTCCCTTCTAGTGACTCATTTCTCTTCTATCCCTCTCCTCCGGTTCTTATTCATTCCATCTAATATACTCAGTCCTTTCTTGTTCCTCTTAACATGGAAACATAACCATTTGTTGGTTTACTATTTCCCTTCTCAGGTTATCTGAGTTATTGAACCAGGGTTCATGTCATTCATGGTTCCAACAAAGCCTCTAAAACTATCGGCCCTCCTGGTAAAACATAAGGCAACACAACATCCGGAAGGTGCTGCGCAGTCTCACCCGAGATAGCTTTAAATGGGTGACTGTAAGACTCAGGTGTTTATAGCCTAGGACATAGTAGGGGATAGGGGTTTCTTGATTAAAGCTAGGTACCATGAGATTTAAGGTAAACTACTTATCCCTTGAAGTCGCCTATGTATATCCCACAGTTTAATTCTAGCAAAGTATAAATAGATTCAGAACAATGTATTAACTCATTCATCAATCTTAACCATTAATTATTGAAAGAAAGTAGAGACATGCATACATTCAACACATTAGGCAAGTATTACCATGGTTCACCCCCTCCTGGGCTACGTCCACAAAGATTTGGCTCTTGGCTCTTTTTTTATGGCAGTTCTGTAGTCCTGGCGCCGCGCGCTTACAATTCTCCACCAAACTAGGTAAGATCTATGTGAGGTAAACTAGATCGCACTAGGCTCTACAGCCTACGGTCTAATCCTCAGATCTACCTTCCCTTGTATCTTCTTTTCTCAATAGCTTACAAAATCGCTTCATACAACTAAAATAACAATAACCAACCCTATATGATACTTTCGTATCTATATTTATACATTTCGGGCTCTTCAGCCTTTTACAAAATATTACCAAAACCCTAAACCTTCTTACGTTAGGTCTTTCTCCCATGCACGTGTTGTTCTTCCTCCATCTATCACTTTCCTTTGTGCACACTTTCTTTCATGTGCGCATTCTTTTCTTTTTCCAGTTGTTACTTCGGTTTTCTGCACGCTTTCTTTCCCACGATCTTTCTTCTTTCCTCTTCGGCCTGGTGCCAATAGTTGGAAACCTGAACATACATGAACCTTGGGTCAACAAACTTAGAAAGGATATAATAAAGTTAACCAAACAGGTACTATTTCATATGATCCTTCTTGGAAGTTGGACATTTGAAGTTGGAAAAGATACATACTAGCCAGAATCCTGCAGACATGTTAACAAAGGGAGTAATCAAGGAGAAACTGAGTTCCTTCTCAGTTTAAGTTGGCCTTTATGTATGAAGGAGGAGATGAGAAATTTATCATGTCCAAGAAGGATCATATTCCAACATATACATTAGCGGTGGAGTTGTTGTGACCAGTCTCCAAGTGGGATATTGTTGGTTGTGGAGCCTAATTATCTTCCTAATTCAATGGTCTTTGTTTTCAACTCTGTTTATATCCCATGAATACTGTACACCCTAGAAGACTATACACCCCTCCATGTGGGGGGGTTGTAGGCGGGGATTTCCCCCCTATGGGGTCCTGGGGGCTCATCCCCCTAGCTGGAGGGCCCGTGGGCCAGCGGGCCCCCAACGGGGGTTCAGGGGTAGCGTCCCTTTATTGTATTCCATATATTCTGCATTTTATTTTCGTATTTGTTTTATTTTATTGCTCTGAGATCCTATTTTTTCTAACAACTTTGCTTCCAATTTATTAGAATGAAGGACTTACCTCATGCTTCTTAGAAGTGATAGCTTCAAAGTGTGAAACTTCCTTGTTTTATCCAAGAGCTGATTTATCATTTGGTGATCTTTGACTATCCAATATTTCATCCAATATTGTTGAGTTGTTCATGAAATTGATATGAGTATTTGACTTCTCTACTTTGTTTCTGAGATCAACAACTCCTGCTTCCAATTTATGGCATGATTCTTCCTTTCCATTTACTTGATTCTTCAATAGTTCCTCTATCCTTTTGTCTTCTTCAATTTGGGTCTTTAGATTGACATTGACTTCAAGGTTTTTTCTAAGCTCATCATATACCTTTTTCTTTTCTTCTGCTTGACTAATTGTTTCATTATTTAGTCTTTTGATCTCTTATTCTTTTTCTTCTAATTGAGTCATTGTACTTTCTTCTTGTTTCTTGAGCATTTGTTTTAGTGCCATGGTATGTGTTGGGTAATTTTATAGGGATTCCTTAGTGTATTTTTCAAGATACTAAAAAACAATTGAACCATACCGTATTTCCATTCTAACTTATTCAAAATCATTCATACTTTTATCTTTAAGCTTCAACAAATCTTCCTCTTCATGTATAAGATAATTTTTAGTTGATTCTACACAAACTACTTCTAGATATTCTTCTTCATTTGTAGGAGAACATTCAACTTCATTGCATTTAGGAGTATTGTAATCAGAATATTTTGGAGAGTATTTACCTTCATTGATGACCGAGTCTTGATATGCCTTTTCTAGGTTCAACCATAGGTCCTTGGCAGTTACACTTTCCTATTCTTTCTTTGACATAACCTGAGAGTCCATTCAAGATGGTATTGTATGCTACTGCATTATTCTTCTTTGCTGCAAATTTTGATTGATTCTTTGAGGGAACTGGCCCAACAACAACTGTATTCCAAACACTTGATCCTTTTCCCTTCAAATACCCTTTCATCTCTATTCTCCATGCTGAGTAATATGTGTCATCAAAGAGGGGAACTTAATCTGCATGTTCATCCATTTGTGTGTCCATGTATATCCTCCAAGATTGTAAGGCTTATATTGAAGGCCTGCTCTAATACCAATTGTTGGACACACCGACTACACTGAGAGGGAGGGGGTGAATCAGTGTAGGGATATTTTTACAATTCTTTCCAAACTTTAGTTAGCAACCACTTCAAACATATTATTCATTTCTACTTAGCTACTTCCATGTATCAACAACATTCAAGAATAATAAATAACATTAAACCATCACCATAATGAACACAAGGAACACCAGATATATGTGTAAGATTTTTGTATTATGTGTTACATGAGACTACAATATTAGGGTTTTATCAAAATCAACTAAAAAGAGAAACAACTCCAATAGAGTACCAACTCTAAATACAAGACTCATCTTGTAGATCTCAACACCAATCGAGATGTGAGAAATCCAACCCTCAAGTAGAAGAACCAACTTGTAGACATAAACCAATCTGCCAACATGTACACGACTTGTTTATACTGCAACATGCGTATGTACATGAACTTCCTATACTGCAACACACATATGTACACGTCCTTCCCTCTCTCATCCCGTGCACACCTTCAGAATACTAGGGCATCCATTCTTTTTCACTTCTAAAAATTTCCTGCCTCTGTTACATCCACGAGTAACCTGTCACTACATCCAACTAGTCACTCCAACCAACCTATGCCATGCATACATCATTATACATATTCCTCAACCAAGTATAGTTAGCTCAAGGGTGTGAGATATAGGAACCATATCATAACTTTACCATACATGAGAGTTCTTCTCACTCAATCAACCAACCAACATATACCATATCTAGATCACACAACAACCATACCAAGAGTCCTATGCATGTCCCTCATGCATGCATCATCATATAACATAGATATCCCTCAACCATATCAAAGCTATACCAAACATGAGAGTGCTACTCACTTAATCAACCAACCAACATATATCATATCCATATCTCGCAACAACCATACAAATAATTGTTCAAGAATTCACCATACCATGAGTAAATCTAAGCATCAAGACAACATGTAACCATACCATAACTTATGTAGCAGATTTGAACCTGTAGAATGATATCCTGGGAATTTGCTTCAAACTTCAGGAACCTAACACTAGAATATACTCAAGCTTTTCTTATCCTTTTCAAATATATGCGAACTCTGATTATTCAACACATGTATGTACACACCCTAGCCCACTGCATCCTGCGTACAACTTCAAAAAACTAGGGTTTTCAGAACCTCCGAAACTTTCACCGTTAAACTTCTTTGCTACCTCAAGCTTGCACAACTTTTGATGCATCCATGAGTACCTACAATGAATCTTTCACCAAAAATAGATCTTCAATATACTCAAAAGATTCATCTCCATAAGAGACCCTTGCTCTCTTATTTATACTTCTCCAAGTAGCTTTCTCTAGGGTTTATCTCCTAACCAACTTCCTTCTTTTGGGTCTAACCCACTTCTAACCACTTTGTCCACTTACAACTAATTTATCCACAAATAGTAAAATATCCACTTCTAGTTGAACCTAATTCATTTTTAACTGTTTTCTTGTTGCAACCACTTAACCCATGACTAGTCAACTTCTTCTAGGATCTTCTAGAATAATTTGACTTCTTTGACCTTTTAGGGGCTTCTAGATAACTCATGAGGGTTCTCCAACTTCACATGGACATAACTCTCTAACCGTGAGGAGTTATGTGACGTTCCACATATCACCGGAAATGACATGACGAGAAATATACATATAGAATAATATCACTTGCAAATCAACTGATCTTCATTATATTATTCCTCAATGAAACTCTACACTGTTGGGGATACCAAACCACTTAAACATTTGGACTTCGCAAAGCGTATTCCCATGAGGGATTTCACCATAAGGGGACCACTTTGGAGTTCGTCCATTTGGTTCTTCCTATAAACCATGTCATGAAATCAATTATAAAATTATACAACAATGTTCAACCTTTACATTAATGACAACACATCACTATGACACTTCATGACATCAACCCTCTGACATCAGTTACATCCATGACCACATGATCCAACAATCAATACATCAATGATGCAAACACATTACTAAGACAATACTTGACACCAACCCTTTAACATCACTCCTTTGACATCAATGACAACATAATACAACACCAGTGGGGAACAAGCTCAAATCCATCCTTTCTAGAATCAATTGTATGCTACCCCATTTTGATAAGGTCTCATTTTTAGATATAAACAAATAATTAAATGTGGAGGTTAAACATTGGGATAAGATGACTTCCTCTCTAATCCTAAGAGCCCTTGCCAAAAATGGAGACCTTAAATTTTGTGTTATCCCCTAGATCTTTCAGTAAGTGGTATTTAAATGGGTGTCATTTCCATCATGAAAATTTCAATGATCAATAGTTGTCCATGCCTTGGGAAGAACGATGTAGGGTGGTCCATTATTCATCCCCTTTGGGAATGGTAGGGTTCATTTGTGCATATTCAATGCGCATATATGAATTTGGGTTTGAAATGTGG
Organism: Picea engelmannii; assembly: GCA_009831015.1. Classification (NCBI taxonomy): domain Eukaryota; kingdom Viridiplantae; phylum Streptophyta; class Pinopsida; order Pinales; family Pinaceae; genus Picea; species Picea engelmannii. The sequence goes on from ML793239.1 coordinate 438,860, forward strand.
GAAAATTCCTACCTATACTCTTTATTGGGGTGAATTTCTAGCTCTTTGGATCAAATTTGGTTGGGTTGGGATTATGGTGGTGTTTTTAGTGATCCTTGGGTGGTGCCTTTGGTTTCTTGCTGTGGAAATGTTCATTGGTTCTCTCTTTGTTTTTTTCCTAAGGTGATTGGGTTTAATTCTAGTGGGAGATGGTTGGAATTACAAATTCTCCAAAGTATCATGGTGTCGTGCAGTTATTTTTTCTCAACGTTGGCTCTGTCATCCTTTTAATTATGTCGTCGAGCTATGTTAAGGTAAGTCTTGATTCTCAGGATATTTTCCTTTGTCATATTTGTTTGCAGATTTTATGATTTTTCTTATTGGATTTGTGTGAATGGGATAATCTCAGCTTATCATTATTTTCATTTGAGGCTTGTGGACCATCCTCTCTTGCATGCTTTGGATTATATTGATCTGGTTTCAAGAGCTTATAACCCCCTTCTATTCAGTCTTCTCTCTAGTATTTGATTCTGTTGATGGTGATGATTGGTTAGAAATTATGGAAAACGATGATGCAAGGGAAATAAGTCGAGTTCTTTGCTATAATGAGGACATTATCCAGGACAACATTAGTGCATTATTAGTAATTTCATCTAAACTTACTGAACTTGAGTAGACTAGTATTACCCATAATGCCAACATTATGAACATTTTCTTGCTCCAAAATAAAAGAGTTGATTCTTTGGAGTCAAGATGTAATACACTTCATAGTTTGGTTTTCTTGCAACGAGTGGAAGGTCTCTCCATAACATCGAACAACCAAGGAACAAATAATTTGGTTCAAGATGGGTTAAAGGATGTTGAATCTATTCTCTAGTTATGTGATCCTAAGGAGATTGAAGTACCAAAATCTACTCATCCCGACGAGGGGAAAGAAGAAGAAGAAGTCAATGTCCCTCTTTGTTGTTAGTTTAAATGTTTTTTCAACTAATTTGTATTTTGGGTCAATATTCTAGGGAGGTTACCTGTAGAAATGCTTGGAATTCCTATTTAGAAGTGTCTTTTATATCCTATGATGTTTATATTGAATTATGTTATGTTTTGAGGAAGTATTATGAAATCATATGGATGTATTTTCTACTACCTTCATCACAATTGATTTTTGAATGAATACAAAGTTTTGTTTTGATTTTAAAAAAAGTTACTTTATATCAATTTAAAGTGATTTATTGACTTAAATTCACTTTCCATATTATTTTAATGCTTTATATCTATTAAACATATTTTATTAATAAAAAATAGGGGTGTCAAGCGCGAGGGGAGGGGGGGAATCAACTATCCCAGAGGACATATCATTCTAAAATATGTTTGGGGCCTTGGAACTATGACCAACAATGAAGCAGAAGCTTACGCACTTGACGAAGGTACCAACCATGCTATATTGAAAGGAGTTCGAATAATAGTAATCTGTGGCGACTTTATGATCCTAATAAGGGCCATTATCAAACAAACATAGAAGGGAGTAACATATACAAGGGTTTTCTCACAAGAATCCAGGCTCTCCTCAATCAATTCAACAAATACACTTTATTTTGTGTCAAGCAAGAGTTAAACAAAGATGCAAATCAATTAGATAAGGAAGGAACAACCTTAAGAAAAGGATAAATGAAGGTAAATGGGGATCTAAAACCCTGTTACATCCCTTAAATGCTCAATGATGGTGGAAATTAAATTGGCATGAGACGACCTTGGATAAAAAACTCTGTTAATATCCAAGGACGACGATGTGACACCATAATTAATCCCTACACATATTCTCCCACCGATGTAATGGACATGTATTATTTCATTTGGATTTTCAATGCCAAACAACTCTTGGACACATTCATCACCCTCCACTCAATGTGAAAGCTCTTGGTATATCCCTCTCAGCGGGTAGAAATCAAAATTTTTATGGAAACAATTTAATACACTATTGTCCCTTCGTTTCGTTAGGCACGTGTAATTATGGTTCACCTAGATTTGGAACACCTTCTCTTTTTGGACTCTGGAATCAAGGCATTGGAAACCTCAAGATATCATTGGGACTTTTTTCTCTTTGGTTCAATATCCACTTAGGACCAAATTACCTTTTTACCTGCTATATGCCAATTCTATCCCCCCTACTTGTTGTCTTCGCCTTCTCATAAAGTTCACTATGGAATTCCATATTGGGAACCTTAACTTCGAGATCTTTCACCTAAATATCAGTACCCCTGTCCTTCAAAGATGCCTCCTTCTCCCAATTGAAATATCTAAAAGGTCCCCCTTGTTTTTTTGTGATTTTGATAGCAAATTGGAAGTGGGTATAAATTTCCAAACTGTAGTTAATTTACCTCAAGCTACTATTGGGCTTAAGACCGAGACTCCAACCATCCCAGAACAAATTCACACTGGCAAAAAGAGTGGAAACCACTCACCAAACATAGATAAATCTTGGGTTATCAACATTTGGTGGCAAACCTCCAATTAGTCAGGAACAAAATCTCCTACAATCACAATGGATCCTTCATGGAATGGTATTAAGAGAATACTAAGAAGGTGTGGGGATATGGAAGAGGGAAGTAGATTGATTTATATTCAAGTGAACAACAAGGTAACTCATGTAGACACCAAGGTGAATGGACAAGAAAAAATAATTCTAGAATTGCTCTAGCGAGTGGAAGATATATAGCAAGAAAGACATGCTACAAATGATCTAAAACAAGTTGTAGAAATATTGAAGCAATGAGTGGAGGATTTGGAACTCTAATGCCACCAATTAAGAGAAGATGCATTGCCACATCAATCAAACATAGGTTATAATTCAAAATAGGAAGTAGAATCATCATCATAAGGATAAGCTGAAGTTATGGAAGCCAGAGACAATTCATCTATGGATATTGAGGGCCAAGAACCTGTTGAGATCAATTCTTGCTTCCGAATTTTCCCTCCCCTTTCTATTTTCCCAACTTATTTTTTCCATTTCTTTTCCCTCTTCTATACCTACCCTCATTTCCCCTTTTCTTTTCTCCCTTCTCCTTTTCTTTTCTAGTTACTATGCTTAGTTTTTTTTAAAAACGACGGGTCCGCGGACTCACAGATCTTCATCTCCATCCATACTGCCATATAATGAGTCCGATCGACCATCGTATTATTCTATACTTAACCAATTTTGCAGTCGCGGGTTCGTGGGTTCAAGTTTTCATATTCCAAGTTTCGCGATATCCATTTTTCACCCAAAGATCCGTGATCTACATTATGACCTTCAGACTTGTTGCAGGTACCGAGATCCTAAATATTTCACTTCTCTTGTATCTGAGTCCGACCAAACGCTCTCAACACTTATCTTATTTTCTATCATTCACAACCGCGGGTTCCTTGGTTGGCAGGTTCACAAAAGTTCCCAAATCCTAATTTCTCTCATCCGTCCACGCCACCTTCGTATTTTTCCCAATACACATTTAATATGGTTTAATTCTAATAACTCATCATGCAGGTTCCATAAAGATCGTCATTAATAAGTGAAGGGCTCGAGGAGATTTCTCATTAAATCACATTAAAACACGATTTGCCGAAGATTATATTATTGTTATCTCTCTCAAGCGCTCATTGGAAATATTATCTGGATTAAAGGAACAAACTCGTCAACTTATGGCCGCAACATCTTGACAATATTTCTGCGGTGATACTTTGAATATTTTTGGGCGTGAGGACTAGAAATTTCAGTGGTGTAGAGCGTATTATTACTATTCATCCCCTTCTGCTAAGAAATAAGTGATATGGACATCTAAAATTGCTCATGTAGGGTGTGTCCTTGAGGTTTTCGACTACAAGGAAATGGTTGGATGGTGTGTTGAGAAATACATACTGAGTCAACAAATTATTCAACTTCAAGACCATTCTCCCATCTCTCTTTCACCTCAAGTGTTCTGTAATATGTTGAAGCTCCCTGAGCCAACACTTACTTTCAAAGGAGATGATTGCATGGATTTCCTGAAAAAGAATGACAATGGCCTCAACCTCTTGCCTAAGTTCTTGGAGAATCCCGCAGTTGTCCCTGAAGACATTACCAGGTTGCTGGTCAATTTATTCAAAAACCCCTTTTGGGAAATTTCTTGGTTTCTCACCAGGGTGACCGACCAAGAAAGTACCGCCAACATTTCCCACATGATTATTTATATCTTATATTTTACGGTCAAAGAGCAAGATATTTTTTATTTGGGAAAACTTATTTCCATTGAAATCTCCTCCCAATTGTCACAGTACAAAAAAGACAAGAAATTATTTATGGCTTCTTATTTGGTGTTTGCGATAGCATATTGCTGTCAATTTCCAAAATTGTCTATTTGTAAGAGGGTGAACTATGAACTTGACCCGTTTACCTTATGTTGATGAATATTTTTGTCAAAAGTACTTAGCTGGAAAAGTGTTGCTAGGATCCCCCTCATTTCACAATTGCTTGCGCAAATTCTTGTGCACACTCTCATTAAAATTGGCGTAATATTCTTCGCGAAACTATCATGGCTTATAGAACTATGACCAATATAACCCTTTTCCCATTCTTTACATGCTTGACCCATCATATTTCGTACATTAACACCATATATTTAGGATCGTTTATCATCATCTAACGTTGTCCTATACCTCTTTGCCTTGAATGAAAAGAAAATAAACCAACTAATAAAAATTTATTCCATTCACTCATCATACTACTCATTTACATGACCCTCTTCTCTAAAAATACTTCATAACATAAAGGTAATACCAAGTCACCTTTTGAGTTATTATTTAATATTATTCTAAGACAAAAGCAAGTATTTATTATAATACCATGTCATATTTTACCTCACTTTCCAAGTGTGTCTCATGACTTACTCCAACATAAAGTTTATAGCATGTGTCCTTTTAGTTATGACTTTGACATTGTCCCCAAGCTTATTTTCATAAAAAAAATTATGACTTTGGTTTAATCCTCATGTCATATCATAAGCTTCTATTAAAATAATAATAATTTCATGTGGATCCCCATATTATACAATATGAAGAAGAGTTTAAATCAAAGCTTCACATGTTAAAAATATTTGGGACGTTGGAACAGAGTTTAATCTCGTTTAAATAATTTAAATAATGATGAGGATTACTTCTATTCTGATAATAAGAAGCACCATCTCTCCACTACTACATGAGAGATGTAGTTATCAACTTATATTAGTTTGAATTATATTAGTTTGAATTAACTCTGGATCAAAAACTAGAGTGGGCCCTTTAACTAGAGGACACTTATGCAAATAAAGATAAAAACCTTTAGGAACAAGCAACAAAAGAATTTGGAATTCCATGTTAGTATTTGTGTTTTTTTTGGTTATGACCTAAATGCAAAAAAACATACATGTCGGACCAATAACAATATTGGAGGGATCTCAAGGGTCCTCTTTCAAATATTTTCATTATTRCATCAGTTAAATGTAGCATGAATATGTGGTGTTCTAAGCGTAGAAGGTGGCGACGTTGTCCCATTATGGCTTTGGTTGTCTAGATACTTGTCGAACTATGCCAAAATGATGATGCTCAAGATCMAGTTGGAGATTTTGTTGTAAAAGTTGATATTTGGGATTCAAAAGATATTATATTTCACTTTCTAGATGACTGCAGACAATTGCAATAATGATTGTTCTTGAGGATAGAGGATGGTGGTGTTGTTATGATCATCAATCCTGAGACATGGAGGCCATTGATTATATCTAATTTTATTTAGAGAGTGGGCAGTTAGATGATTACAATGAATATTTATCTTATTTATTACGTCGAAAGGCGTACACCTATTGATAATGGGCATAATTAATGATCTTTTGTATTAAAAAAATAAATGAATACATAAACAATAATTGGTCTCACCACGGTGAAAGTTTATTTACGTCGTCCACAAAAAAAAATTTGTTGAAAAAACACTGTTCAAAGAGGTCATTGCAGTTGACGATGCCAAATACATTGACGCATATCAACAACTTCGATTTCATCACTACCTCAAAGAATTATAAGCCATTCTTCTTGCAGAGGATGATTTACGCCATTACCCCTTGCAAATCGAATTCACAGAGCTTATGGAAGCAAGCCCTCCTCTGGCCAAAATCCTTTACACATAACCTGCCAAGTTTTTGCTTCATTTTGACGACGCAACTTTCCTAGCTCAGTGCGTGGTGCTCGAAGCACACAAACACATAGGGAATATGGTCGTTAAGGAGAATGTGGATGTCTGTCTCAATGAGTCTACCATGGAATGTCCAGAAACACATCTGTCTATTGGACGCGTAAGAGTCAAGCACGCTGGAAAATTAATTACACTTAAAGGAACCGTAATCCGTTCTAGTGGTATTAAAATGCTTGAAGAAGAACAAGAATATCAATGCACCAAATGTAAGCACAGGTTTAAAGTTTTTCCATAATTGGAGGCAAGAAATATCGTAAGGCAACCGACATCATGTCCTTCACAGAGAGAAAATGCATGCCAAGGAAGTAGCTTCAAGTACATAGAGGATAACAAAGTCTTTCATGATTATCCAGAGATTAAAACCCAAGAAAATACGCAAGTTATTGATGTCGGTTTAGTGCCTCGTTCTATGCTAGTTATTTTGAAGGATGATCTGGTTGATTTTGTTAAAGTTGGTGATGATATTATTGTAACACCACAGGGCATGTTTTTACTGTAGGTGGAACAATAGTAAGTTGGATTTCGAAACTGAAAAATGTTGTTGCACTTTCAACAATAGAGCTAGAGTATGTTGTTGTTTCACAAGTCAATAAACATAAGATTTTGTTACAGAGGTTTATGGAGGAATTGGGAAAGAAGCAAGAGAATAACATGTTGTACTATGACAGGAAGATTTCCATTCATATTGAAAATAACTCAACCTTCCATTCGAAGACAAAACACATACAACTCAGGTACCATTTCATACGATCTGTCTTGGAAGATGGAGATTTGAAGTTGGAAAATACACACATTAGCCAGAATCCTGCAGACATGTTAACAAAAGGAGTATCCAGGGAGAAATTGAGTTCTTGATCAGTTTAAGTTGGTCTTCAAGCATGAAGGTGAAGATGAGAAATTTTTGTTGGATCATGTTGTCATTGATGCCAATGGTTTGATTGATTGATGTCAAGTGATTGGTTGATGTCAAAGGATTGATTGATCGATGATTGATGTAATATAATATATATTGTCCTTGATGAGAATGCATAGATGAAGATGGATCAATGAGTTGTCATTGATATGATGAAGAAAGATCAATGAGTTGCCATTGATACATGATGAAGATGGATCGATGTGGTTTCATTGGTATATGATGCATTGTTGGAAAAATGTATAGATGACTCATTATTGTCTTATCATGATTGATAAGGTGCACAAATGGATGAACTCCAAAGTGGTCCCCTCACGGGAAGACGCTTTGCGGATTGAGTTATCCTAGAAGAATGGTTGGAGAACCCATGCTCTCATTATTGTCTTATCATGATTGATAAGGTACACAAATGGATGAACTCCAAAGTGGTCCCCTTATGGTGAAATCCCTCATAGGAAGACGCTTTGTGGATTGAGTTATCCTAGAATAATGGTTGGAGGACCCATGCTTGTATGTGGAATAATGAGATGAAGGACATTTATTTTTTCAGGGAAACTATCCTATATGTATAGTTCTTGTCATTCCATTTCCGGTGGTATGTAGAATGTCACATAACTCCTCACGGTTAGAGAGTTACGGACATGAGAAGTTGGAGACCCCAGGTTTGGGTAATGGACCCAAGTTTGTTTGATGGGTAATGGTATGAGTTATGATATATTTTCGGAAAATACTGTTATATATATATAGATAGTACATGTCATGCTATTTCTGGTGGTATGTGGAATGCCACATAAATCCTCATGGTTTGAGAGTTATGGCCTTACGAAGTTGGAGGACCCTCACATGTCATCTAGAAGCCCCAAAAGGTCAAAGTAGTCAAAGTGGTTTAAGGGTTTTTAAAAGGTAAATAATAAAGTGAAGTGATGAGTGTACTATAATTCAAAGTGANNNNAAAATAAATTATTTAAATAATAAATTTAATGGAGAAATTAGAAGTGGGTTAACCCTAAAATAAGGAAAGTGGGGCCAAGTGACCTAGAAGATGTTTTTAAGGAAGCTACTTGGAGAGTATAAATAAGAGGCAAGGCTCTCTAATTTTAATTAAACTTGAGCATATTGAATATTTATATGTGTTTGAGGTAACCAAGGATATCTAAGCCGAAATTCTGAGGAAAGGTGAATAAAAGAAGGCTCAAATGCAAGGAAGGATAAATTCTTTTGATGGTTCTTTCTAAGGTATGTTATTTACAGGTCATCTCACCATTTTCGCTATAAATTTTTTTCTATAATGATTCAGACTGTGAAATTTATATTCCATTGAGAAAATCTACCCAAGTATCTGTGGTACAAAATTCATCTTGTGGGTCGTTGTATTTTGGGAGTTACACTCCGTGGAAAATAGGGTTTGTGGCTAGTCCTGAAACTACTAAAAAACAGGTGTTTCGGGTAAAAAAGTCATAACTTCTTCATAACAGATCCAAATTTAGTGAGACCAAATGTGTTGGTTAGGGTACATGCTTTAGTATGTTTTGTAACATTTTAAGATCAATTCAATGAATATTTTGTGTGGGCCACGCTCTACAAGGTCGCTCTCTAGAATAAGTCAGAATTAAGAAAGGTATGTCATTTTTGCTATAACGCCTTTTCTGAGAGGTTCCAAGTAGTGACACCTGGAGGAATTTCATAAAACACACTGAAGAACATTGTGTATGAGTTTCAGATCTTTATTCATTACAGGTAAAAAGTTATGATTATTTCAAGTTGGGGTTGTTGACGAATCCAAAACTAGTCATGGTTGAGACAAGCAGTTGATGAGTTGCCACATACATGAGGTGTATAATTGATGATGTTTGTAAATATTGATGAGTCATTTTTGATTATTATTTGACACATGATTGGTATATACTTGGTACATGGTTGGATGCACTTGTTTATGGTACAAGTTGATTACAGGTTGTTTGGCACAGGTTGGTGCATGGTTGATGCACTTGTTTATGTTGACAGATTGATATCTGTTGAGGATTGTTGCCTCATCTCAGTTGGTGTTGAGAATGTAAGTTGAGTCTTTCATATAGAGTTGGTTCTCTTGTAGAGTTGTACTCTATTCAGTTGTTGCTGAAAAACCCCTGGATTGAAGTCCATAATAAAAAGAAAAATTGTACATACATCTTGTGTTCTTTGTGTTCCTTGTGGAGATGATTTGTTGTTGATATATGTTCCTGATATGTAGTCACATCTAACTGATTATAAATGAAAACAATGAGTAATGAGCAAGTGTTGAATGTTAACTAAGAATTTTTTGTGTAAGAGGAAAGTTTTGGGAAAAAAATCCCCACACTCATTCACCCCCCCTCTAAGTGTGGTAGGTGTGTCCAACAATTGATATCAGAGTGGGCCTTCACTACAAGCCTTAACAATCTTGAAGGAGATCCATAGACACACAAATGGATGATGAAGTTCCAGTCCTTGATGAATAAAACTATTCCACTTGGAGAATAGAGATGAGATTATATTTGAAGACAATGGGATAAACTATTTGGAAGACAACCATCTGTGGATATGTTATGTTGAAGAACAAGTCAAAGTTTGCAGCTCAAAGAAAAGGAAGAAGAGATCACAATAATAAAGAATGGAAAATAAAACATGAATATAGATGGTGAGATTAACAAAAGTTTTGAAACCATTATTCATCTCAAGACCCAAATTGAAGAATCCAAAAGAATAGAGGAACTATTGAAGATTCAAATAAATGAAAAGGAAGAGTCATGTTGTAAGCTAGAAGCTGAAATTGTTGACCTTAGAAAGAAGG
>ML793239.1:467891-478517 GCA_009831015.1 Picea engelmannii
ATCCACTTATACATCGACTTATACCAATTTGGCATTTCACTTATACAACTTATCAGGGCTCTGTGCTCTAAGTCCAGATATAAAGCCCTAATGCGTTTTATTCATTAATCGGTAATGACCCAGGTTCAGGTTCCAAATTCCAACCCTAGTGGGCACAGAGCTCCACATTGTTGTGGTAAACCCACTGGGCCATTTCACATATGATCAGGCTCTGTGCCCGCTAGGGTTGGAACCTGAACCTGGATGATTACAGATTAATGAATAAAACGCATTTAAAAAGTACATTTTTTGCATATACTTAGTAAATCGAATACAACGCAATTAAAAAGTTATACATTATTTCAGTGTACTCAGTAAACTCAGGTCAGTCAAAACTTGAGTCATAAATTCAAACCTTCGCCTTTAATCAAGCAAAGGTTTATGTGGCCATTCTATGTCTAAAAGGATTGTTCTTTGTTCAAAATTTTCAAATAGAGTCCCAAACAAATTTTCTAACACGAACAGATGAATATACTTTCTTTGTTCTAAATTTTCAAATAGAGTCCTAAACAAATTTTCTAACACTAACAGATGAATATACTTACATAGGTCCTTTGTTTTCTAAGTGTATATCTAATATACAATGCAACTGAAAACAGAAAATTCTATTAAAACCTATAAAACTCATGTTAGCAGTCATGAACTCATGAAAACAAAAATGGTGTCACATAATTTTTTAAGTAGTTACCACTGGTAGCATCGGCCGTTTTCTCTTTGGACTTGGTTAAACCTTCTCCAACCTGACTTGCAAGATCCTGGGCTGTACCCTTCTGGTCCCTTACACGCTGGTTTGCACTATCATACTTGTCACCCACTCCACTGCATATTGAAAATATTAGGAAAAGAATGAAATATTAATAAAAAAGAGTAAATATACTTTTGATATATTTGTCACCCACACCACTGCATGTTAAAAGAAATAGTGAATATGCATTGATATATTTGTATATTAAAATACATAGTGAATATGCATTGTTAAAAGAAATAGTGAATATGCATTGTTAAAAGAAATAGTGAATATGCATTGATTGATATATTTGCCACTCACTCCACTGCTCCACTGCATATTAGAAGAAAGTGGATATCCATTGATTATTGGTCTGTATCAAGGACCTACAGGTCTGCACTTGCTTTGGCTTTTTCAATTTATATTCATTGATATATTTGCCATTCACTCCACTGCATATTAGAAAAAGTGGATATCCATTGATTATTGGTCTGTATCAAGGAGCTACAGGCTAAAATGGATATATGATTTAGGGGTAAATGGATTAAAATGGGTGTATGTTAGTGAATACTATGAAATCAAAACTGTAAATGGTAGTACCAAAGATGGACTGTGTGTGATAGCCACAACAGGAATATGGACTGTGTGATAGCCACAACAGGAATACTATGAAATCAAAACTGCAAATGGAAGTGCCAGAGATGGACAGTATGTGTGTGATAGCCACAACAGGAGATGTTCATATATATTCCACATATATTCATATTAACCATATTCTCTGGGCAATAACCACTCTGGTTATTAATCTGTTATATACAGAGGGTGGTTATTAACTGAATATATTTAAATGGGTAAGCTGCAAATCCTAATGTAGCTGTGCAGTGCAGTGAATGCAGAGTGGAGCATGTCCACACCATAATTTGAACCTGGGTAGTCATGACCACGATGACTAAAGCACAGAAGCCTACAGATGAAGGTATATATATAGATAGATATAGGCATATATATAAAGGAGGGTTATTAACTGGTAAGTAGTTAATAAGCAACCTGGTTATTGTTTGATATATTTATAGTAAGATTCCGAGGAAACAAAAAATAGTGAGAGAGAAATCATTACATACCCAGCAATGGAAGAAAGTTTATCCTTGGCCCAATCAGTCCAAGACTCTGAAGATTCCATGGCACCGTCAGCAGCTTGTTTTGCATCATTCTTCCACTCACCAGTCTTCTCCTTGAAGGCTTCTGCGTTTTCTTTGGCTGCATCGGTGGTTTTATGTGCAGCAGCTGCCTGATCTTCCAGTGCAGTATCCCCATGGCAACAAAACAATATCACCATTAACACCAAAACCGACCCCAGCTTCATAAACCCACTCGGCCTCATCATCTTCTCAAATAAGAAATTCTTTGGTTACGTCAATCTAATTCTATCACAGAACCACCTAAATTCTTTCTAACGTCTTTCTTCGACAATGTATAAGTCGGCAGATTGCTAAGTGTAGCTGTTTCTGACAAAAACAGAATGGAACGCAAGATGGCATGGGGAGTCTAACTCTATATATAATATATAGGWTTGGCGGTCTGAGTATGACGAGAGTGAAKGAACTGAAACGTGTTATTCATACGATCTGATGAGCTGTTTAATCTGTAATCTGGCATGCTATGAACTGTACACGTACTCTCCGATATCATTACTCATCCTCMCCAAATCTSTCTGTTWTTTTTTTTAAATACTAGCGCTAACTGTAATAGATGAGGATGAAGATAAGCCAGAGAAATATCAATGGCGGCTTCTTTTTCAAATGTTCAATGCCACACAATCATGTGAGCAAGCAAATTGTTAATGTCGCAAAAATCATATTGCCAAATTAAGAAAATGTTTTCCAAATTGCCAATGCCACAAAATCATGTGAGCAAGCAAAATATTAATKTCAGGTTCTGAGGCAAATGCTGAATGCCACAAAATCATATTGCCAAACTGTATGATATTTTGGAGTTGTTACCAGATAAATTCGGCTCATCTCTTAACCGATTCAAGAGTCCTTAATGACATTCATATTTGTGTATCTCATCTCTTCATCAAAATTCAAGTATTTTTAATGAAATTTATTTGTATGTAATTTGAAATTTCTTATATAAGATAATTAGAAATTAGTGAAAAAATAGAATTGACATCTATACATGTGTTTTATTTAATTACAAATTTTATTTTTATTTATAATTGTGTTTTATTTAATTACAAATTTTATTTTTATTTATAATTGTTGTAGATAAAAAGACATTGGCATTGATGCTTTTAAAGGTATTTATATGTGCTACCCCATCATACATAGGAGTAACTAAAGGAGATTTTTTCTCAATTATCCACATTAGAGACATGAGTTGTGATGATGGCATTTCACGTTCTCCAAAGTCAATTGCCCATATATGTCTTTTATTGTATGCTCCACTCACTCACATTAAGTGATATAGTGCATGCCACACATGATGTACGATGTTAATACTTTATATCGAGTGGTAATGTTCAATGTTTTGGGCATGAAAATAATGATCATGGGTTGAATTGGATTATGGATCATGGTGCTCTAAATTTATACCTTTTGCTTTGTTTCACCTTGGTGGTCATCATCATCTCCTAGTAAGTGTTGTCACTCCTAGGCAAAGTTGTACTACTAGGGGTCCTTGATAGGAGTAATGTGTCCATATCTCAGTCCATACATAACACACTCCATCTATCCCCTCCCATTATCATATAGTTTGGGTTGGTTGTCATATGTTACCCATAAAGGTTCATGCCTCATAATCCCATGAGAAGAAGGAGCAAGCATGCTCGAGGTTGATGCAACTTGATATAAAAAACAATGATATAGAAAGAGCAAATGCTATAATTCAAAATGAAAAGAAAAAGGAAAGAAAAACAAATTCAAAAAACCACGAAAGAATGATAAGCATGATCTTTACCCCCTCGTTAAGAGGCCATCACCCCAATTCCTATGCAATGAATGCATACCTAACAAAAGGACTTGACAAATGAAAATCAAAAGCCAAAAAAAATTGAATGAATAAAGAAAAAAACAAATAGGACTTTGGAAAGACCCGGTGCCAAGGAAAGGGTAACTCATTCCCTGAGCACTCCCTCATACAAAGGCATCCATGCGGATGACTATCATACACAACTTTTCATGACTATGCCACCACCCATGAAGTAAACTGTAGTGAACCAAGCCGGTTCACAGGTAAATACCCAATGTAGGTAAGACAACATGTTATAATCCATAAAGGATAATATAGTAAATAATGTATATGAATATGGGATATATAGGAGATGATATGAATACAATGAGAATGAGGGCATGTTTATATATCCTTATAGGGGGTTCCCTTTCATGAATAGACATGTCCTTTAGATAAGACATGAATTTTGATTTATGATGTGTTTAATTATTATATATAGTTATTATATATATATATATATATATATATATATATAGTGTTCATAACATAAACCCCAAACCATACCATATTCCATTACACATACTCCCTGATGGGTTTCTTGGGAAATGTTCCTTATCCTAGGTACTGACACACCTAATAGGAGTTAATAATGATCCTCCCATACCTAAAATTGGAAAATTGTATAACTTTATGAGCTAGTGTAAAGTTTGAAGAGGATACTTAATGTAATATATCTTGTGACTTTTGCACTGACATGAATCGCTTTATATGTTGTATCTGACTTGTGTACATTCTTTTGGTTATGATGGATATATTGAACTACATGAACCCTTCCTTGGATGATGGATTGCACATGGCCATATACTTGATTGATGCCTTGTTCCTTTGGAGGATGTTGAGGGGCTACTAGCACACTTAATGGAGGATGTCCCACTACTTGAGATAGGTCATTCCACTCATTTGGGAGGACATTGAACCTTTTGATGACATGGCTCCTTTGTTGAGGCACCGTAGCAACCATGGGGTGTGATTTGACCCTTTGATGATGGGACGTTGCACCTTTTGATGATGAATTGACACCTCTTGATGGGATGTTGCACTTTTGAGGGGACGTTGCACCTTTTGATGAGATGTCACATCTCTTGGGGATGATATGTCACTTAGATATGAAATGTTACACATCTTGGAGGGAACATTTCACTTTTTGAGCCCCTACACATCGCTTTGGAGTGAGCCATCTACTTTATGAGGTCATCCATGCCACACATGTGGCCTCTATCATGCATTTATGGTGGGCGATTTGATATTTGGGCATCTTTACTTCATCTTTGAGGCATCATTGGGGATCTTAGTGACCTATCCACTCTTGTATCATGGATATTTTATGTATTTTTTTCCTTATCTTTAGGGTTTGTGAGATATAAAGGTATTATCTTATGTTTCTAGGGATTTTAATGGATGAGAAGGATGCTTGATCTCTCGTATAAATAAGAGAAGCACTTCTCACTTGTAAATCATTGCTACTTGTGGAGAATTATCACTACTTGTCTATTACTTTTTCTCTTATGAAAATCGCTATGGATGGTGTAACATCCTCACTATAATCCCCAATTTAATTAATTTTTAATGTAGATATAATGTGTGGCCATGACCAAGTGATGTATATGTGAAATGTATTTTTGAATTTTAATAATAAAATGTGATGTCAGTTGCTAAGGGGAGATGGATAGAGATGGGGCATGAATTAATCCACAAGAGAGGGGAGGGTCTATGAGAATGTCTGAGAGGGGTCCAAGGGGGAATTACCCATGTCCATTAATTCCACCCACATTACTGAATTTTATTATCATTATGTATTGAACTCTATTTCTGGTTGAGTGTCCCCAAAGCCAATCATTGAATGCATGTAAGAGAGTGGGTGTGAGAAGTCACATCCCATAGTTATTGGGAGCATGGGGGTTGAGTACAATCAACTTGGGGAAGTGTGTGAGTCAAGCAAGTAAGACAAAGGAGATAAATTTGTATGGATGGTAACAATAGTTTTAGACAATGAGTTTTTGTGCACGAGCAACAAGAAGAGAACAAGAAAGAGAGTTTGAGGCTAGAGAATTCATGGAGGGTGAATTCCGGAGCATGTTGGAGCATTTCTGGAGTGTATTTGGAGCTGAATACTGAAGATTTAGGTTGTCAATCTTGAAGAGTGAACTCCTATGTGATTTTCACTGTAACAAGTGTTTACTGTTGTTTGTTGGTAGTTTTCTTGATAGTGAGTTCCCTTGAGTTTCTCAGTTGAGAGATTCTTGGTTACATGTGTCAGGGAGACCCGGATAAAAGAATGGGACACCTGAGGGACTGAGACTAGTGAAGGGGTACATTCCTTGGGTTGGGAAGGTCGAGAGGAAGAGAGTTAGTGGAAAATCAGGATAGTTGTAGGAGAATATCAACGGGTTGTGGGAATTATGAATTGTGAGTGGACAATGAGAGGGAACCCTCTTTTTTGGATTGTTAGCCCTAGCTTGGTGGTGAATTGATGTTGATGTTTGGAAAAACAAGTCTATGCTTGGGTGGAACGTTCATCCAAAGTAGTTGGTTGAACAACAAAATTAAAAGATAAGTGTTATATCTGTTTATGCATTGTTTTTTCGAGTTAAAATGTTGTGCATGAACTCTGTGTATAAGATTGATTTATATGTTGTTGTATTTGAGTTAGTAGTTTCATTTCATGTTTATTTTAGCATGTTGTAGATGCACTAAATTAACGGTAATAGACATTAGTTAAATATGTATGTAATTCGTAGCTGATAATCTATAGAAAATCAGTTAGTTAGCATAAATTTTTATTTTATGAGTATTTTTCATGTAATGGACTTAAACTGGGTTGGGGGACGTTACATTATGGTATCATAGCCTTTGGTTAAAAAACCAGGCTTGTATGGGCCAAAACCAATGTGAATTTGGCAAATTCGTTGTTACATATTTTGGTCTGTGCGAATTTGGTGAGAAACAGATAAATTAGAGAGAAATCCCCAAATTCATGAGAAAAATTCAAGTTTAAATGACTTGGATCTTTCTAAGAGGTTTAATGGATTTAATCTGCAAAATTACAGAGCTAAATTTGACTTGGAAGGTCAAATTTCATATTTTAATGACCACTGTAGAATTTGATAGAGTTCAATGAATCAACGCTCGAGAATCGAGATCGTGTTTGATCTCACGATCAACAACCTAGATTCGCTTTGATAAATTTAAAAATTTATAAGGTTTCAGTCATTTTGAAAGGTCGATCATATCAACGATCGAGATTCATTTCGGCAGCTAGAAAGAGGAGATATATCAACGATCTAGATCACTTTTTGGAGGTTGGGAAGCCGGATCCAATTGACGGTCAATATCATACTGGATTGGAGATCGACGGTCCAGATTCACTTGGGATTTGGTCGAAATTTCCAAATGTTGAAGTTTTCCAACAAAATTTATCGACAGTCGATGGTCAGATCGACAAGTTTGGTGAAGTGTTATGATCAACCAAAATAAATATTTGATGGATGATGATCGGGCATCAACAGAGTTGGGAAAAATTTGATGGCCAAAAGTAGAACTTCTCTCTAAATATTCACGCAGGCCAAATGATGTGTTATGGATGGATTTGCATGTATCTCGTGTCAATTTTGGAGCCAACTTTTGATTCAGTGTTACTTGACATGGATCTTTGCATGTCAGAATTTATGCTTTGAGTCATTTGTATTCTCAGTATGGGAATGCCTACCTCAGTGATGATATATTATTGTACTATATTTCCTTGTTTGTTGGCAGGTTTCCGACCGACATGTTCCTTGTTTCCTACACACACTCGACAAAGTATTTCAGCTATCACTTTGTTCTAATTTCATACTTTGGGGGGCTCTCTGTTATACATTATTTTCGTCATTCCTATGACCATTAATGATGTAAACTTATCTGTTGTCTTCAAAAGGATCAGTGGCCTGAATTCCTGAGGAAAGAAGGGAGAAGAACTTTTCCTGAGAGAAGAAGTTGTCTTTTCCTTTGTAAAAACCTTATTAAGGAGGATCGTCGCACCCTACCTAATGTTAGGGGTGCGATGATCCCAGATCGTTGCATGTTATACTATACCTAGCCTGTGACATTGTCGCACTCTGTTCAGTTATAGGGGTGTGACGATTTTCGTACGTGGGAAAAACGAGCATCTTATCAATGCTTCTAGAAGGAGAAGCTTCTCTAGTGAGGTGGCCTCTGATCATTTTGGATATTACTCACTTTTCTGATTTAGTGGGATCATCCTAACCTCATCACCTTATCCTCTTCAGCTTATAAAAGGAGAGGAGCTCTCATGGAGAAATTTAGATTGGAAATTTGGCTTTAGATTGCTAGCTTGGTTAGAGTGGTTTTTAGTTTTGCCTTGTCAAGATAGATTGTGAGTGACTTTAAAATCTATAGTCTTGGAATTCTTGGAGCATAAGTGTGTGGGAAACGAGGGACAGTTGGAAGGGACCTTACGACATTAAGGCTTTGGTTGTAATCTCTCTTTCTATTATTTAATATAGATGCACTTTTGTTTCCTATATGAATCTTGTTTGTCCATATTGTATGATTCCTTGATCACATACATAGTTTCATATCAAGTAGGCTCGATTATTCTTGTCTTCGTTGGCTTGTTTTCTTTTGCAGATATTTCTCCATAAGCCTCGTGACAGAGCTTGGATTTCATTGGTGAAGTCGGATCTTCGATATTTAAAAGGTATGTTCTAGATCCATTTCTCATTTGATAATTGAAATGTAAGGAAAGAATAGTGTATTGTCTAGTTTTATTCTAGTTTCGTAGTGAAGCTAGGGAGATCAGTTTGTGTCTGCACTTACCGATAAGTCCCATAACACCATGATCGAACAATAATATAGCAAACTCATGTATGCATGGAACTCTGGTCCCAGTGCCAAATAATATCTCTTGTACTCCCTGAATGGGTCTTGTGGCACTGCTTGTCCCTGTTCTGGCTTTCCTCTTGCTTTTCCTCCTGCATGTCCTGGCTATCCCAACAATTGTCCCCCTGGAACTATGGATATAGAGGTCGATGAATCCTCCCAGATGATGTATAATCATGGATAGGTGAAGGATGTCCACTCGCTCCACCCTGAGATCTACTAGAGCCACTAGCACCACCTCCCTCGTGTCCTCCTGAACCACTCGCTCCTCCTGCCGCGTTGGTACCCATACTTCTCACATTGTGTTGAATCATCTGTGTGTCGATGGTCATTTTTGTTATGGCGTTCATCATATCCCGATGTCCTCTAGCTAGGTCATTCAAGATGTCCTGTGTACTACCAGAATGTGTCTTGGGGCCTTTCCCCCTTCCCTCTAGTGTCTCACGCTTGTCACCTATAGTCCTCTCTATGTTTTCTTCTGTGTCAGAACTGATTTGATCCTTGTCCTCTAAATGTGGATTTGTATCTGACTGAGTGTGGAAGGAAGTGTAGTCCCTCATGTTCCTATCTCTTATGTCTCTACTATGTCCCCTATGGTACTGAATATACTCATCCCCAATATGACCTCAACCCTCTAGGTATTCTGCACATGTTCCTAGAATCATGGGGTCATGAGAAAGCAATTATTCATAGGATGGCAGGAAGAAGGCTCTGATACCACTGAAATATCCTCGATCCAATGGATCTAGATAGACTCTACTGAAACTGATGTCTCGACTCTTAGATATGATACTCTAAGGATTTTTGGATTTGTTTTAGTTACTTGTTTAACATGATTGGTGATTTTGCATGTGTGTGTCATATAAATAAGTGTTTGAGAAGAATATATGATGCATGTGAAATAAAGGAACCAACACAACTCAATAGCATGTATTATGAAAAATAATAGGAAATACAATGTGCATGTAGGAAATATAGAAAATACTCATCAGCTAGATCTCATAAGAGTTGATCATCGCTGGAATATAATGAAAAACAACAATAAATATGTGTATACATAATATCGAGAAGAATTGACAACATGCATGCATAGATCTGTTGGATGTAATCTCAGATACTCACGACAACTGTTGCAAATTTTTGGAAAGTTTGCCCTGCTTGAGATACTCATTTGATATGCCTAGAAATTATCCCAAATGATGCACCTTAGCCTCATAGCTCCTCTTGGTGACTTTCATACTAAATATAGGCCCTCTACTTATCAAACTGGACCCCCGATGGGACCCCTTGGGGTTTTGTTCCCCTCTCCTGGACAAATGGTGTACCCCAGTGATTCCACAATCATAATTTGGTGATGTATGGCTAAAAATGAGCATCCTGGTATGCTCTGTATTTTCTCATGAGGTTTTCTTCGGATTTGTCCTGATGAGCTCTCCAGAACCCTCACTGTACTTCCCCAAGTGTTGCGCTCTTCCTAGTTTCCTATTGTGCACTAGGAGATTCCTCCATCAGAAATTGATGAGTGATATCTCAAAAGAAGCGCCATGGCTCCCTCTCAACTGTGTCAGAAGGAAATATCGATATATGTCATGGTCTCATCCAACTACACAAAACTGTCTCTAACCCTTGCACCCTCACTAGTTGCAATGCACAATATCTGAATTGGGTATATTGAATATGGATCTGGCACAGTGAAACATTTGGATGGTATATTTGATAGGATAAGGTATGTCTTCCAACACTGAAACCAATCTAGGTGGTGGTTTCCTCCAAAAATCCACAAAACATTTAAGAGGTCGACTTCTTCCTCTAGAACCTATTCTCAACTCAAAATCATAACATAATGAGGAATTAGGTCAAATTGCTCTTCTTATACCCCCCTTGATCTAATTTTCCATTGACATCACTTAAGCTAGGCACCTTTCCTCCCAAGTTGAATGTGATTAATTAATTAATCCCCCCCCCCCCCC
>ML793239.1:482496-497282 GCA_009831015.1 Picea engelmannii
AATTAAGGGGTAATGAGCCAATATTAGGGCTTAACATGTTGGGAAAGAGTTTCCATCTCGAATTCCCTTTTGGCAATCAACGCTCCCAATTACTCTCGAAGGCTGCTGCATCCTCCACATTCAGGCTCCCAATTGTCTTCTGGACAGGTGTCTGAGTCTTCCTGCATAGTATTCTCCTGTTGAATTTCACTGTTACTAGAGGAGAGGCTGGATTTGGCCCAGGTGGAAAAGAAAGCGCGAGGGGGGGCGACTAAGAGGCTGCACAACAGGAAGCGGAAGGAGTGGAATGAGTAAGGCAAGATGGAAACTCCAAGATCTGTAATTGAGTAGTTCACAAAACCGAGCGACCCAAGTAACTCATTGAGGAATTCGGGAATGACTACAAGGTGGCGAGGAGGCTGCAATAAGAACCAAGGGGGTCTAGAAAGGCGAACGAGTGGAGTGCATTTCCCACGAGGGCCAAACATAGAGCAAGGACGATTGCATGTTTGCTGAGGAGGGAAATGACGAATAGACCTGCGAGTTTGTGGGAAGAGTCCTGTACATATTACTGATCGACACCATGGAGGGGCGGTTAGCATCAGGGGAGATGGATCGACGAGGGAGGTGAGAGTCCTGACCATCATATCCACACAGGCGAGCCATGTATAACGGATTTCTCATGCGAGGAGGAGATTTCAAGCTGCTTGGAGGTGAGTTCATCTTGTACGATCAAGGGAGAGAGTCTGTGTATGGCACATGCCATATGGTATGATGACAGGTTGTCACATGGACGACTGAAAGCATCCACCCAACCATGTCATGAATTTCCTTATGAGCAAGGGGTGGACCCCGATTAAAAAGGTTGAGGACGCTTCCTTTTTGCCACACTTAGGTAGAGTTGTCATTGTTCCTAACCATGTGATCGTGAGGGATGCTTAAGCCCCATGGGGAGGGACTCCTTTTACTAGCCAAATTTCACTCTTGGAGGCTCATTAATATAAGGTGGTTGGGGTTGAAACTCCGTCAATGCTGAGAGTGCCATGATTTGTCCCGATGGCTGCATTGGCCATCTTGTCTGCTTTGCTATTGTTTCCTTAGAGGATGTGAAAGAAGGTAAGCTTGATTTCTTTGGAGGCCAGCCTAGTTCTATCCAAGATTTGTTTTAAGATGGGATATTTGGGGTTTGTTCCCTTGACCATCAGTCTTATTATGGTGAGAGAGTCTCCGAGGACAACAAGCTTTCTTATTCCCTTGGAATGGGCCAATTGAACTCCCTTTAAAAGAGTGTATGCCTCATCTTTGTTGTTCGTATCCGTCCCTAGATTCCAATGGTAACTAGGCTCTGTTTTTCCCCCAGGATCATAAAGAATCCCCCCCGTGCCTACCTCCCCTGGGTTTCCTTTAGAGTCTCCTTCGAAGCAGAGAGTATGGGTTTTTTGCTTCTGGATCCAAAGTTCCATGTTGAGTGTGTGGTGAAGCTGCCAGCTTGATCTTGGGGCTGATTGAGGATACTTAATAGTCCTCAGATTGAATCTTTCCATCCATTCATTTTCCTAGTCATTCCAGTTTGCTGTATCTTCGATTTTCAGAGGTCAAGAGCATATGGTTTTAGAGAGAAGTAGCTTTTCCTTAGTTGCTACTATTTGAGGGGGAGTGATCTTGCCTTGGAAATGTTTCCTATTTCTTGTTTTCCAGATCTTCCAGCATAGAAATTTTGCAAGTACCTGCCATACATGTTTCAATACCAACTTTTCCTTGAAGGTGCCTCGGTAGTATTTGTCCCAATTCCCCAGGCTAGGGTGGGGGGAAGAAGGCCAACATATAAATATAGCTAGGTCCCCAAAGGCTAGGTTCCAACAAATTTTTGCGAAGGAGTAGTCCCATAGTAGATGGTTGATATCTTCTTGGTTGTTGTTACAAAGTAGGTAGATGAACGGACCAATAAAGCCTCTCTTCATGAGATTCTCCCCTATTAAGATCTTTCCATGTGCTAAAGTCTAGTTGAAGAATTTGATTTTTGGGAGGGAGTCCCGATTCCAGATATTTTTCCATTTTGTTGAGGAGTGGTGCCCACTCGTGTTATCAAGGAGCTGGCTGTATCCTGCTATGACTGAATATCCCTGGCTCCCCCATCCCCTATTGTCTAGCCATGTTTTTTGGATGGGCGCTTCCCATTTTTGAAGCTTGATCAGACATTGATCTTGTTTTGCTAAATGCTGGGGGACATTCCCCAAGTTCCAGTCTCTCCAACTACCATTATCATTCCAAGATGAGATATTGAACAGAGTACACTTTCTCAGTCCAAGCATCCAACATTTTAGATCTGAGAGGTTTTCATCGCTGGGGTTAAAAGTCACCTCGAAGATCCTATCCTACCATATTTTTATTGATTTTCCATTTCCCGGAATCCAAGAAAGGTGCTCTCTAAAGAAGGGGGTGACTCCCTTTATTAGTTTCCAGATTTGGGATCCTGTCTGGTGAAGGTGCGGTTTATCCATGCTTCTGATTCTTTTTCCTAGTCTGTATTTGCTTGTGAGTGCCTGTTTCCACCAGTCATTGTCCCCTGTGATTAGTCTCCACAATAGTTTGGCTCCCATTTCCAAGTTGGTGATTTCGGGGTCACGGATGCCTAGGCATCCCCTAGATTTTGGCTGGGTGACTGTTTCCCACTTTACTAGGTGGAGTTTTTTGTGATTTGAGGCCCCTCCCTGCCATAAAAATTTGTGAATGAGCTGGCTCATTGCTTGAAGAATTCCCTTTGGGGCGAGGAGGGTGGAGAATTGAAACATGGGAAGAGACGATAGAACATAATTTATTAAAACCACCTTGCCCACTGGGTTTAGCCATCGTGCTCCCCAAGTCTCCATTTTTTCCCTAAAATTTTGAAGGATGAGGTGCCAAAATTCTCCGGTAAGCACTTTGAGGTAGAGGGGGAGGCCTAGATATTTGAAGGATTTCAAGTCTTGGGTAATAGCGAAGCCCATTATTTGATTTATTTCAGCCCTGGTGCCTGCCGAGACATTCCAGGTATAGATCTGAAATTTTTCTTTATTTGGAGAGCCTCTCGAGACAATGAGAAAGGTATCCAGGACTCGATGGATTCTTCTAGCCATAATTTTGGAAGCACCGCTCAAAAGAATTGTGTCATCCGCGAACTGAGAGTGGTTTAGTCTTTTCACTCCTTGGGTGATTTTTAAACCAAGAATATTACCAGAGGCACTTTCCCATTCGAGACTTCTGTTTAGTGATTCTGCCATGAGCACAAAGAGAATAGGGGAGAGAGGGCAGCCCTACCTTAAACCTCTGGACGTCTTGAAGAAGGGGCATGGTTGACCATTTATGAGGAGTGTTATCCAAGGAGACTCGATGCACGAGTTGATCCAATTCATGAAATTCTGGCTGAAGCCAAACTTGCGCATGAATTTGAAAAGAAAGTTGTGCTCCACTCTGTCAAAAGCGTTGGCCATGTCGAGTTTTAATTCCATTCCGGACTCCCCACGAGTGTTGCTAGCATGAATTTCTTCTTGAACGAGGATGTAGTTATCCCAGATCTGACGTCCTGTGACAAAAAATCCTTGGTTTGAAAGGATTGATGCATTGAGGAGGGCGCTGAGCCTGTTTGTTATTATTTTGGCCAGGATCTTATAGGAAATGTTGCAGAGCGAGATGGTCCTGAAACAATTGAGGGAGGAGGATCCATGTTCTTTTGGAGGAAATCTAGGAAGGAGGAATTCGTTGCTCCACCTAATTTTTTGGCTTTATGGGCGAAGTGAAGCATTCTGGTGAAATATTTTTGAATGATGGGCCAACATTTTTTATAGAAATGAAGAGTGAAGCCGTCCAGACTCGGGGCTTTGTCTTCATGGAATTGGTTCAGGGCTCTGCAAATTTCTTCTTCCTCTATGGGTTGGTCTAGGAGGTGGTTATTTGCCTCTGTTATCTTAGAGGGGATATGCTGGAGAAAGAGATCAGAGAGGTGATCGTCGTCTTTTCCAGAGGTTGTATACAGGGATTGGAAGTGGGAGGAGGTGTGTTGCTTAATTTGGTCAAAGTCCTAAAGTGTTTCCCCTTCAAGAGTTTTAAGCTCGGATATTTGGTTGGCCCAGTTTCTGACTTTGGCTTGGTTGTGGAAGAAGGTGGTGTTTTGGTCACTTGCCTTTAGCCAGAGGCTCTTGGATTTAAGCCGCCAAGATGTTTCTTCTTCCGCTAGGGCCTAGATATAGTCTTTGTGGAGGGATTTATCTTGGGTGAGGAGACTCTGCGAGATCTCTGCACTTTCCATTTCATCTTGAAGGGCCTCTAGTTGGGCCTTTTTGACTTTTTCTTTGCTATGAGGATTGTCTTTAACCCATCTCTTCAGCATATCTTTGACTGATTTGAGTTTCTGCTCCCATATGTAGTTTGGAGATCCTATGATCCACTAGTTCCAAATATGGG
This sequence comes from Picea engelmannii, assembly GCA_009831015.1. NCBI lineage: Eukaryota > Viridiplantae > Streptophyta > Pinopsida > Pinales > Pinaceae > Picea > Picea engelmannii. Next base: position 486,916 of record ML793239.1, read on the forward strand.
CAATGGATTGAAGGATCTCTGGTCTATCCAGCCAAAGAGGATTTAGCTTGAAGGGGATTGGACCCCAGTTCTACTGCTTTTCAAAGGTCAGTCTTATGGGGTGATTATACGATCCAGCCCAGGGGAGATTCGTTGAGCACGACTTATCCGGGAGGGCCAACAATTCACTGATGATCAGGAATCTATCTAGTCTGGATGTGATATGACCAGGCCCTCCTCTTCTATTGTTCCATGTATAGATCCCTTTACTGGATGGGACATCATAAAGGTCCAGTTCGAAGATGAGGTCCTACAATTGTTCTCAGAATTGATCTCTGAAGATCGATCCTCCTCTTTTTTCCATTGCTTCTCTGGTTGTGTTGAAGTCTCCTGCGATGATAAGGTTTGGGGGCGGATTTTCTTTGGCGAGTTCTATTGGAGATTGCCAGCATTCAATTTTTTCATTGTAATTATTTGATATGTAAACATTGATGATGGAGTAGAGCATACTTGATATTTTATTAAGAAGATTTACTCGGATCCAGAATTGAGTCTGCGCTTGCGCTTATAGATCAAAATTTGCTCCTTTCCAGTGGATTCTGATTCCACCTGAAGCCCCTCTGGAGCTCACTGCGTGTCCATCACAATTATTCCAGTTTTTTTGGAGGGCATTGAAGGTTTCCACTTCCCTGAGTTTCTCCTCCTGGAGCATGAGGATTGAAGGTTTTTCTACCTGTAACGGTTTTTTGAGATCTTCTTTCTTGTGGATACTGCCTAATCCCCTACAATTCCAGGAGATGATTTTCATCATTTATCAGGGTGTTTGGGTGCCCCCCCTCTTGAGGGTTGTAAGCTTGTTCCCTTTTGATGGGATATTTTATTCTTTTTGGTTTTTCCATCTTTCTTTAAGGATTCCTCAATGGTTTTTTGAATCCCTAGTTCCTTTTCCCTATCCGCTGCAGATTCCCTTTTGTTTCGATATGATTTCCTTCCAAGTTTCTTGCTGTTGATGGTTTGGGTTAATTTAACTTCAGATTCGTTGTTTGAGGAGTTGTGATCCTCTTCTTCTGGAATTGCTTGGTTTTTCAGGTTTTGAATGTGTGGAGATTGGGTAGGATCTTCGCTTAATTCCAAAACTTCTTTGTTCTTTTCCAGGGCAGCATCGGTTCCTCTTTGTTATTCTTATATTCCTTTCCCACTGGTTTCTTGGGGTTCCATGGCATCAGGTGGAGTATCATCTTGGTTGAGATCGAAAACGTGGTTATATCTTGACACTCCTTTATGGGGAGATCCAAGGATCTTTTCTTTTGGATCTGTAGGCTTTTCCCTTTGATTTTGGTGTGGGATCTGTTGATTTTTCCCATTGGGTTTCTTCCTTTTGGGTTGCTTCCATTGATCTTTCTTGGGATCTTGGTCCTATGTATATTTGTCTTGGGGGAAGGATTTAGCGAAGTGTCCATATTCGTGACAAATTTTACATTTGAAGGGGATCTCTTCGTAGTCCACTTGTTGGATGTAGGTCCAACTATCCAGATTTAATTGTATTGCTTCTGGGAGACCCTTTTCCAAATCTACTTCTACACATAGTCTAGCATAGGCTTGAAGGCCTTCCTTTGGCTCGGCTAGATCTATGAAATTGCCAAGGGTGTTTCCTATGTTTCATATTGTTTCATCGTTCCAGCAGTGCAGGGGAAGGAAGGGTAGCCTGACCCAAACTGGGACTACAGAGGGGATATCATTTTCTGGGATAAAGTCAAGAGTCCATTTATTTAGATACATTCCTTTGCCCCCCATGAAATAGGGGCCATTGCAAAAGATCATATCTCTATCTTCTTTCTTTTCAAATAAAAAGGCGAAGAATCCCTTACCTCAAAAGGCTGCCAACAGTTTCCCTTTCATCAGCTTGTGCCAGTTTTCTTCCAACCAAATGTGCATGGATTTTGGAGATGGACATAGACCTGTAAATTGTCCGATTAAACCATGATATGCGAGCATGAGAGCCAATGGTCGTGCTAAGGGTGCATAGACTGTGACCCTAGGGATTTCAACCACCTTTTTTACAAAATGAGAGGGTGGAATCTTGGGCGCTTTGGCATAGGATGAAACTAGGGCCTGAAAGGCCTGCATGTTAGGGGACGGGGAATCCAAAGGTGGATCCCCTCCCAGAGAGGGAACCATTAATGTGTGTGTGCATAGATTATTAGCGTTGCAGAGTCATGCATAGGTTCAGTGCGCCAGCCAAAAAAAAGAAGAAGGATAAATTACTAAGTTGACAAGTGGTTAGAAGTGGGTTAACCCTAAAATAAAGAAAGTGGGTTAAGATGGTTAAAAGTTAACCCCTTGAGGAAGCTACATGAAATTATAAATAAGAGGGAAGGCTCTCTCATTTTAATCACGCTTGAGTATATTGAATATCTACAGGTGACTGATGTAACCAAAGGATATATAATAATAATTTCAGAGGGAAGGTGAAGTAAAGAAGGCCAAAATTCAAGGGAGGATAAATTCTTTTGATGATGCTTTCTAAGGTATGCTATTTACAGGTCATCTCACCATTTTTGCAATAACATTTTTTTATAAAATGATTTAGACCATGAAATTAGGAGGCCATTGAGGAAACATATCCAATTAGTTGTGGTAAAAATTTCATCTTGTGGTTTGTTGTATTTATGGAGTTACACTCCATGGAAAAAAGTGTTTGTGGCTAGTCCTGAAACTAGTCTAAAACAAGTGTTTCGGGTAAAAACGTCATAACTTATTCATAACATATCCAAATTTAGTAAGAAAAAATGTGTTGGTTAGAGTACATTCTGTAGTATTCTTTGTACAATTTTCAGATCCATACAATAAATATTCTGTGTGGTGCACACTCTACAAGTTCGCTCTCTAGAATAAGCCAGAATTCAACAAGGTATGCCATTTTTGCTATAAATCCTTTTTTGAGAGGTTCCAAGTAGTGAAACCTGGAGGAATTGCATAAAAAACATTAAAGAACATTGTGCACTATTTTTAGATCTTTATTCATTACAGGTACATAGTTATGATTATTTCAAGTTAGGGTTGTTGACTAATCCAAAACTAGTCATGCGAGACTAAAGTAAAGTTTGATGAAAATGCTAGTCTCTTGTTGTTAAAGTTAAGGAAGGTTTGTAGGTATGTGATCATATACATAAGGTCTATTACATAGTTACAATTCAGATTTGGATGATGAAATTGATGAGGGATTTTGGTTGAGGTGCATGGTTGAGACAAGTAGTTGATAAGTTGGCACATACATGAGGTGTATAGTTGATGATGTTGGTACATCTTGATGAGTCATAGTTGATGAGTAGTTGATACATGATTGGTACATACTTGGTACATGGTTGGAGGCACTTGTTAGTAGTATTTTTGACACATGGTTTATGAATGATGTAACATACTTGTATTGGTATATTATTAGAAGTACATATTGATCTTGGTGATGATTATGAGTTTCTGTGTTATGCTTGGTTGATGAACATCTTTGAGAGTTGTCTTGGTGATTGATCTTGGTCAGTAGATCTTATTTGGTTGATAAGATTGATGAGACAGGTTGTTGTGATAGGTTGTTTGGACAGGTTGTTGTGAGAGGTTATTCGTACAGGTTTGGTGCATGGTTCATGCACATGTTCATGGTACAGGTTGAGGTACAGGTTGGTGCATGGTTGATGCACTTGTTTATGGTACATGTTGATTATAGGTTGAGGTACAGGTTGATGCATGGATGATGCATGGTTCAGGTTATTGGTACATTTTGTTTGGTGCAGGTTGATTGGTACAGGTTTACAACAGTATATGTCACAGTGATAGTGTGACAATGGTTCCATCATTCTACTTCTACGTCAGGGAAGTTGGACGGGGAAAGCATAGGTGGTTGTATCCACCTTCCGGTTGTAGATGGAGAACATAGGGGGGTGTAGCCTCCTTCTGGTTGTAGCTAGAGAATTGGGGAGTTGGAGCTTCCCTCGAGTTGTAGCCTAAGGAATTAGGGGGTTGGATCCTCCTTCCAGTTGCGCCTGTAAAACAAAGGAAGTTGGTGCTTCCAATGAATGTAATTCTTAAATACATATAATAAAAATCATTCAATGGTTTTCTCCCGCTTTGGGTTTCCATGTAAAAACATTGGTGTACTGTGTATGTGTATGATTCCTCATTTTTTCATTGTTTATTTACTCTACAACTATTGGATGATAATACTACAATGATATAAAACTTGCATATTGTGGTTAAAAATGATTGAATTGTTTTATTGCTGATTTACCCCCCCTCTCAGTAATCCAACATTATGATGATGGAAAGGATTCATATAACTTCTCCTATGCCCAAAAGTAAAACATCCCAAAAATTTGATAAAAGGGAGTGTTGAGGAAAAGGTATGAATTACCTTACTCGATCATTTTCAAATCTTTCATGGGTAGGAAAAGATAGTTGGGAATGTCACCTGGGGTTTATAGCCTCAAAATATTCACTCAATCTGCACGTATTAATTACAAGGACTAAGATTGATTTATAATTTAAATATGTTGCACTATAAAATAAATTTTATAAAAGCTACTAGAATTTACACAGATTTTGTGATAAATTAAACATGGAGATGAAAAGAGAAAAGCAACCAAGTCACGAATACACATGTATGAGACAGAATAAAAATCTGATTTTATTTCATTCTGAGATACCAAAAGTGTTTTTCTCTTTACAAAACCCCTGCGAGGGCATGGACCAAAGTCTGATTTAAAGATCCCCAATAAACTCCATACAAAAAGACTCTGACAATAAAGTAAAACTGAAATTAATAATCTGGATCAACTTGCCACAAACTGTTTCCATTTTGACTCTGCAAGATATCATAGAACAAGGATGCAATAAGTGAAATCAGGATCGTGGAGTGAATGTAATTAGTGAAAAATGGTAGAATGATAGGGAAACTTTACAGATATTGTTCAAGTGAAAATAAATAAAAAATTCTACCTCTGATGCAATCAAAATTTATCTCTGTCCAGAATTTTGAAGTTTGAACAATATTTTGTTTCCATAACAATAATCTAAATTGATTTCTTCTTTAACAAAATTTCTTGTTGGACTCTGAATTACTTTACATAGTAAACAATTTGATATGCCTAGAATTATTTAATCATAGTAACCATTGTAACCATAATATCATTATATAACAAACATGAGGAACAACATCATAATCGCTAAAAGAATACAACAATAGTCTTTGAGCCATGATTCATAACATCAACCCTAGTAATAATCCTTTAAATCCAACAGGGTCATGCACTCTTCTCCCAAACAAACTCATATCCATCATTAATCTAACCATCATTCAATGCAACTTCTTCTAATTTTATTCTGGGCATTATTACTCTATTCTAGCCTCAGACATTTTGAACACAGGTGCCCTTTTTTTAAAACAATCAACATAGAAATTGAACCAAGAAAAATATCATTTGTTATCGGGAACACAAGCTTCAACAACTATATTTTTCAATGAATAGGTGAGGAGATATTGTTTTCCATAATTTCCAAGCGAGGAACCAACTGAACTCGTGCCTAAGTAATCAAGCAAGAACAATGCTCTCATCAACTCAAACTGGAGTAAGCAACACTTTTACTATAATGTTTAAGGTTTGAGATATTCCAATGACAATAAGAGTAGAGACAACGTGGAAATTTAAATAGAGGGTTTGGCAGTTGAATATCATAGAAAAATCATTCCACGTGTGCCTTAATATAATCGATCATGGGTAACAATAATTCACAACATTTCTATCGACTGTATGAGCTTCGTATAATATACTGTAACTTCCAAAGAACAAGTGAAACCAACACTTCGTTCAACAAAGCATAACGAGTGACCAAATAAAAACCCGTTCCCAACCAAAATAGCATGAATAGTGCTCCCCTCAAAATTTGAGTAAGCAATGTTCTCATATCTGTATAATGTTTACTACTCAACAGTGGTAGTGAGGTCATAAGAAAGAAGGCTAACAACTGAGGGTTTTTCCAGGACAAGGAATGAAATATTTTAGTCATATTTCACTTAAACATCCACAGGGTCAAAATATGGCGCGGGTATACTAACCACAGAGGCCAGTGATGTCAATCTATAGGTGGGGTATTCAAAAAACCCAAAGATAAGGTTGACTGAGATAACCCATTTCAACAGGGAGGCCAAACCCACAATACATAACCATAGGCGGGGCAGGCTCAACCACAACTTTTACTCAGCATTTACCTGGGAAAAATTACACACAAAAAGGACACCATGACCATTTTTTAATGCCAATAGTCACATAACAAACACCACAGGAAACCAAGGATGCAACCATAAATACACAGTTCCAAAAAACCATAACTTGAGAATTACATAGACCATGAGAAACTGGAGCCAACATTTGATTTAAGGGAAGATAAAATCTCATGGATGGAAAAGTAAGAAAACCCCATACCTATAAAAGATTGCGTGAGGAGAAAAATCAAGGTTGTATACTTCCTCCATGACCGAGCAAGGAAGAGCAGTAGCAACTAACAAAGAAAAAATGCAAGAATGACTAGGGTGGCGGGCTCAAGGGGAGTTTGAGTGATGTGGATTTACTGCACATCACTTCTTCCTTCAGATCCTCATTCATATCTTAGTACGAGCCAAGCCCACTAGCCATCTCACCATATCACTACATTCAAAACCATTAATACAACCAAATATCCAAACTTTCCATATTACACTTTGCAAAGTGCGTGATAGTCCAAAGTGTGCCACCCCTTGCCACTATTAGATTTTCTCATATGACAACTTGCTAAGAACACAAACCAATTGCAACTCAACCAATGTGCATAAAAATAGTAGAAAGGGTCGAGATCACCCAATCTTTGTTATGGAAAATATACAATATCAACATTAAAACTAGAGTGTAGTTCTTTCATCCAAAATGAAGCATAATCATATTTCATGAGAGATAATCAAGACCATATTTTTCCTTATTTTAATCACCCAACCACCACATATTACCACACACATTTTAACCATGATTTGAAGAAAATGAGATATAGAAATTTGTGTCGCAACCAATACATAGGAAAACAAAATATAAGTGTCGCGTATCCATCATAGTGTCATAAGTTAAACAAGGGGGTCCCACCTATTAGTATATAATTAATATAGTTAAATAATAAATCTTGGCAATCATTTGTGAGAATAGTATTCATCGTTGCGATTTCAAGCATCAACAAACTGGCGAATCCACAGGAAAATTTGTTTCCAATAGATTAAGAACTCAAAATATTTGGTTTTGTAGACTAGGTGAACCGTAGATCAAATAATTATTTACCAAAATGATTATGCAACAGGGGAAGTGAGGTGGTTTAAAGGAAAAAATGATTAAGGACTTTGGGAATAGCTCATGAAAAGTGTTACATATGAGGGGGTTTGTTCCTGTATGCATAACATTCAATTGGTCAGAGTAAAAGTGTTTCTTGTTTTAAGGAGAAAATTTTATGGTATGCTCTTTTGAATCTCAAGGTGGAGGGAAGAAAGGGATAGCCAAAAGTAAGGATGAAAAACCAATCATCTATCTAACAACAATACTGTAAGAAGAAAGAAATTCCAGTGATGTCTACAAGGGGGACATCCTGCCAGTTGTGTAACTTGAGTGTTATTGATCAACAATACTCACAGAACAACATCATTCTAGAGAAATTAATCCAAATTTTATTTCTGATAAACAAAAAGGAAAACAACAAAAGAAAAAAAGCAGAAATGAAACAACAGAAGATGAAAAATAGTAAAGAAAAACCAAAATAGTGAAACAAAAAACTATAATACAATAGTGACTTCCATGCATCGTTTATCTTTCAAATTGTTTCCACATAGTGTTTCAAGTGGGAATCGTTGGTACTATAGGAAAATAATCGCTCTTCCAAGTCTTTTAGAAGATAAGAATTTACACCATGGACAAAAGCGATTTTGAAAGGACCCAGCTGTAATTTTTGAAACTTCGAATGTCTTCCTATGTCAGCATGGGTTGAATCCCAAAGCAAGACTTTCTCATTTACTTTAAATTTGACAGCTTTTGGGCTTTTGTTGAAATATTTCTTCATGGTTTGTTGTCTTCTCTTTATGTTTTCCAAGGGAAACATTCTTTGTTCCTCTAAAGCTAACCGTGCATTTATCCTTTGGGGGACATTAGAAGAATTTAATTCTTCAATCTATAGCATCAACTGTGTTGAAACATACATATTATTCTAAACTTTAGACTAAAATAAGTTTCTTTTTTTTTTGTTTAAATAAAAACCAAAAAATGCACTTGGATAATCATCGTCGAACTAAGCCTTCTGAATAATCCAATGGTCTAAAATTTTTAAGAGATTATGGAGCCGCCTATTTATTAATGAATCATTTTATATAAAGGTTTGCTTTCAAAATTTCAAGAGTCGGGGTTTCACGAAGTACGAAGGTTCAACATTGAACATCTTCGAAGCCCTGATATCCGAATTCACGAAAGTATTAAATGTTAAGCCAGGTTAATTTAAGTTTAAGAAAGATTAACGATAAGTAAATCTCATCATGATTTCATGATTCAGGAGCTCTTACATATAAAAGCTTTGAAGTCCCAATACCCGAAACCCCGCCATTCTAAAACTTATCATGGTTAATTAGAAGAGTTAAAAATGATTATACTTAATTAAACCTATCACGACTTCATGTTTCGTAAGTCTTATTTTAAACTGTATAAAGATCCCCGAGATCTGAAACGCCGAAACTTGATTAAATGATAAGTATGATTAATTAATGTACTAAATGAGGATTATACCCTAATTAATCTATCGCTTGATAATAACTCGGATACATTCAAATTCTGCGCTTTTCTCGAGATATCGACCATTAATGACATTAATATCTGATTTAGGGAAATGATTCCAAATAAGATCCAATTTTAACGCCCAAATATTTTTTATGAAAGAAATTAAACGCTTATGAATTACATTCTTCTTTTCATTGGGCCGACTTAGTGAAATAACTAGTTTTCTACATTCTCATTCTCTGTAACAGGTGATAGAACTCTGAAATTTGATATCATGGCTCCACAGAAAGAATCCAAAGCAACTGGTGAAAGTTCTAACCAGAAAACCAATGTTATTTCTAATACTTTGCCCAGAAGTATAAACATAGTTAAAACCTATATGCATGTGTTCAACACCATACAATACAAAGTGGTAAACTACCCTGATGATTCAAGTGACAATGAAAAGGATAACTTATCTACCAAATATAAGATTATCACTCAAGCAGAGCTGCATAAGGTAGCAATGAGGCCGAGTATTTTACCTTACACCAACATGATTGGATGGGTGCTGGATCATGTAGATATCCCAACTAGAACTATATTCAACTATCAGAAGGTAGTTGTTGGGTCATTTTGGCCGGAACACATACAAGTCATGTATAAATTGTCTACAACATCAAACTTCATTTATAATGCCAGTTTTCTAGTGAATTTTAATAATAAGGAGTGTGATCAGTATGGAAAGAGGCTTTTCGACTTGATCAAAGACTAGTGTTCACGCCTTGAAAATTTTAGAGCCGAATCTCACGGCATATATTCAATCTCATCGCTTGAACCATAGTTCATGTATATAGCCATAATGATGTGCATAATTTATGGAAAAGAAAACACGACCCATTTCTTTCTACCATGGGTTCCCATTATACACTCGGTGGCAGAAGGATTTTCTTTTGACTGGGCAAAGATATTGTCAGATAATCTGGCTCGCGAAATCTCATAATACCAAACAAACAAAACCAAAGGGAAACCAACTTCATTCTGTATGTCAGCTTATATTATGGACGCTATTTGTTTCATGACACCTTTCCCGCTGATGAGCTAGAGTTGGACTCCAGATAGTGCAGAACCAATTCATGATTATCATTCAAAGATCTGGGAAGACAAGGTAAAATATTTCTTTTATGAAATCTGTAATTGGGTAGTGGTGCCGATGCATACGGTTATATTTGGTCACCCCTCTCCTATAATTTCAGACAACATTATGGTTAACCTAGGTAAAGTGGAAGACTGGTACATAGAGGAACACTTGTCTTATATCAGAGTTTTCGGCTATTCAGTTCCCTCATGCGCATTGCCACAATTTTTACTAGACCGACTGATATGCCGCGAGGTTGCATGGAAAATTGTATTCGGAGGGATTAGCAAAGATCTCAAATCCGTGCAGAAAAAGGTATGGCCATCTTTTCCTTTACAGATCGATGCATTTTCTTTGTCATATTTCGGCCATTCGAGAGTGGAGGCTGCAACCTTAGAAGAGATAAATCTAGTTAACATTGAATTCAAGAAGCATGACCCACAGAAGGT
>ML793239.1:515281-526486 GCA_009831015.1 Picea engelmannii
CATTTTCATTTTGAATCATCTTGTACTTGAACATTTAAGTGGGGTAAAAGGAGGTTTCCCCCTCGAAGAGGCTTATTATATGAAATTATCTCTTTTTCAAGGCGTTGAGTACTTTTCCTGAGGTTTTTCTATGCTATATTGCTGTTTGGTTCTTAACAACATGGAAGGAGTAGCTTGACACAGATGTTGACTTCTTGGTGCCTTCCAAAGTGTGGGATATTCATTATGTTTAATAGGGTGGACTGCGCAAGTTTCATCATCCACAACTGGGGGATTATCTTTTAATTCTTCCCCTTCATTCTGGTCAGGTATTTATATGGGGAGAGCATACTGTAGTTCTTGCGATCTCCAAGGTTGAAGTCACTAAAATTCAACACTGCGATCTTGTCCTACTGTGCTTGAACTTTGCGTATCCCCTTCGGGAGGTACACAACAACCATGGTGTAATCGAAGTCTCTTGGCACACTATATCGACTCATTGCACCAGCCAGAGGCGGGATGTAGTCGAGAAATATGGTCGGGATCATCTTTGCATTTGCTAGATCGTCTCTTTGTTTGGTTCTCTTTTCTACTGATGGTTGAGATGGTTCGGCTCCATGAGTAGTCGACGAAGAGGCTTGCACTCCTCTCGTCGATGATGCTTGTACACCCTCAGACATCATTCTTTCAGACACAGATCTCTTAGTCATGAGGTCGATGAGTACTTCCTTTGCAGACTCTTTGAGTGCATTAAGTTCTTTAGACATACACGCTCGTGGTTGAATATCTTGGGTTTGAAGAGTAAATGCTCAATGCAACAGGATAGATGGAAATAACGTGATAATCACTGTGAAAAATCAACTATTCTATGAGCTCATATAGTCATGGTTGGAAAAAGTGTTCTTGTTGCATGGTGTGACGAAATAAATAGATAACTTGGCAACAAATCTCTTGCAACGGGCGAGAATACTTCATTAACTCAGTTCTGTCAGTTATGGCGCAGTCCCAACGGTATGGTGGTGAAATTTCTGACCATAAATGCCTTTCTACCCGTTCGGATCGTCGATAAAATGATTATACTATTCCTAATGGCTATATTGATTCACCATGGTGAAGTGCCATGTGACACAGTTCTGATATCCTGACGAAGTTCCAATTTTTCAAGTTTTCCTTCTGCGAAGTTCCCTCTGGAACCTTCTGTAACTTTTCTATATTATATCTCTTCTTACTTAGTTTTCTAGCCTTATTTCTAGTGAGCTTCGTATCTATATTCCTTTTTCCATTTTGATTCTTATCTTCCTTTGGCATAGTAACTTCGCACTGGTGAGATTCTTTCCTAGGAACCAGGGGTAATACTTCATCTGTATCTGGAATAGGTACTTCAGTATTCTATGGTTCTTCTAGTGTTCATCCCACTTCGACATCCAAGTCTTTGGTTTTAAACAACTTTTCTTGGTTCTCTTGTTCTTCAATCAAGTGTGCAATCCTCCTAGTCATGAAATGTTTCAACTCTTTCTTCTTTTGTTCTAAGACTTCTTCTTCTTTCCTTCTGGCCCAATCTCCTTCAATCCGAGATTTTCCTAGTAACATAGCAAATGGAGCGCTATTCTCAATAAATTTAACAACTTCAAATTCTTCCTCTGTCAAAGTTCCATGAGCACTCATAGATATCTGGGTAAGTCTTCAACATAGGGTTATCAACTTTCCTCTGAATAATCCTATTCCTCCTAATGAAGGAATCATAGTAGGCTTTCCTATAACTTCCCAAGTTCTTTCTGTCATGACATTCACTTGAGTTCCCTTATCCAGAACACAGTCAATGTCGAAGTCTCCTATTATTACTTCAATGCATTCGTTTTCTTTGAAGATCTCTAATAAGATGATATGTCGATGGTCATTCAGGGTTTCTTTCATATGTAGAAATACTTTTTCTAATTCTTTCTGGGGTTCTTACATAATCTTAGTTTCTTGACCTTTCTCATGGTCTTCTTGTCTCATATTCATCCTTTCAACTTTATAAATCATTCTAGGGAAATCCAAAACTTCATGGTTCATAGCTTTGCAACAGAGGCAACTAGGTCTTCTACCAGGGCATTCCTTAGCAAGATATACTGGTTTTTTGCAACTGTAACAAAGAGTTAATCCTCTCTTTCTCCTAAATGATCCCCAACCTTTCTTGTACTGTGCACTAGGATCATGGTAGCTAACCTGCAACAAATTCTTTCTAGGGTCCTGCATCCATTTGTTAGTCCAAACATTCTCTCTATGCATAGGTATAACATGTCTTTCTCTATTCTTATCAGATATACTCATATCAAATCTTCTTTCATCTATCAGTGCCCTAGTTTTCAAGCTAGGACAGATCTTATCAAACGAACCTAGATCCATACCTTAGAAACAAAAATTTCCACTTATCTTACTTCTACAGAGCACAAAGCTTACAGGTCTTACCTCTTTAGTCTCACTTTCACCTTTGTTAGGGCACAAAGATCCCAGATCTTACCTCTTTTCTTTAGACCAGATTTTTTTTCTTAGCATAGAGCTTCACAGATTGAGTAGAATATTGCACACTAGAGCGACAGATCTATGCACAGAGTTTTCAAAATTTCAGGTCAGATCTTCGCACAAAGCTTCTTTTTCCTTAGTTCCCAACAATCAAAGTTTCAGGTCCTGAGAATGGAACCATTTTTTGGCACAGGGGAAAACCTAGGGATCAACGCTACAACAATGCACCAACATAACCCTAACTACCGGCCCTTTCGGCAACACCTGCGAAGCAGATGAAGTCTCACCCAAGGTAGAGGCAGGGGTGCTTGCAGGACTCAGATGTCTGCAACCTTAGCTGAGACACAGATATGTGATTCTAACACTTAACAAAGCACCCAACAATTAACATTAATCAATATCCAGTCTTAGTTTCAACGTAGTTAAAACCTAAAGAGCATCGCAGTATTCAACCATATATAACATCTAGCAGCACTTAGCATGAAAAAATAGATCAGATCTAGTAGATTCAAGCACTAAGCACATACACACAGGTTAGATCTAGCATTTACTCTTACCATTAAGCACAAATCAACAAAAGATCTACCTATCATTCATCTATATCAAAGCACTAAGAAAGTGAACATATAAACAAATCAATACATCACACGAAGTAGAGCAACACAACATGTATGTGGTTCACCCCCACCCTCGGGATATGCCCACCAACTCTTCATCTTATTTATTATCTTATTAAATCACTTACATGCACATAGCCACAAAAACCCTACTTCACATAGGACAGGAGATCTGCGCACCTCACTAGATCCTCCTTCCCTGAGCTAGGTCTGAGAACAAAAGCCTTCTTACAACTTGAGCACAAAGACTTCTTACAATATGTGCACAAAGCACTACAGACGACTTACACTTAGCTTAGCAAGCCTCACACTGTATGCACAAAACGTTCTTACAATCACTTGCACTTAGCTCATTACATTAGCACCTAGAACATTGGCCTCTCCTTACATCGCCTAGCTTCTACTTATACTTTTACAAAATAGGCCTAAACATGGGTAAACCCATGAGCCTATATCCCATACCCATTACATAATCCCAAATCCCAAAAAGGGGCCGAGATCCTGCGATCTCTGCTTCGTCTTGCGCTCTGCCTTCGATAGCCCGTCGAAGTCCCAAAATCGGTCAAACATGACTAAGAATACTCAAAACTTGGTCAAGGGCCAACACTTTGTTTAAAATATTTATGTTTTTCTCACATCACATTCATTATTTTCAAATTTAACTCAGATACGAAATACTACCTCTGAGATGTTATACCATTAATTCAATTTTAGGAACTTTTCTCATATAATTAAAAGTAGAAAAAGAAAATATTTAAAAACAACAGATCCTTTGATTATTTCTTCCTCCATGACTGTACCTGATGCAAGACAACCCAACATTGAGCCTGACCTTAATGATCATACCAACATTGCTTTAACCTTGTTTAATACCATACTAGAGACCATTAATACCTGGGTGGAGCTTGAATGCTCATGGGCAATGATTTAACATGACATAAGTGTCCAAGAACGTTGGGAATCTAGGCAAAGACAACTTCAGAATATAACATAGATTCATTTTCTTAAGAGTACTGATCTTCTTTTCAACACTAAAACATTATTTATTTATGGATGCCTTGACATTATACTTTGAAGCCTTAAGTATAAACTCAGGAACAACATCTTTTTGGCGTCGTTGCCAGGGATGGAGAATCAAAGTTATTTTTCCCTGGGAGAACGACATTGGTAAGTTTCTCTCTTTGATAGTGAACAAAGATTGAATACATTATAAGACTATTTTCTATCTTTCACTTGGCGACTCCACAACTAATAAACTGGCATTTAGACGAAAAAATAACAGAAAGAATCCAGAAGATAAGTAGACCTCGCCTGTATCCAATCCTGAAAAACTTCTGAAACCAAGAAGATACCTTAAACAAACTACTTCATCAACAAGTAAGATTTACCAACCCAAATCCACACAGTGAAAAACTAAGGGTCTACTTGAGAAGTTATCTTCACAAGAAGGTTCCACCCAACTCCTTTTCAAAGAAACATCCATCGATAGAATTGAAACCCTTGAACCTGAGTTGGTTTTACCCGAGTTTAAAGTCAAGACTTTTCCAATTGTCTCCTTTACCAATAGAGGTAAAATATCTATCTCACTTCCCACTTCTATTGACATTTCATCAGTTCCCAAAGTTTAGCTTCCAAATTCTCAAAGTTCAGAAGAATATACTTTATACCTTGATTCGACTCCTGTTGGTTCTCCTGTGTACACATCTGGTGAGTTTGAAGAAACCAGTCCTCATTTTCCAGTTCCCATTTTTTCAAATTTCCTGTCCCCCGACGGTCAGTTCCCTGAAACTGTTCTACTTTATCCAGATGAAATCGAAAGGTCACCACACATCTTTAAAAGTCTTCTCTATAATCTCCAAGTTTCACCCTCTAAATTATCAATGGTTGCGACCGAAGGAGGTGGTGTTGGCGAAGGAGGAGGAGGCGGTCAAGTACCACCCCCACCCCCTAGAATCTTTTCCAAAGTAGCTACTAGGTATGCTCCTTTGATCCTCCCAATCCCTCTCCATGATTTACCTGAAAATTATATTGAAAACCTGCTGAAATTCACAAGAGAGGGGGATTTAACCATGACTGAACACATTAATTTCTTTGATCAATTTGCTGATATCCTGGGTCTTGAACACGAGGATGTTTATTCAATACTCTTGGTTCAAACTTTCGAAGGACGGGTTAGAACCTAGTTTCGGGGATTACCGGCAGGATCCATAGGATCATATGATGAGTTGGAAAATGCTTTTATCAGACAGTAGGGAGAAAGGAAAGATCATCTTTATTATCTAATCGAGTTTGGAGCTTTGAGAAAGAAAAATTCAGAATCAGTTCTTGAGTTTACTCAAAGATTTAATAAATTATATAATAATATTCTAGTTGACGTTAAACCTTCCCAACTTGTAGCGAAAGTAACCTTTGTTGGGGATTTTGATCCATATTTCGCTCTATTGTTAAGAGAAAGGAGATCTGTTGATCTCATTAAAGTGCAGTATGACGATGTAGAAATTGAATCAAACATGATGGCATTGGGAAAGTTAAAATCCAAATTTGAAACAGGAAATAAAGAAACCAGGTGATTCAGGAAACAAGCAGGACCCTCTGGAGTTGGAAGATCCTTGGAAGATAAGATGGACGACATGGCTAAAATAATCAAAGAATTGTTGAATAAAATCTCGAGAATGGAATTGGACCAATCAAAGAATGATCATTTCCCTAGAAAATATTTTAGAAGGAATCCTAACCCTCAAATACAACAAAGACAAATTAAGAATGAAGAACAAAAGATTCAAGCCCCCTTTAAAAATGAAAATTTTATAGGAGGAGAAGACATGAAAATTTTTGAGGAGTTCGAGGAAGATATCAATAATCTTGGTAATGATTGTCAAGAACTTTATTTGACGAGACAGGATTATGAAAAATCTCTAAATGCAGAAGGTTGGTATAATAACGATGAGAGTATGAATATTACAAATGATTCTTCTTATCAAGGAATCATTGATAATATAATGGCTGAGATCCAACATAAATATAATCTAAGGCCTAGAAATATAAATGTCACAACTGCCCCACCGAAGAAAATCTTACCGAGAGGGGAAATAGACGAGGCAACTCCAAAAGCTGCTGAAAGACAAACTGTTAAAACCAAGGTTGCTGACAAAACCAAGGCTGGTGACAAAACCAAGGCTGGTGACACACAGTCTACCAAGACAAAGGAAATAGAAACACCAGTTGTTAATACAAGAACAACGAAAATTCCCATAGTAGAAACAAAAACAACTGAAACAAAAACAGTTGAAACAAAAGCAACACAAATTAATAAATCAGAAAAAAAGGGAAATAGAAATCCAAACTAGAGAAGTCGATAAGACAACTAAAAGTTTTAATCTAGAGAATGATATTAAATTGCCTTTGGTCGAATTAGCAAAAAACTCTACATACAGGAACCAAATTGCCAAAATGATAATTTTTTCAGATACTAAAAGTTAGGCTGATGGTATAAATTTGGAAGATGATAAACCAAATATAATCTTTGGTCCACACTTTGAAGGTGCCAAAGATACAGTCGCTCCCTTTTATATTACGTTAACTGTACATGATCATCTACTTCATAATTGCATGTTATATTCTGGAGCATATCGCAATGTGATGCCCGAAGGTTTTATGGATAGAATGGGTATCGAAATTACTCGACCATACGAAGATCTGTATTCTTTTGATTCAAGAAAGGTGAAATGTATGGGTATGATTAAAGATTTAGTGGTTAATATTGCACAGGTTCCTGTAAAAAGTGTTCTGATGGATGTGGTTGTTGCTAATATACCTCCAAAGTATGGCATGTTGTTATCTAGGTCTTGGGGCACTAAACTTGGAGGATCCCTCAAACTAGATATGACATACACTACAATCCCGGTCTTCGGTGGACAGTTCACCCGCTTGTACAGAGAAACAAGGTTGGTGTTTACAATAAGTGATCCGTTGAACCCAAATAACTACCCTGTTTCTATTGTAGATCATGATTTAGGAAATTAAATTTTATCCATTGATGATGATTTAAATGAATGTATAGAAGAAGATTGTATAGAAAAGGAAAAACAGAAAAGAGAAATAAAGATGTATATATTACTAGAGTTTGGAAAATGTATTTTGATGGTGATTCATCTTGTGAAGGAGCAGGAGAAGCACCCAGTGATGAGTTTATTATTCCTTTTTCTTACAGGTTACAGTGGGACATAGATTACACTAACAATGTATGTGAATATGAAGCCTTGGTCTTAGGATTAGAAGTTGCTAGGAAATTAAAAATTAATAACTTATAAGTCTATGGTGATGTGGAACTAATCATAAAACAAATTAATCATCAGTACTAGGCTAAGCACCCAAGGTTGAGGTATTACAAAAATTGTGCCTGGGATCTGATAGATAATTTTTTCTCATCGGTTAATGTTCACTACATCCCTAGAACAAAAAATCAACGGGAGGATTCATTGGCCAAAGAAGACTCAATGTTTGTGCCCCCTATGGTTTTCAAACTTAAATACCATATAGAGATGAGACATAGACCTTCCATACCGAATAATATTCAACATTGGCAGGTTTTCGAGGATGATGAACAAATCAGACAATTTTTAGAAACGGTGGATGGCTTTTCTGAAACACATATCGACCAAGAAAATCAGAATGATCCCACTTGGATTATGCTTGAAGGGGAAGATCCTCAAGAATTTCAAAATAAGATTGCTGATCATCGTATGCTTATTTTGAAAAATAATCAGATCCCCTTGGAGAGGTTATTTAATCATGATGACATTCCTTTGAAGTCTAGTTTACATCCTCAGCGAGAAGAAGTTGAAGATTGTGATATAGGCACCAAAGAAAATCCTAGGTTGGTAAAATTATCTAAGAACCTCCCTCTTGAAATAAAAAGTAAATATGTTGAGTTGCTCAAACAGTATAAATATGTTTTTGCTTGGTCCTATGATGAATTAAGAACTTATGATACCACCATAATGGAACACAAAATTCCTCTGAAGCAAGGTGTCAAACCATTCAGGCAGAAGCTCAGACAAATAAATCCTATATTACTGCCTATGGTAGAAAAGGAAGTAAATAAACTTATGGATGCCAAGATCATTGTCACACTCAGATACTACGAGTGGGTAGCTAATTTAGTTTTGGTAAGAAAGAAAAATGGTGAAACCATATTATGCATTGATTTCATAAATTTAAATAGATCATCACTCAAAGACAATTATCCCTTACCTAAAATGGGTCACGTGTTGGAAAAAGTAGTGGGAGATAATAGAATGTCTATGATTGATGGCTTTTCTGGCTACAATCAAATTGTAGTCCATGAGGATGATAAAGAGAATACCACATTCACCACCCCATGGGGCACCTTTATTTATGATAAAATGTCATTTGGTTTAATGAATGTAGGAGCCACTTTCCAATGAGCTATGGACATTTCTTTTATCGGTGAAAGAGATAAGTTCGTTTCCATTTAACTTGATGATCTAACTGTGTTTTCTAAGTTTGATACAGAGCACCTGATACACCTCAAACATATGTTCGAGAAATGCTAAAAATTTGGTTTGTCTATGAATCCTCAGAAATATCATTTTGCAATGCAGGAAGGTAAAATTTTGAGTCATATAGTGTCTAAAGATGGAATTAAAATTGATCCAAAAAGGATCAAAGCTATAAATTCTATAAATATTCCTAGGAATAGAAAAAATATTCAATCTTTTTTAGGAACAATTAATTTTCTAAGGAGATTTATCCCAAACTTTGCTGAAATTGTAAAATTGATTACATATATGCTCAAGAAGGACAGTGAGGTGAAGTGGACAGCTGAAGCAGAGGCACCATTTCAATGTATTAAGAAGGTCATAGGTGAAGCACCAGTACTGGCAAGCCCACATTATATGAAAGAATTCTTGATTTTTTCATTCACTTCTGAACATACTATTGCAACCGTACTATTACAAAAGAATGATGAGGGTTTTGAGAAACCAATTGAGTTCTTTAGTAAACGTCTCAGAGATGATGAGATAAAATATGATGTATTGGAAAAAAAAGATTACACAATGGTGAAATCCATCAAAGTTTTCAGAACCTATGTACTACATTCAAAGATTATTGCTTATGTACCCACCAGTTCTGTTAAGGATATATTGGTTCAACCTGATAGCGATGGAAGGAGGGGTAGATGGTTAGCCAAAATTTAGGAGTTCAACCTGGAAGTTAAACCAACCAAACTTGTTAAAGGTCAGGGCTTGGCTAAATTTTTAGTTGAATCAAATTTAAAAGCACTCAGAATAAATCATCTACAGGAGTACGAAGGATTTTTAGAGATACATGAACTTGATGTTACTGTACTCGCAATTGAAATTTTAGAAAAAATCTCTTCATCAGCTTGGTATAGTGATGTCGTTTCTTATCCACTAACCCTTCAATGCCCCGACGACCTAACCCCATCTAAATCTAAAACATTGAAGTTACATGTTGTGAAATATTGTATTGTAGATGGTCAATTATATTGTAAGGATCCTCTGGGTTTCTTACTAAGCTGTTTAGTAGAATCCGAAATAGAAAAAGTTATAAATGAATTTCATGAAGGACTGTGTGGAGGACATCATGCTTGGAGAGAAACAACCTACAAAATCTTAAGAGATGGATATTATTGGCTGAAATTATTCACCGATGTAAATGCTAAAGTTAGAGCTTGTAACCCCTGTCAATTGTTCACAGGCAAACAAAACATTCTGGCATTACCTTTAGTTCTAGTTAAAATTGAAGCTCCATTTCAACAATGGGGTCTTGATTTTATTAGTGAAATTCATCCACACTCGAGTGATCAACATAAATGGATTCTGACCGCTACCAACTATTTTACTAAATGGGTGGAAGTTATTCCTACACGAAACGCAACCGACACAATAGTGATCAGTTTCCTAGAGGAAAATATTTTATCAAGATTCGGCTGCCCTCGGAAGATAGTTACTGATAACGCTCAAGATTTCAAATCCACAACCATGATAAATTTTTGTCAAAAGTGCAACATTGTGCTAGGACACTCTATGGCCTACTATCCACAAGGCAATGGATTAGCCGAGTCATCCAACAAAAGTTTGATTACCATAATTAAGAAAGTACTGATCGAAAATAAAAAAAAACATGGCATGTACATTTGAAATATTCTTTATGGGCTAACAGGATAGGCACAAAACAGTCAATCAAAATGTCTCCATTTCATATGGTATATGGTACTGACGTTGTTTTACCCATAAATCTAGCACTGCCAGTAATGAAACTCTGGCAAGACTCAAAAGAAGAGCCAAATGACATTACCAGGAGGATAAATCAATTGATTGAAGTTCAAAAAAATAGGGCTAAAGTAGATGAAAAACTACAGAAGTATCAAGATAACATGAAAGCCTTATTTGATCAAAAATCTAAAGATAGGGAATTTCTCCCCGACGATTTGGTTCTAAAATGGGAAGTCAGGAAAGAAGATGTCAGAAAGCATGGTAAGTTTGACAAGATCTAGTGTGGATCATACAAAATTACAACCTCTGAAGGAAAGAATGCCTTTTTATTAGAAAATATCTATGGAAAGATTCTTAACGCCCCTATCAATGGGCGTTACCTCAAGCATTTCATGCAGTAATACGTTTCCAAACTCTCATTGTACATACCGGTTTGCTCTCATGTTTTGTTTATAATTACCCTTCCTTCGATAAGTTTTTATTGTTATTTTCATTGTAAATAGAAATAGGTTAGTCAATTTCAAAAAAATCAAAATATAAAAATACGTAATAAGTAGGTTTCTAATCTACAAGAGTTCCTGAAAACTATCATGCTTGTCTTATTTCAGGATAGTTGTCGATGGCCAATAGACTTGAGATATAGAAAAGGTGACATGCATAGATACTCACGTTAAATTTCTCCTGAAATAGGTAATAAACTAATAGTCTACTTGGATGGAAGTTTAAACAAATTCTGAGGTATGAACTTTTGTCTTGTAAACTTAAGTTAAAATTTTCTAGGAGATGTTAGTGAGTAAGACATAAATCTTATGTTTACTAATATCATCACCAAATCTTTAATC
>ML793240.1:0-67192 GCA_009831015.1 Picea engelmannii
TTGAATCATCTTGTACTTGAACATTTAAGTGGGGTAAAAGGAGGTTGCCCCCTCGAAGAGGCTTATTATCTGAAATTATCTCTTTTTCAAGGCGGTGAGTACTTTTCCTGAGGTTTTTATATGCTATATTGATGTTTGGTTCTGAACACTATCTTTGACAAGTTGCTTTAATGAATGATCTATTTGAATAATAGGAACACCTTTGATTGCCCCTTTCTTTCCTGAAGTATCGGCTTTCTTTGTAGAAATAGGTATGTCTACTTTAGGTTCCTGAGAACCATATATGAGATTGTATCTTTTCCCTGTGGGTTCATGCTGGACAATCTCCGCTCCATCCCCTTCCTCAAACTGATTTGCAATCAAAGTATCTTCATATTCTTGTTGTGTTACATGTAAAGGGATTGATTTAGAATCAGTCAAGTGAGCTTCAGAGTCTTCTTATGTACCATCATTATCTTCCTCCTCATCTACTGCATTATTCTGAAAAGGAGGTAATACCTTTTGGTCATCTTGATTTTTTCTTTCTCTTGGTAAAATCTGGGGTACATTGTTTGGTCTCCTGAATTGATTGGGATTTCTATATCCACCCTCTTGTGCAGGTCTATTAGGCTGTTTTTGTTCCATATTCAACCTTTCCATCTCAGAAGTCAAAGTTTTCAACATATTTGTCATTTCATCCATTTTAATATCAGATGTTGAATTAGAAGATGAAGGCAACTTTTCTTTTTGCTTTTTTCTATCTCTGTCATTTTTGGATTTCAATTTGTCTGCTGCTAATATGTTTGATTCCACCTCAATAGCTGAATCTTGCATTAGGCTGAGGGTAGTGGCTCTTCTTTCCCTAAGCAATAAGGAAATTCAGCATCGAATGCATTGGCAAATGTGATTTTGGCTGATGCCTCTGAAGGTTTTATCTCCTCTTGAATTTTACCGTACATCAGGTTAAACCTTTTCGTAAAATCAGGAATTGATTCTCCTTGTTTCCTCCTTAAAGCACCAAATTCAGTAAGGTAATACAAAAAATCTTTTTCATCTGCCCATTGATTTAGAAAAGCCTCATCTAAAGCTATAATATCAGCTATTGAGTTAGCAGGCAAACTTCTAAACCAATTTCTTGCTTCCCCATCTAAACTTTGTATGAATAATCTCATCCAATCATCAACATGCTCTACATTAAAATTGTCTGCAAAACTATAAAATGAATTCAAATGTTCTTCAACAGTAACTGATCCTTCTCCATTAAATCTGGGCAAATATCTCATATAATCATTTGGTGGAAAATCATACATGACTTGAGGAAGTACTAGAGGGGCATACCTAGCTGCAACTATTTGGTCCATTCTGTCTGCAGCCATATTAGCTGTGTTTAAATTTTTGGGAATAAGCAAGATTGATGATGCTGTGGGTGAAACAATCCCTTGTGTTTTACAATTTATATGTATTGTCCTTGAACCTTGTCTTTCAATACATGTAGACTTCTCTTCTAGACTTTTATCAACTAATGGACTGAGAAATAAAGGATTATCAAAATAATAATAATGTGTTCTGAAATATTCAAATGAGAAAGATTCATAAGATGATGCAGAAGTCTTAGTTTCACTCTTAATAATTGTGCTGGGAACTCTCAAATCTCCAGTTTCAGACAACAAGTATGGAAATTCCTGTTTAATAAGTTCAATAAGAAACTTCCTTTGTTCAAAACTTAATTCCAAAACATTTGTTGGGAATGAAACTGTATCAGACTTAACAACAGGGTTATTTTCACTTTCGGGTTTCAAATCTTCATTTGCTTGGTTTTTAATGATCTCAGAAGATTATGCCTGAGAACTTTCTGAAGATAATTTCCCTTTTGAATGTGAAGACTGACTAGGAAGAACTTTAGGCTTTCTTAGTATTTTTTCAGGGTCTGGCACTGCTGCTATAGGCTCGGGATCTAGATTTTTCCTTGTTACTGGTCTCTTATTTGATGGTGGAGGATTTTTTGGAATTTTAGGTCCTTTCCCTTCTTTCTTAGGAGCCAGAATTACTACAGAGGATTTGCCAGGTGAATAATCACAGTCTTTAGAAATTTCCAAAATCTTGTTCACCATCAAGATCTGAATCTAAACTTGTCATTTCCCTAGGGAAGTTATCTTTGTTTCTTCACTCCTCGGCAACGACGTCAAAAATGTTAGTCCCTAAAGTTGCACTCGACTGGTAAGGGCAAGCTAGGGCATCTGATTTTATTGCAAAGTATTTTTGAGGGTTTTATGATTTGGTTTTGGTATAATGGTTGAAAACTAGGTCAAGCTTACAACATGGCAGAAAATCAAGATTAAAACATTGCATATCCCATTGGATGAATAATAGGTAGATACATAGATGGAGTAAACCAATTCAAGAAAAAGAAAGTCAAATCTTCAATTTGTCAATTTCACAAAGCTTAGTTTCAATATATTATAAAGAAACAGGGGTATCAACTTGAAATCATTACTTGAAAATTATCTCTACAACAAAATCTTCACTGTAGAAATTAACATTCAAGAACAAAAAGCATTGCAATTTTGAATAATAAATTCAAGCATGAAAAATGAAATAACAGAGTAGAAAGGAGAAGGTCTAACCATCCATATGCCTTTGCTATTAAGTGTCAATTGAACATACATGCCTGATGCTTTGAATGGATACCTGTATTTCTTCCTGTAGGGTTGAACTTAAAACAACTTGAACCGATCACATAATAATCATTAAATAACAGGGGATTTTGAAATGAACCCTGCGTGCGTGTATAGCGATCATGTTCTGAACATGCTAGATTTAGAGATGATTACCAAATTCTCGTGGTAACACACAAACTCTTAGCTCATGATCTCATTATCATAACTAAATCAGGATAGTAGGCGCACGTTATGGCATGATTATTTGGTGCTATGGGAATAGGCTTATTCCCGTAGCACGTTTGACAACTTAAAATTTTAAAATTCCAACGGCATAAAGGAGACACTTCTAGCTTAAACAATGTTTTTCATAATCAAAACTTAAATAAATCATCAAAATTTTTAATGCTAACTATGAAATATCAAAAATCTAAAGAACGAAAACAACTAAAAATGGAAAATGAGGGATGGGTAAGGAGGGTTTAGGACAAGGGTTTCTTATTTAAACCAAGACAAAATTAGAGACTAATAGTTCCCAATATTTGAACTAAAGGGGATAGCACCACGCGTCCCCGGTATATTGACGACTGGGAAATAACTCGAACGCTAGGTTGGGGCACATAGACAATCAGTTAGAAGCATAAGTTCACAAGAAGATAAACGCATACACATAACTTAACCATTTAAATACAGAAACCATTTATAGCTATATAAATATAGGCATGCATCCATTATTCCCAACTCAAAGCACAAAGCATGAAAACACTTATCAAAACCAGAATATGTGATGCAACTTCCGAAGGGGGTTCCCATTTCCACCCAACCATAGGCTCAGTCACTCCTAATGGATTTACCACCAGCCACCCCCTATCTAGACCACGATGCTCTGATATATAATCCTTTCTTCCGACTCAACGATAGTAGGGACAGAGGTTACTCTCCTCCTCCCACAAGATCTTTGCAACAATTTTCACTATACCAAGCAAAGAGGACCGCATGAGTACCTCCTCATTAACTCAACAACCTCATTTATAAGCTTCTATCATAACCCTGCTAGCCATTTCTTGCGACCAGAACATGCTCATTTCTTAGTTCTTTCTTGAACTCGAGAGATTAGTCTCTTGTCTTTGCACTCTTCCCAGGTCTTCCTCTGCCCACCACACCTTCCTTTCTTTCCTTCCTCAACAATATTACATGTGGCTTGAATTCCCAGTCTGTGGTCAGGTCTGAAATCCTTACATATGGGTGATCTTCCCCATCCCCTCATTAACTCTTGAGGAGGTATTCCAACCTACCAGCCTGACTATAATTCATTCCTAGGTTAGAGGACTATTCTGGTACTGAGTAATTAAATCCAATAAGGTACTAGTTTGGTGGAGGTTAACAAAACCATTCCTGGTCCCCTTCACCATCTCTTTCATAGCATTCGTGGTCTCTCTTAGTACACCCCCCTTTCAGATGTCATGCAACACTTATCCATTTTCTAGTAAATAAAAAAATTTACATTCATCAACCTTTTATACAAAGGTCCATCCAATCAAACATTCACACATATTGAGTTTTCCATAGTCTCTTAGCCAATATAGTTATATTTACAAACTGGTGGAAACAGGGTGTTACAGAGGAAACTCCAATTTGTAAGTCATACTTCCAATCATTTGCAACACCTTATAGGGGCCATAATATTTGGGTGTTAATTTATTTTCCTTATTTTTTTTCTTGAGGGGCATATGTCTATATGGTTCTATCCTCAAAAATACCCAATCCCCCACTTCAAATTCTCTATGATTGCAATGTTGATATGCTTGTTGTTTCATCCTATTTTGTTCCATAACCAAGTTATCCTTCAATAGTTTGAGAACCTCATTTTGGTGCCCTATGTGGTCCTCCACTACTTGAATATTTGCAATCCCTTTCAAGGGTGATGTGATGGATGGAAGATGATATCTAGAAAGTGCTAGAAATGGGGACATTTTTTATGAAGTATGGAAGGATGTGTTGTACTACCATTCTTCCAAAGGAAACCACTTGATTCATTGTGTTTGTTTATTAGATGGAAAGCAATGAAGACATCCTTCGAGACATTTATTCAAAATATCAATTTACCCATTGGATTGTGATGCAGGAGCATCCTTTCCACCTCAACATGTGCCAACAACGCAGCACATCAATGTGCATTCAAGAAGGGAGAGAGGCGCCAACCCTCTCATTTTTCCTTTGAATTTTAAAAATTCAATGTATTTAATTGTAATTAAATGTTGTAAGGATGGAGTAAAGACAAGTTGGCCTTTGTATAGGCTGTATATAGAGTTTCTTTTAATAGGCTCGAGTTGGACATATCTTGAGAATTTCCTCATATATGAGATTTACATGATCATTCATTGTAAGTAGCCTCGGTATATAGGCATTTTAATTGTGATAAGTTGTCACTAAGGCGAGTTTGGGGGAAAGCTCAATGAGCCCCTCTTGTATGAATCATTGTAAGATACGCCCAGTAGAGGATGCTGAAGTTTAATGATAAATCATTGTAAGCTCCGAGAGAAGAAGGAGAGGAGAGAGTTGAGACTTTGTTGTAGTGCAACTTGCACATATTGTAATCAGACATTCATAATTTAATGAAAAGAGAAGTTTTGCCTGCATCTAAATTTCTATGTTATATGGGTGGTTTCTGGATGTCTTTGAATGGTTTTATATGTGTTTTCATATATGTATGCTGTAGATATGCATGTATGTTTTCCTTTGTAGGATGAGATAGAATTCCCTATCTTTGTGTGAGTTTGTAGAAATTTTTGGGTTCTTCTAGGCTAGTGCAAGGAGTGCAAGACAGAGTGTTGGAAACTCTGTGAAGCCAACACAAGGAGTGCACATCTAAATTCTTCTTCGAGTTTAGAAGAGAATGTTCCAAGTGGGCACACCAGAATAATCTCAATTTTGAAGGAGCCTCAGAGTTACTGAATACTGTGGAGGAAATCTTGTGCAGAGAAGGTGTAGTGCACAGAGTTGTTGAATACTCTGTAAGATCAATGTTAACACTATATAATTTGCCCAAGGTTGAGGAGGAAATCAGTGAGGTAACATCAAACCACTTGGAGTCCTGGATCTAGTCCTCCAAGACTCAGAGAGGGCTCTTTATGTCTGTTATATCTTTGTTTATGATAGATTTTAGGCTAGTTACTACTGTACAAAGGCTTGGTTTTTTAAATGGTTTGGTTGGAACAACAAGGAAAAACAAAATAATTGGGTAATGGATTCAAAACTTAGAATGGATCAAAGAAAGGTCATAATAGGATAATATGACAGGGAAAGGTAAGAAAATCCACTGGATCTTCAAGATTTAATGCATTGGAGAGATGGAACAGATTAAGAAATCTGACTAAACACAGAGCAAATGAGAATTTTGAGTTTAATATTCAGTGGAAAACATAGAAAATATTCCAATCCAGAGACAGAGGGTACATTAAAACCGATTCTACTCTTAATCTTCTAAGAATAATTCAGAAGGTAGGAATTAATTATGATAACAAAAAAAACAAATTTAACGAGAAGAGATACACTTCACCAATGGAATCTGTCACAAGAATCCTGTAATGATCATACTGTATTACTGAAAAATGAATCCATGGAGGTTCTGTGAGCTGTTTTACAAAGTTATTTTCATCCTTCTAAGAGGTCCCAACTCATCAACCCCTGATACTTCAAATTTAGAAGTTTTTATAAATTATTTACAATGATCCTGTCATTAATGAGCATGATTGAAATTAGGAAAATCTAAACCAATTCAATTTTAGATTAAAAATATATAGAGATAATTGAGATTATTTCATACATCCAATGTTGTTTTGATGGGATCTATGGGTGATCTATGCCTTTGAATCCGCTCTCTTTCCCATCTGTCCTTTGACTTTCTGCCTCTTGAATTAATGAAAAAATAGAGTCCGGGGAGTCTTCATTTCTCCTAATATGAGATGTATGTGTAAAAAAGGGGGGACGTTTTTGTATATGGGTCTGTTCTAAACAAAAACCTCTTTTTGTTTTTAAGAATTCATCTCCATCTCTCCAAGACAACCCCCGTAAAAACATGACCAAAACAGGAAAAAACGGAAGCCTGAAAAATAGGGCTCAGAGATGGCTTCAATTCTCCCAACTGCTGACACCTGTTTACATTCCAAGAGAGTTTATTGTTCTTCAGCCCATTTTGAACAAAACTCTCTCTCGTATTTTCAAAATTCGTTCCTGTTTTCCTAAAATTGCTCTCAGAAATGGACTGGTCAAAACTGGCAAAAATGGTTTCTTTGTTATTTTGTGGAAGGCGATTTTGGAGGAGGAAGAATGGGTGTCAGAACCCCCCTAGGGTGGTAAGTGGTATTAGGAGGGGGGTGTCTGAGTTCACCTAATGGTGATAATTGTCCTCTAGAAAACCACTTACTCGGACACCCCCGTCCCCTTTGTTAAAGTTAGGATGGTCGGGGGGGGGGTCCAAGTAACATGTTCGTCGTTGATTTGAATGTTTTGGGATGTGTGATGTACGAAAGTTAAATGGTTTTGTTTATATTTTTATTTGTGTTATTTATTATGTTTATACTTTTTATTATGTTTTTGTTTTATTATTATTTGTTATATGTTTATTATATGCATTTTTATTATTTTTTAAACTTTGTTTATTGTTCTAACTTTTTTAAACTGTTTTTTTTAGTTAATGTTTTAATGTTTATTAAGTATTTTAATTATTAAAATTTTTATAATGTTTTTGTTTATCAATTATTTTTTTAAAATTAATTATTAGCCTAACCCAATTACTAACCTAATTACTAATTATTAACACTTATTAATTTAACGTAATTAGTTATTTATTATTAATTATCCTATGTTATCTAATGACTTATTAAACTAGTTATTTTTGTAAATTTAACCCTACTTACCTAACATCATTTCATGTAGGGATGAAGATGATAGGGGGTGAAGAAATGGAGGGAAAGGGAGTGAAGGGTGCAACAGGGTGATGAAGGATCAGGTGAAATGGATAAGGGAGAAGTGAAATCAGTCGAGCCCAACAAACCAGATGTCTTCATCATGAGAGAAATGCCAAACAGATTGTTGAAGAAACAAGTCACCTATGATTATAGGAAACAACCTAGGCTCCACCTGGGGATGACAGCTCTTTCAAGAGGTTCCAAGAACCGCATAATTCTTGAACATGCAGACCAGTGCTTTATTCATTGGGTTGATCCCAAAACTTTATTCTGCAACCTGTACCTATTCTGATATTTCAACTGAAACCAAATCATACTAAAATCTAAACTTGAAATGCACACTGAATTTGAAAACTGTACTGCAATCTGAAACTGAAAAAAATCCTGAAAGGAATGCTCAAAGAGATGTTCTTATTTGCACACTTCTACCTACCCTATACTGCTGAATCAAATAATACAAAAAATCTAATGAAGCCAATCAAGTAGTTGCTAAAACAAGTGGACTGCTTGACTTTTTATTAGCACAATCAAAAGGACAACTTGAGTTTTTGTCCACAGATTCAAAACTGCAAAGTGTAATGGCCACTACTGAAAACATGCTTGATCTTTTATGCTAAAAAAATATTACATGTAGTATACTATGGGATCAGGAAATACATGACCTATTTCTTGACTGTCAACAAATTTATGGTCATAATTGGGTATGACACATATGCTTTTTAAATCATTATACAATTCCTGATATGGCTGTAAATTTTCTGCTGAACATTGAAATGGGACTCTTGCTGAAACAGACCATGCAACGAATTGCCTAATCATGCCTATATCATATTCTCTTTTAAGTTCATAGTTGACCAATGAACCATGACTTTGACAACACAAGTCATCCAACATATCAACTATTGGGCCTTGTAGGATCTGAGATGTTTTTTGCATTGGTTCCAATGAAAGTTCCCGATCTTCTATGTGCTTATCATCCATGACATGATTAAAATGTTTCTTCAAAAAATGAATTGAATTGAAGGTTAATGGTATGGAGTTATAATGCATTAATTCATATTCTGTCTCAAGATCTAATCTTTCATCTGGAATTTGAAAATCAATGTAGCTCAAGGGATGCAATTTTGGGTCTGTAAAAAATTCCATATCATCAATGACATATTCGACTGAGTGATTAGAACATTGTTCATATTTACTATCGACAACTTTTTTATAATTTTCTCTCAGAATTTGAAATGAAGAGAAACATAGAGGCATAGATCTTTCACTTACTCTGAGATTTTCTGCATTTTCCTCCTTGCTGTCATAATTACTGTGCAAAGGCTGATTGTCATATTTGATCTATAACTGAGCTTCCTCCTCCCGAGAACATGCTACTGATTGATTTGAAGAGTTCACCTTGGTGTAATCCTCATCATAGTTATCATACTTGGGTAGATCATCCATGAAGGAAAATTCATCAAACATACACATCATGTCCGCTAATTTCTCTTCTACAAGCTGAGTTGGAGTTTCATCTTTGACTATGTTGTGAATTGAATACATGAAATGATCATTTTCCAATCCACGATACCGAGGGTGAGTTGCAAAGTGTTTGGGAATAATGACCCTTTCTTTCTTTGTAACCAATGGAACATGATTCCATCGAACAACAATTTCATTTCCCATGATGACTTTCTGCATCATTTCTTTCATTATGCTGGCCAAAATGTCCATTTTAGCTTCTAAAGATTTCAACTGCTCCTTTGTTATTTTCTCCCTTTCTTGTGCCTTGATATTTGACCTTTTGATCAAAAAATTAGCTTCCACACTAATTGCATTGTCTTGCATCTCCTTGAGTGTAGTAGTGTTCCTTTCACTTAGTTGAAATGACATCTTCGGATCAAAGGAATCTAGGTAGTGTAAAAGAGATAAACCAGGAGGTGGTCTTATATCAACAGGCATGGAATTGTAAACTTGATTGAATATGTCTGAAAGGTGTTGCACTGTCTCTCCTGGCTATCTTTTCAAATAATCATACTCTTATAGAATGAGGAAAATATTTCTCTTGATCTCCCATTTATTAAGGAATATTTTTACAAACTGTTGAAGATTGGGAATGCTTGCAACTGACAAACTTTTGAACCATTCATTAGCTCTACCTTGCAAAGATAAAGAAAAAATCCTAATGCAGATATCATCTTCCTCAACCTAAAAAAGGTTAAGAAAATTTTCAAAACCTTGTATGTGTTTTTCAGATGTGATATCACTGTGTTCTCCATTGAATTTGGGAAGATGTTTGTAATATTTGGTAGGGAAATCATGGAGTATAGGGGGTAAGATAAGAGGCTTGTATCTATATAGAATATTTACAGGTGTAGGAGTATGTACAAGGGCTATAAAACTAGGCTTGATCTCTTGAGGTTCCTGAGGTTGATTTTGATTAACACGAGTTTCAACAATATGGTCTTGGCCAGGTTCACAAAAAGAGAATAAATAATTAAAAATAAAACCAATTACATCTTGGATAAAATTACAACTTCCATACATGATCTTTTCATATTGTCTTGTCATTGTTTCAGGTTCTTCCTCCAATGGATTATTTGAATTGGAACTGATCTGGAGCTGATTGGAGTCACCAGGTATATAATTCAACCTTCTTGTGTCTGATCACTGTCCACCATCAGTAATCATATCTGGAACTTGATATGCTTTTCTGAGGAACATTCCCCAATATGGTCACCATTATGTTAGCACTCTATAATTTTCCCAAGGCTGAGGAGGCAATCACTGAGGTAACATAAAACCAATTGGAGTCCTGGATCTAGCCCTCCAAGACTCAGAGAGGGCTCTCTTTGTCTGATATAGCTTTGTTTATGATAGATTTTAGGCTAGTTATTACTGTACAAAGGTTTGGTTGGAACAACAAGGAAAAACAAAATCATTGGATAATGGAGTCACAACTCAAAATGGATCAAATATAGGTCATAATAGGCTAATATGGTAGGGAAAGGTAGGCAAATCCACTAGATCTTCAATATTTAATGCATGGGAGAGATGGAAGAGATTAAGAAATCCAACTAAACATAGAGAAAATGAGAATTTTGAGTTTAATCTTCAGTGGAAAACATGGAAAATATTCCAAGCCAAAGATAGAGGGTACATTAAAACCAATTCTGCTCTTAATCTTCTCAGAATAATTTAGAAGGTAGCAATTAATTATGATAACATAATTTGTTTTTTTACTGAGAAGAGATACACTTCACCAATGGAATCTGTCACAAGAATCCTGCAATGATCATACTGTATTACTGAAAAATGAATCCATGGAGGCTCTGTGAGCTGTTTTACAAAATTATTTTCATCCTTCTAATAGGTCCCAACTCATCAACCCATGATACTTCGCATTTAGAAGTATTTATAAATTATTTACAATGATCCTGTCATTAATGATAATGATTGAAATTAGGAAAATCTAAACCAATTCAATTTCAAATTACAAATATATAGAGATCATTAAGATTCGTTCAGAGATTCAACGTTGTTATGATGGGATCTATGGGTGATTTGTGCCTTTGAATCTGATCTCTTTCCCATCTGTCCTTTGACTTTCTGCCTCTTGAATTTATGAAAACATAGGGTCCTGTGGAGTCTTCATTTTTCCCAATATGAGATGTATTTTTAAAAATAGGGGGAGGTTTTTGTATATTATCCTGTTCTGAACAAGAACCTCTTTTGGTTTTCCATAATTTATCTCCATATCTCCAAAACTGCCCCCATAAAAACATGACCTAATCAGGAAAAAGTGGAAGTCTAAACAATAGGGCTCAGAGATGGCTTCGATTCTTCCAACTAATGACACATGTGTAAATTATGGGAGAGGTTATTGTTTTTCATCTTGTTATAAACAAAACCTCTCTCATATTTTCAAAGTTTATTCCCATTTGCCTGGAAACTCTATTGGAAACAGACTGGTCAAAATTGCCGAAAATGGTTTTTTTGTTATTTTGGGGAAGGCGGTTTTGGAGGAGGGAGAATGGTTTCTAGACCCCCTTGGGGTGGTAAGTGGTATTAGGAGGGGGGGGTGTCTCAGTTCACCTGATGGTGACAAGTGTCCTCTGGAAAACCACTTACTTAGACCCACCCCTTCGTTAAAGTTAGGATGGTCGGGGGGGTCTGAGTAACATGTATGTTGTTGATTTTAATGTTTTGGGATGTGTGATGTACGAGAGTTACATGGTTTAGTTTTAAATTTTTATTTGTTTTGTTTATTATGTTTTTACTTTTTAAGTGTTTTCATTTTCGTTTTTTATTTTATTTCGTTTTATTATTATTTGTTATATGTTTATTATATGCATTTTTATTGTTTTTTAAACTTTGTTTATTGTTTTAACTTTTAAAACTATTTTATTTTAATTAATGTTTTAATGTTTATTAAGTGTTTTAATTATTAAATTTTTTATAATGTTTTTGTTTATCAATTATTTATTTAAAATTAATTATTTGCCTAACCTAATTACTGATTATTAACACTTATTAATTTAACCTAATTAGTTATTTATTATTAATTATCCTATGTTATCTAATGACTTATTAAACTAATTATTTTTGTAAATTTAACCCTAGTTGCCTAACATCATTTCATGTAGGGATGAAAATGGTGGGGGCTGAAGAAACGAAGGGCAAGGAAATGAAGGGTGTAGCGGGGTTATGAAGGATCAGACAAAATCAATGAAGGGAGAAGTGAAATCAACCAAGCCCAACAAACTAGATGTCTTCATCATGAGAGAAATGCCAAACAAATAGTTGAAGAAACAAGTCACCTATGATTATAGGACCCCAACACTCAGCAAGGAGTGCTTTGCGAAAGTGCAAGGAGTGCACAAGAGAACTATATTTAGAGTTATGTGAGAGAAGAGTGTTAAGGAAGATTTTCCAGAGTTGTTGAACACTTTGGTACCTAGCAACAAGGAGGAGTATAGAGGAGTCGAGACTACCAAAGGACCAAAGGGATAAAGCGTTGATAATCGTTGATGTAGAGGTGGACACGTGGAGAAATCTCGTGAGTTCAGAGTATATCACTTCAAAATATTGTAGAAGTGTCGAGTGCCAGAAGTCCCGAAGTGTCGAAGGCATAACACCTTTTGGGTTAAGCCATAGGTCACAACCTAGGGTCATATGAGAAAAGGGGCCTATGTAAACTTGTTTGGGGGTCCAATAGGGGCTCTAAGAGTCAATTTGACTCCATTTCTTGAACGATCCTAGACTGAGAGGTCGCGCAACCCCGAAGGGGGTGGGGGTCTGCACCAGATTGAGGATGGTAAGATGAGTTGTGAGCCAATTGAGTACCCAAACAAGAAAATAATTCAATCCAAACATTTCCAGTGAAAATTGGATGTCACTTACAATAATCTTTGGGACTCCATGTAGCTTTTGAACTGTTTACATGAATGTTGCGGATACTGTACTTTATTTAAAATGATGAGAAAGAGAGAAAAATGGGCATAATTTTTCAGTCGATCCATTACTACCATGATGATAGTATTTTCTTCAGATTTTGGGAAACTTGTAATAAAATCCATTGAAACTTCTTCCCAACGTTGAATTGGTATAGCTAGTGGTTGTAGGAGACATTGAATATTGATTGCCTCTCCCTTATTCTATTGGAAAACCACACATTCAAAAACAAAATTTTGAATGTTAGTTTTAAGACCTTCCTAGAAAAAATCCTTCTTGATCCAATGGTAAGTTTTCAAGAACCATGAATTTCCTCTTATATGAAAAGTGTGCAATTCCAGAAGGAATTTTTGTTTGAGTTGGGAATTCTTACATAAATATAGGTGATCATGATACCATAACAAATCATTCTTCAATACAAATTTATCTAATGCACCAGGGTTCTCTTATATTTGTTGAATGATATTGCATACCTCTTGATCTTTCTTCCATTCTGTCCTTTCTTCTTCCACCCAATCAGATTGCGGAATAGAAATAACACATAGTGAAGCCTTTGTTTCTTCTTCTTTCCTTGAAATTGCATCTACCACAATATTATGTTTTCCTTTTTTTAGATAATTTCAAAGCCATAAACTAGCATATTTGTAACCCATTTTTGTTTCTCTTCTGAATATAATCATTGCTCCAAGAAGTACTTCAAACTATCACGATCTATTTTTACTTTTAAGTGTCTTCTTATTAGGTAAGGGAACCATTTATTCACTGAATGTAGTATGGAGAACATTTCTTTTTCATAATTGGGTTTGAGTAAGGGGCCTTCCTTCTTGCATTAAAACTGCACCAATGTCATGGCATGAGGCATTGTACTCCATAGTAAATGTTTTTCTGAAGTTAGGTGTGGCCAAGACATGAGTTGTACACATATCCTCCTAAGTTTTGTTGGCACAGGGGCAAACCCAGGGTTCAACTCTAAAAATGCACTAACAAGCCCTAACTACTGGCCCTTTCAGCAACACTTGCGAAGCAGATGCAGTCTCACCCAAAGTAGCAATAGGGGGTTGCATGACACAAGTGTCTACAACCAGAGGGAATGCAAGTGGAACCAAGGCAACAACGCACATAGATATGATTATTCTTACCAAGCATAACTCTACTTCACATAGTTATATACCAGATCTAACATACTAATACATCAATAGAGTAACAAAAGTAAAGAACACAACATCAATCACACAAAACACAAGATATACATGGTTCACCCTCTCCCTAGGGATATGTCCACATAACTATGCTTTATAATATATTAGGTGAAAGCATATAGTTCTATCTTTGCTCTTAGCTTACAGATATTTCTCTCCTCCTCTCTTCTCTTCTCTCTATCTCCCCTCCCTGTGCACCCAACTGCATTTTTTATCTTCACACCCAGCTGAAGATATTACAATATGAGAATTATCTCACACTCAACAATTCTCTCCCTCTCTTAAGATCACAATGATTATAACCAATGTCCTTTCTCTCACAATCGCGAACCCCTCTCCCTCCTCTAGGTTCTTATTTATACATTACAATAGCTCACCGACAACCTTAGGATGAAGCCTAGGTGTCAAAACCATAGATACCAAAACCCTAGGTGTCTAAAACCCTAGGTCAACTTGACCCGTGCTTTCTAGGCTTTACCAACCTGTCTTTCCTTCCTTCTTGCGAGGTGCTCCAAAACATCCAACGATGTCTTTTTCTTCTTTTTGAGTTGTTCATGATCCATCTTCCTTGCTGATTAGTTCTCCTTGATCCTCTCATCCAACGACTCGCTCTCTCGCACTTTTCTCCATCTTTTCTGCTCCTTTGGCCACTTCAACCCACTATCAGTCAGTGTGTCTTTCGCACAGTTCACATTTCATATTTTCTCTCATAATATTTGCTTTATTCCATAACCAAGGGCCAACAAACCCCTAACACTCACCTGTGACTCATCCTAAGGCACTTTAATCTAAGCCTTATTCTTTGCTTTGACTTCAGACTGCTCAATGCAGCCTATCCTTTCTACTCGATCCTTCCCTACCTTGTGAAAATTTTCTTTTCTATGTCTGGTACCCAGTTTCAAATGCACCTGGTACTTAGACCCTTCTTCTTTTGCATTTACTAGGAGTTGTAAGGCAACTTCTTGTCATAGTACAATTTCAATTGGCTCCCATTCACCAAACCTTCCTTCCATTCTCCCTTCAAAGTCTTCAACTGCACAACTCCTCCTTCTGTAACATAGGCAACCTCATATGGCCCAAGCCAATGTGTTTTGAACTTCCATATATGTTTCATGAATTTTCTGTCATATACTAATACCAGATCTCCTTGCTTAAATGATTTCTTTTTTATGTGTTTGTCATGGTAGGCCTTTTCTCTTTCCTTCTGCACCTGCTGATGGAATCCTACAATAAACCAGTCTTCTTCCAGTTTGACCAACTACATGAGCCTCTCTTGAACAACGCTAGTGTCATCCATATCTGTAAAGGCTGCAATTCTCAGACTAGGAACCAAATATTCCATGGGTACAACTACCTCAAGACCATAAACGAACTTAAAGGGGGTCTGCATTGTCAGCTTCTTGCAAGTGGTTCTGCAGGCCCATAACACTGTTGGTACCCTCAAGTCCCAATCATCCCTGTTCACACTACAAATATTCATCAGCCCTCCAAGATCTTATTGAATGCTTCAACTATCCCATTTGCTAGTGGATGGTAGGGCATGCTCCTCTGATGATGGTCTACAAATTCCCGAGTCAAGGCTTCAATGGTCTTATTAGTAAAATGTGTTCCTTGATCACTCATAAGGATATTTGGGCATCCAACCCTCGTTATGATGTCGTTAAATATGAAGCGTGCAACTATATTTGCACTACAATCCTTTACTGCGCTTGCTTCATCCCATCTGGTCATGTACTCTATCACAGTGATTATGTACCTGGATCCTGTTCACTTTCATGCTGGGTTTATGGGTCCCCTGAAGTCAATGGCTCATTTTTCAAATTATTGAAAGGTTAGCTGAGGTGATAAAGGCATCTCATCTCTTCTTGAGGGTTTCCAAAATCATTGGCATAGATGACATTCTTTGAAGTAATCCTTGGCATCTTTGTGTAAAGTAGTCCACCAAAGGCCAGCTCTTAGAATCTTATGTGTTGTTTCTTTTCCTACATAGTGTCCTCCTATGATGCCTTCATGTGCTTCTACCAAAATTAGTGGTCTTTCTGCCTCCATAACAAATCTCCTCAGGATCTCATCAGATCCCATCTTGTAAAGTTGTCCAGCTATAAGTGAAAAATCTGCAGCACGAACTACCAATTGCTTCTTCTGAATGATTGTATATTCACTAGGTGTCATTCTTGTAGACAAGAACTGGACTATCTCCATGAAGTGATCATCAACCTTTCTGATGGAAAGCAGTTGTGCATCTGGTAGTGTATCATCCAGACTAGTAGGTTCCTCGCCATGCTCTAATCTGGACAAGTGGTCAGGTCCTTTGTTCATCCTCCCTGGCTTGACCACAATTTCAAAATCATATTCCTGAAACAACAGAAGCCATTTGTAGATTCTTCCCCCCAACACTGGCTTTTTGACTAGGTATTTCAGCACAGAGTGATCAGTGAACATATTAAAGTGTCCTCCCAGTAGGTAGTGGCAAAATTTATGCAGCGCATACACCATGGCTAAACCTTCTCTCTCAGTGGTAGTGTAATTTATCTCGGATGTGGAAAGTTTCCTTCTAGCAAAGGCTAATGGATGATCAATATCTCCTGCTCTTGGTTGTGCTAACACTTCTCCTAATGAAATGGAAGATGCATCAACATGCACATGAAACTCCTTATTCCAATCTGGGAAAACCAGAATAGGCACAATAACCATTTTCTGTTTTAGTGTGTCGACGCTCTGTTGGCATTCTTTTGTCCATTGAAACTGACAATATTTCTTCAAAAGATTCTCCATGGGTGCTTTAATCCATGCATAGCTCTAAATTAACTTCCTATAGTATCCAGTATGTCCTAGCATAGTGCGCAACTACCTGACTGAAGTAGGAGGGGGTAAATCGACAATGATGGAAATCTTATATGGATCTACCAACAATCCCTGCTTACACACAACATGGCCTAACAACACTCCAAAGGGCGAAAAGAAGATTCATTTCTTCAGGTTTAGGGAAATCTGACATTGCCTGCACTTATCCACCATTAGTCTTAAACATTCAATATGATTTTGCAATAAGCTAAAAAAAGTCCAATCATCAAAATATGCTTCTAGAAATTTATGTAAAAACTCCTTGAATGCTTCAAACACCACCCTAGAAAAGATGGCTGGTGCATTCTTTAGTCCAAAATGAATCACTATGTACTGGTAGGATCCCCTTTCTATTGCAAAGGTGGTCTTATGGTGATCTTCCTTGGCAATCCTAATTTGATGATATCCTGAAAATCCATCCGTGAAGGAGTAGACCTCATGTCCTCCCACATTGTCTAACACTTTGTCGATGAATGATGTAGGCAATGGGTCATGCAAACATGTGTTGTTCAGCTTCTTGAGATCCACACAGATCCCGATCTCTCCTGTCTTCTTATCCTACACCAACATAGGGTTGATCCATTCTAACTCTTCCACAGGTTCTATGATTCCTGCTTACAACATTCCGTCTAGCTCAATTTTGAATTTCTCCTTATACTTGGGGTTCAATCTGTAGGGTCTCTATTTGACTGGTCTTGGATCTGGTTTCAAGGGGATATTCATCTATCCCATGGGCCCTTTAATTCCCTTCATATCAGTGAAATTAGTTGGAAACAAGTCATGGTATTCATGCAGTAATTATGTGATCTTGCCAATAGTGGTAGCATCCCAATAATCTCCAACGTTTGCAAGCTTCAGTGTTTTCTCTGTTCCAATGTTAACTTTCTTGATTTTAATTGGTGTTCCAATAAAAGGTAGTTCAACTCCTGGTCCTTCTATGTCTCTTTGTCCTTTTGTTTCTGCGATGTTCGCATTCCTAGGATCATTGTCTTCATCCGCATTGATGTTGTAGCAACCATTCAATTTCTGAAGAGGTGCAACCCATTCATCCTCTTCTTTATCAACAAGGTGGGTAGGTGCCTCCTCAAAGACTCTCTATATTACAATTTGTAATGCTTGATCCACTGTAGGGTACTATATTTCAAATAGAAAGGTAGTGACAAATTTCTAATTCACACCTTTCCAATCTGCAGTGGTGAGGCGCAATTTTGCTTGAAGATACCAATTGTTCGACGTTGTATCCAAGGTGTTAATGAATTTATGCACCCACTTCTCTTGAGGAATGTTTCTCCAAGCCTCCTCATACCTTCGCACATGGTACTTCAGGCAGCTTCTCCCTGTGTATCTAAATTCGCATTTTCGTAGTTGTTCTGAAAAGCGCGCTTCCATCAAAGTGCAACATTGCACCTAGTTTGTGATGTTATTTTTGTGTGTTCTCCGCCATCTTGCTGGAGTTGCTTTCAAGGCCTCATCCAGTGCCAAAAACCTTTGTTGTATTGGTACAATTTCTTCAAATTCCAACAAGAATGCTTCTAAATGATTTAAACTATCAAAGGTGGGAAAGTTACTTACTTCTGTTCTAATCCAATGAACTTCCCTAGTCATTCTAGAAAATCTCCACATAGATACTGTGTACATCTTGTTCTGCCAATTCTCTAGTGTTTCCTCTAATTTTGATGAGCATGAATTGTCACTTAGCCAGCTTAGGTTCCCATCTGCTGTATGATTAATGTAATCCTATTGTCTTGCTATTAGTTTGTATATATTCTCAAGTTCACAAACACGATTTTCTTCTCTAATGGGTTCTATATATCTATGACCTTCATCAGGGTCCAAAGGTGTAATGAACCTAAGGGAATATCCCTCAAATGTCATTCTTCTTTTCTTTAAATCAACCACAGTGGAATTATTGAAGGCCCAATCAATTCATAACAACACAGGATGAGGACAAATATCATCGACTATTTCAATCACCTCGAAGTCTACAAATGGCCTTACTCCATCGATGTCCACAGGGACATGCTCCAATCTCCCAAAGGGGATTACTTCCTGCTGATTATCCATCCTGAGCCTGATAGGAGAATAAATCAACTTAGCCTTTCCCATCAGTGCCTAGGTCTGCTTCGTCATGACATTGACTTTCGACCCTAAATCGATGACCGCATAGTCTATATCATACTCTCCAAGGTGTAGTTCCTTATTTGTACTTCTATTTTTAGATACTTGATGTACTTCTCTATTCATCAAGGGATCTACCTTTCCTAGCTCATACTATCTGATTAAATGTTTTATCTCTTGTACAACACTTTCATGCTTTATCAAATTAATGCATGTACATAAGAATTCCATGAGTTTACTTACCTCTTTTCCTTCTCCAGGTGAAGTAGACTGATCAAATGCCAAATGCATTCCACATTCTCTTACTCTTGGTCGTGTCTTTGAGGAAGAACCCTGATGTTTTCCAAATTCATTTCTCACCTCCTCAAATGTTTGTTTTTCTTTCCTTGCACCAAACACTTGTGTCTTCTCTGTAGCTTTTCTAACCAGTGATTCTTTTGTAGTCTTTCCCGGGGTCACTCTGTCTTCTCCTGTAACAACGCCTCCTCTATTGATTACAATGACTCTAGGATCCTCTCCATGAGGTTCCATTGAGATTAGTTGTACTTGTTGGTTACCTCCTCATCTCTCCTAAAGTTTGTCTAACAACATAGGACAATCTTCAATGACATGTTCAAAGGAGTTGCAATAGCTGAAAGTGGTACAAGGGTTCTGAAAGTCCCTCACCAAGTGTCTTGTATGTGTGCAGTTATAACAAATGATTTGACCTTGACCTCAAACCATGCCTCCTTCTCATCCTCTTCCTCTGAATCGACCATTAGGGTTGAATTTTCCTCTTCCTGGGGAATTATACTACGCAATGTTTCCTTCTTGTTGTACTTTGCCTTGAATTTTTTATATATCCCTTGACATTTCATGCATGATATCATAAGCCCTACAATCCCTATCATCATGCCCCATGGAATTACAGAACGTGCAATATATATTTGTGGGTTTCTGGACATATTTTTGCAAATAGTAACATTCATTAGGGTGATGTCAATTTATACATACCTTGCACTAGGGTAGGGTAACTTGCTTCAAAGGGCTTGGGGCTCCAAAAGACAAGTACTCATGGAATAGGGGACAATGCATGTTGTCATGGCCTTCTGATTTGCATCTAATACACCAAATGTATTCTCTTTTATATTTTCCCCTGTCTTTCTTCATATCTTTGACCTACAGAGACAAGCTAGTTAACTGACTTAAAATTTGACTCATAGTTGAGCTGGATTCTCCCATAGGGGCTGATTCTAGTTTCATGGTGATCTTCAGTGCCTCAGCCAACGAAGAGATATTCTATTGCATCATAGGAACTCTTATGTGCGGTAGGAGGGCAACAATGAACCATTCCTTGTTCTTCTCGTCTGGGATCTGAAAACTCAAACGGCCTGTCAAGGTCTTG
The DNA here is from genome assembly GCA_009831015.1 of Picea engelmannii. Taxonomy (NCBI): domain Eukaryota; kingdom Viridiplantae; phylum Streptophyta; class Pinopsida; order Pinales; family Pinaceae; genus Picea; species Picea engelmannii. Next base: position 20,588 of record ML793240.1, read on the forward strand.
AACCTCTGATCAAACTCCGAAATAGGTTCAACTACTCTCTGCTTGATTTATTTCAGTTCTGTAATGCATTGTGACTCTGACTTGGGTTTCTTGAATTCTACACTTAATTCATTCTTGATCTCGTTCAATGGTTTAGGTTGTGCAATTCCTTTAATGAACTTCATGTACCAGCTCAGTGTGCAGTCTCTTAAGGTAGTGCTAAACTGATCCCTCTTAAATGCTTCGTCAATGACATTCTTAATACTCCACACAAATTCACATAGGAACCAATGTTGATCAGTATCTTCAGATCCATCTCCCCTATAGATAGGGAGCCTCATCTCATCTTCCATAGATCTTCCTAGGTTTCCTCACTGACTATGTGCTAAACTGCTAGTAATAGTGCTTTGAGTGCTCTATTGACTTTGGCTACTCTGGTTACTTAATGTTGTTAAAACAACAGGAGGAGTAATAGTACTTACTTCATCAGTCTACATGGTTCCTGAAGTTTATGATTCTTCCTAGCAAGGTTCTTCAGTGTTTCCTTCCTCTGCCTTAGCAAACTCTGAATGTTCCTCGTTCAATAATTCTTCTTCTTCTCCACTGTAAAACCCTTTGTCCTTTACTAGTGGTTCATGGCTCTGTTCAAACAAGTTCACCAGAGGGACCTCTCTGAATATCCTTCCACTGCACGTATGTCCCACCTCTGCATCGCTATTGCTATCTAAATTCTTGAAAATTATCTTTTCAATCGGGCCACTTACTGTAGTTTCAATATGTTCTTCTCATGCAACAACATCTTGATATTCAACTTTAAGAAGTGTAAAATTTTTCCTCTCGGTCCCTTAAAGAAATATCTCTCTTCTTGGATATATGACTCAACTTTGTCAATGGTGAACTCAGTGATGTACCCTCCAATAGCACTATTGAACCAATGATCTACTGCTCTTGACACAACATTATCAACTCTCTTGACCTTCTTGATCAACACCGACGTCCAAACCACATGTGGTCTAGATCAGATCTGAAACTTGGTATCTGCTAATCTGGCTAACCACTCGTATAGCTCCTTATGAATTGCTCCAAAGAAAATCTCATGTATATCGGTGAAGATATACCTTCCCAACCAATCCTCTATACTAGGATTAGGGTTCTTGTTCTGGGCTTCTGCGAAGTCCTTTTCTTGTTCTTCTATCCAATTTTGAATCTCTGTCATCGATGGAAACCACCTTGACATTCCCTCAATAAGATATTGGTCCCGACAACAGAACCATTTGTTGGCACAGGGGCAGACCCAAGGTTCAGCTCTAACAACGCACAAACAAGCCCTAACTACTGGCCCTTTCGACAACACTTGAGAAGAAAATGTAGTCTCACCTGAAGTAGCAATAGGGGGTTGCAAGAAACAGGTTTCTAAAACTAGAGGGAATGCAACCGGAACCAAGGAAACAACACACAAAGATCTGATTATTCTTACCAAGCATAACCCTACTCACAGTTATATACCATATCTAACATACTAATACATCAACAGAGTAACATAAGTAAAGAAAACAACATCAATCACACACAACACAATGTATACGTTGTTCACCCTCTCCCTAGGGCTACATCCACATAACTATTCTTTATAATATATTAGGTGAAAGCATACATTTCTATCTGCGCTCTTGGCTTGTAGATATTTCTCTCCTTCTCTCTTCTCTTCTCTCTATCTCTCCTCCCTGCACACCCAGCTGCAGGGTTGATCTTCGCACCGAGCTGAAGATGTTACAATACGAGAATGATCTCACACTCAACAATTCTCTCCCTCTCTTAAGATCACAATGATAATAACCAAGGTCCTTTCTCTCATAGTCGCGAACCCATCTCCCTCCTCTAGGTTCTTATTTATACATTACAATAGCTCACCGACAACCTTAGGCCGAAACCCAGGTGTAAAAACCCTAGATACCAAAACCCTAGGTGTCTAAAATGATAGGTCAACTTGACCCGAGCTTTCCGGGCTTCGCCAGCCTGTCTTTCTTTCCTTCCCACGAGGTGCTCCAAAGCGTCCAACGGTGTATTTTTCCACTTGTTGAGTTGTCCATGATCCATATTCCTTGCTGATCTATTCTCCTTGATCCTCTCTTCCAATAGCTTTCTCTCTTTCACTTTGCTCCATATTTTCTTCTCCTTTTCCCACTTCGATCCACTATCAATCAATGTGTCTTTCATGTAGTTCACATTTCATCTTTTCTCCCATATCTTTGATTTCTTCCATAACCAAAGGCCAACAAGTTTGTCAAAATCTTTGGTTTCTTCTTGAATCCAAGAAAATGATTCATTATTTAATAATGTTGTTATAGATTGTACTATTTGACCATAGTTCTTGAAAAACTTGTGATAATAACTTGCCAATCCTAAGAATCCTCTAAGTTTATTCAAGGTTTTGGGAATTGACCATTCCCTTATAGCTTTAATTTTGCTAGGGTCCACTTTTACACCTTCATGAGGTACAATATGACACAAATATTCCATTTCTTGAACCCCAAAGGCACACTTGGAAGGATTTTCATAAAGTTGTTTCTCTTCCAACAGTGGTAATACTTTGTCAACATGATGTACAAGCTCTTCCCAAGATTAATTGTAGATTAGTAAGTCATCAAAAAATACTAATGCAAATTTTCTAAGGAAGGGTTCAAAAATAAAATTAATCAAGATTTGGAATGTTGAAGGTGCATCAATAAGTCCAAATGGCATAACCAAAACTCATAATGATCTTCATGTGTTCTAAAGGTTGTTTTGGGAATGTATTCTAACCTCATTTTAATTTGATGATATCTTGAGTGAAGATCCAACTTAGGAAATAAAATTGCTCCATGAAATTCATATAATAATTCATCAATGACACAAATAGGAAACTTATCTTTGATGGTCATTTTTTTGAGTTGTCTATAATCTAGGCACATACACCATGAACCATCGTTTTTCATAATCGTCATTACTAGTGAAGAGAATGAACTTTCGCTAAGTTGAATGATGTTTTCCTCTAACATTTCTTGGATCATACGCTCAATATCACTCTTCTATGCATATTGATACCTATAAGGCCTAATGTTAGGTGGTATACTTCCTGGTTACAAATGAATAACATGGTCATGATCTCGAGTAGGTGGAAGACCCTTAGGCATCTCTCCAAATACCTTGGAATGATTGTTGATAACTATTTGGAGACCCATTGGATCAGATGATATAGATGTTTGAACATCTAGTGAGCACAATTGTACAATTACACCATGGTGTCCCTTTTGAGTAATTGTTTTATGCTATTAGAGCTTATCACGTTAGAGGGTTTCCCTTGGATACTTCTAAGCTCAATTTCCTTTCTTCCCAACAAAACCTCAAGAAAATATCTTGAAAATTAAGGGCCATTGTTCCCAATGATTTTAACCATTGGACCTCTAATACAACATCAACACCACCCATTTGGATGGAAATCATGGAACTATTCAATAAATACTCCCCCATCGTGATATTAACAGTATGGAACTTCACTGAACAATTTAGGGTACCTCCATATTCAATCATTACTTGAAAATCTAGTGCTAGAAATACAAAGAAATCGATACTTTTTGATAATTTGTAATTGATGAAGTTATGGGTACTACTAGAATCAATCAACATTGTTACCTTTTTCTTTTTGATATATCCTTCTATCTTGAGGGTTTGTGGAGCATTGATGTCGGCCAATGCATAAAAATATATTGTTGGATTAGTCTCTCTATATCTAGATCTTGATATGATTCCAATTCTTGATCTTCTTCTTCTTCATTGTCTATGTATAATAATTTCATCTCACCACATTTATGCCTCGTACTGTACTTCTTGTCACAATTGTAACATGGTCCATTTTCTCTTATTTCATATATTTGTTGAGGTGCCAACCTTTTCAGTTTAGTAAGGTTAGGAGAGGGAACATGGTTCTCTCTATAGTTGTTAGTGGCCACCCTTCCATTAGCCATATTTTTGTTTTCCACTTTTCTTTCCATATTGAAAGCTAACTCTAGGGATTTAGGTTCTAAGACACACACCTGGGGTTCAATGTTGTCCATTAAAGTGCCCATAAAGATATCTAACAAATTATCCTATGGAATGTTCTTTACCCTCAAATTGAGCTTTTAGAATTATTGAATGTGCTTTGTAATTGGACCTTTTTGCCAAAGATTTATCAGTTGAATAAAGAATGTATCTCTCTTAATATCTCTGTAATGTGTTATCAATTCATTCATAAAAATGGACCAAGAGATAATATAATACTTTTTTCTTTTACAAATTCATTGATACCAAACAAATTGATCATTTTATAAATAAAAGGATGCAATAGTTACCTTTTGTAATCTTGTCACTTATTGTAGATCAAATAATTGCTCCAATTGGAATATCTATGTTATAGGATCTTTTCCATAAAAGTTCCTCATATCGATTTGAAGTAGTTCCCTAGTGCCACATTGAAGCCTTGATGATGTGGATTTTGCAGTGATGAATAATTCTAGGATTCATGGTTTTTTCTCTCCAATTGTGATAAAACACTCCCTACATTTGATTGAGTCTCAACACCATTGTGTTGAAGGGGTTGTATTCCATTTTCTCAACAAGAGGGATTACACCCAAGGACGAGGTCCAATTAGACTCCTCCCTATTTGGTATGGAATAATCCTTTAGGTTAAAGGTCTGGCAACCATTTGATGGGATTTAAGATTTATTAAATTCATTTCTTTTTGTTTCTCTTTCTATTTTCTAGGTTGGTTTTTCTTTATGCATAAAAGGAAATTACTATAGCACTAAAGAAAAATTCCCTAGGGGATAACATCCAAGGTAAGGCACAGTAAAAAACATGTCAGGCTTCAAAGAAACAATTCTAATGATCGATCATTAAAAGAAATAAATACGTGAAAGAATGAAAATATATTATTTCTCTTAAAGATAAATTTTTAAAGAAATAGGAATATAAAATGAAAGGATGACTGCTTATATATTTCCAAGAAACAATTCCAAGTGAGATCTAGTTAAGTTGTCATTTAACATGTGTTGGCATGGGTGTGGTTGTAAAACCCTAGGTTCGATTTATCTTGACCAACAAAACCCTTCAGACACCGACCCTTTCGGCATCACTTGCATGCAAGTGAAGTCTCACCTGAGGTATCTATTGGGGCTGCAGGAACTGAGTTTTTGAGGTAGTGAAGGAATGTGAGGTGATCATCCTTGTCATTCTTACTTATCGTTTCTGTACACATTATTTTGTATTTTCTCTCCTTAGGTTACTTAGTGAAATCAATTATGTATTACCATTATAATTTAGATTGTAATAGAAACCAAGTACTGCAACATTCATAACTATTGCACAATGATCACACAAAAGACAAATCTAGTCTAACATGGATCGAGAAAGTATTCATTATAAATTGCATAAAAGAAAAGTAAACACAATAGTTAACTTGGTTCACCCAACTTTGGGCTACATCCACAATGACTGGCTTCTTTATTATTCTTTTTGCAATTGTCTTAGGCTTGCGCATTGTGCTTACAAAGATACATCATTCTATTTTTTCCTTCATCTAGCCTAGCGGATCTATAGTGAAATCCTCTCTCTCCCTGCAACATCTCCATACATTTAGACATAAACTCTCTCCTTCTTGTCCTATTCTATCACTCTTAGTGAACTACATTCTTCCCAACCCATTACATATTTATACATAGAATTTAGGGCTTAAAACCCTACTTTTCTCATCCCAAAACTCTATTACAATTCATGATAACTCAATTTGATTTGTTGTTCGGGCTGATTTACCTGATTTTTTGTTTGCATGTTTCTTTTTCACTCTGACTGTTATTCTTCCTTCTTTTGCGCACTGACTTCTTTTAGCATGCCGAGCTGTTATCCTTCCTTTTCACCCACTTTCTTCTCTTTCTTTATTCTTCTACTTTATTCTTGAGTATGCTTTATATGTTCTTTCTACGCATTGTGCTCCTAAATGTGCCTCAATTGCACACTCCTGAAACTGGATGTGCCGTTACTTCCCCTCCACTCATACCTTGTCTTCCTTCTTCTTCTGTTGTGCACTTATTCCATACTTATTATTTTAATGAATACTATTTCCACAATTCATGTCCAACAGGCCCCCAACACTCACTTGTGGCTCGTCCTAAGACACTTAAGCTTTTTGAATGCTCCTCCATGCTTGGACAAAATTTTGGGAGGCATCCTTAGCTGGTGCAACTTCATTTATTATTGCTTCCTCTATTTCCACAATTTCTTCTACACCCCACGTAGTCAGGGATGTAAGATTTTCTTCTGTTTCATGTGCTGCTTGCTTCACCCTTCCATGCATAGTGGCCAATTATCCTATCACCCTCAATTCTTCTTCTTGTAGCAATCCTAAATGTTGGAGGAGGATCTTAGGTTGATCCTACATATTTTCAACTTCCACCTATGGCTTCCTCTATGCCAAAGTTGTTTATGCTCTCTGAAGATTTCTGCGCCTTTTCCTATGCATCCCTTATTTTTTCTTCCATGACATTCATTTATGGATCCTCTGCCAGATATGTCCATATTTATGCACTTTCTTCATAGAGATTTGCACATTCTCCCTCCATATTCTTGATATTTTCTACAATTATCACCGTTGTTCTCTCTCTTCCTTCTCTTTCCTCTGGTGGTGTTCCCAGCGTACTATGCAATTGTAGGTCCTCAATCCTCTTGCATAAGCCTCTGATGACTTTTCCAATTTTGAAGACCTACTCTTCCATAATAGCCTCTACTACTATCGATATCTCTGGAATTTACTCATACAACCTTTGGATGATCGCTTTTGTATTCTGTGCCATTATATCGACTTCTTCCTTTTCTTTTAGAGCTTTCCTATCCCTTTCTTCGGCCTCATTCGTTTCCTTCATTACTCCTTCCACTTTTATTTCAACTTCACTCTTTTGATGTAGCGCAGTTGCATACTTTTGTTGCAATTGAGCCCTTTCATTCATCACTTTGGTCATTTCCCGGTTTGCTTCATTTGCACAGAGCCTAATCTCATGAAAAATACCTACATACAAGCTCTGTAATATGTGTATAGGAATCTGTGAAACCATTATGTTCAGGTGCCTTAGTGTCTTCATCTATTCTTGCAGTTTAGGCATTAGGAACTCGACTGCATCTATCACAATTTGTAACATTTTGTGCCTAGTTGCTAGCTCAGTAATAGGTATATTGGTGGTTTGTGCTTCCTCCATAGAACTTGTCGATGGTTCTCCACCTGATCTATTCTCTGGTGTTATTATGAATGCTTCCAAGAGATGCTACACTTGTTTTAATTGTGCATGGACTTTCTAATGCATTTATGCTTGCTTCTTGGTTTCTTCCTCAATGACATGCTCTATGACATCCTGATGCAGGAGCATAGCTACACCTCAGCAACATGCCAATATTCCAGCACATCAGTGTTCATTCAAGAGAGGGAGAGACACCAACCCTCCCATTTTTAAATTTGAAATATGATCCTATACGGATTGATGCTATAAGGTTGCGTGAAAAACAATCCATGCATTTGTACAAGAAGGAGATAAGGTTTCCTTTAATAGGCCAAAATTGTACAAATCTTGAGCATGGCCTCGGATCTGAGATATTGATATTCATTAAATGTAATAGATGAGGTTAGGTGAAGATAGGAGTAGCCTGTAGAGCCCCTCTTTTGTAAGGAGATATTTGTATCATATTTCATTGGGAATAAAGGGAGAGAGACTCAGAGGAGGAGAGGTCTCAAAGAAGCACAACTCAGGACAGGGAGTTAGAAATCCTCAGCGGGAAAAATAGGAGGTAGAACAGTTCTTTGAGATAGCTTGAGAGAGTTGAGAATTTGTGGTAGTCTAGCCTGCACATATTTTAATCAGATTTTCATATTAATGAAAAGACAATAGTTTATCCTACACATGGTTGTTTATGTGCTTATGTGTTCCCTAAATGTATGGTGTAGATGTATGATAGGTTTCATCTGCAGTAATAAGATAGATTCCTCTATCTTTGTTTGAGTTTGAAATATCATTCTGGATTCTTTAGGCTGTGCAAGGAGTGCACAAAATAAGATTGGAGGTTCTATAGCCAGTGCAAGGAGTGTGCATATGAAATCGATGGAGTCAGAAAGGATTGTGCCAGGAGGGCGCACTAGAGTGATGACTACCCAAGGGAAACCTGTTGTTGGGAAAAATACCCTACGGACTAGCAAACTAGGGTCAAACTTGCATGCAAATTTTGACCGTAAAGAAATGACTTTTTAACCTACCACCCAAAACTTAAACCCCTCTTTCACGATACATATATGGAAAGGAACCACTAACCTTGTTACTAATGTTTGGTGTAGATCCTTCGTTGCACTCTTGACCGCTTACTTGCGCTGCTTCTTCCAAAGATATCCTGCAATCAAGACAAACAACTATGCATGCATGCTACTTTTCTACTTGAGGGTTAGAAATTAAGCACAAATTAAACAAATCATAGATAACTCATGCATTGGGACGGGAAAAGTATTCTTTTATTATTTTCAAAATGAATCAACTTACAATCAAAGTCGAGATCGGCCACCACTCCTTGATCCTAATCCTGGGCTCCTCCTCTTCTGTCCTCCAACTGCTTTGCATTAATTCTCCTTTGGCCTGAGGAAAGGCTAAAGGGTTGGGACAATGGCTTCAACAAATGGGCAGAGTTCTTCGCTATAATTTTCCTCCTCCAAATGGTACCCCTACCCCTTCTTTTATAGGCTAGAAGGAGCTAGGGTTTTGGATGAACTCTCGGCCATGCATGGCCGGGAGTTTCAGTTAACTGACCCATAGATTTTTGTCCCGTTGGAAACTTTCCTATTTTTGTGTTTTGTTAGGTACACGCGGGATGTAGTGGGCCTGCCAGCATGTACACGCGTGCAGTAATGGGTTAGGGCACGTGGGACTTGACTTAAGAGGATTTTCAAGAGTTTGTTTAGCATAGTTTTGGCAAAGAAGGGATATGAGTTGGCCTGATGCCAGGTAATCATATGTGGTGCGATTTAGGGTTATAACAGATGCCCCCTAATGCGTGAGGTCATAAGAGCATCTGATGGCCAAAATACATTACCAATCTTTTACCAATCTGTACTGATGTGTTGAATGAGTGAGCCCAAGGATCAAGAACTAGGAGGTGCCGTCTGTAAAATAACAAATGTCTCACCGAGGCGGGCATAACCATGCTCGAGATAAAATAGAACCATGGCTACCAATCAAATACACTATAGATCCATGTCAAATATCTATAAAGAGTAGCCGCGAATCATACACAGTGGAGCTACATCTCAAAATCAGAAAGATCTACATATAGAGTATACATCTTCCAGAAGCTGATTCGGCTTGATGGCTGTACTTCATAGCTCGAGCAACAACTTCAAAATCTTCTAAAACTCAGGTAGGAGTGTAATATGAGTGTACGACTGCACTACCCAAAGGTCTTCAACAGCTCGTTGGTTATGGACTTGATAATATTGATGATCGGACTGAAGGCTTCAGTGATTTTGAACAAGGAATTGATTGGACGTTCAGGATGGTCGGGTATGCGAACAAGAGACATATTGCAGAGGGGCCGACTTAGGCTCAGTGACAAGATTCCCTTGGATAATAGCACGACAAGTGATAAGACTCAGGCAACATATCTATTAATCATAAGTCTATGAAGCAGAAGGCAACACAAACCCTCCATATGTTTGGAAGAGTAACCAAACGGTGGAGGACACAACTCTATATAGTAAGAAAAAGCTTCCTAAGTTCGTACTACATCCCATAGTTTGATGAACAAATGGACAGATGTGCTTTATCGAAGGGCGACTCATTATTCTGCCAATAAAGAAAATACTTTTCCCATCCTGTTTTTGGGGTATATTTGATTTTTTTGTTCTTTTGGATAGTTTTTGAAAAAGAATAAAGGAATATTACGTTACAATGGAGGAACGAGTACTGCAAACATACAAGCTCAAGGCACAAGGACAAGACTGATGTTCTGGTGAAATAATACTCGGGAAAAATCCTCTGGCAGCCAAAGGGGTTAAGACGCAAAAGAAAACCGTCACAAGGCTAATGGATAAGGTATGCAAATGCGGTTGATAGAACACACAATGGTAACGTCCTTCGATGTAAGTTTAACGAGCCTAGAGAAGGGAAGCTCCATAGTTTTTCATATTTAGAGAGTCTTAAAAAGCATAAAAGGAGACTCCAGTGGGGTACCTTTTTCGACAATAGTCTAGTCGGTTCAAAAAAGGGATAAACTAGCACCGATTAGACGTCAATTAAAAACCATTTTAACGAGTGTGACAAGGACAAGATCACTCGGCCATTTTTTCACTTTTAAGGAGTCTGAAAAAATCTTAACTATGGACTCCATTAGGAATATTCGTCTGGACCAATTTAACGAGTGTGAAAGAATAAGGTCACTCGGCGATCTTTTCAATTTTAGGGAGTCTGAAAAGAGCTTAACTATGGACTCCATGGGGGTTTCTTTTTCGTAAGTTTAGTCCCTCAGGCCCGAAAAAGGGATAAAATCATACCTGAGAGTACTCTTCTAAAGAACAGAAGTTCTATAGAGTATACCTTTGTTCGTACAGTTGACCGTCCAGACTGAAAAAGGGGTAAACTACCACTGTACAGACGTGACTTCAAATTTCAGTTTAACGAGCGTGAAAGGCCACAAGATCGCTCAACAATCTTTTCATGTTTAAAGGGTCTAAAAAGGGCTTAAAGAAGACCCGTTATGTTTTGGGAGTTTGGAGGGTAAGACAAAGAGTGAAAGAGACTGATGCAAATGAGGCTCAAAATCATATTTAGGAAAGACTATACGGACTCCTGAGCCTACAGTGTTTGGAGAAACGACATGTACACCATAATGCAACCAGGACCTACCTAGGGCATCCATGTTTTGGTAAGCTCTACCACCAAGTTGTGACACTTCTAGAGCAGATATGACGGTTCCATGTCACAACCTGATGGGATTGATCCTATAGCATAAGAAAAAGACAATGAGATGCAAAAGTTGGGGTGATATCCTACCCTATATGCTCAAGTTGATTTTTGAAATAATTTTTTTTTTATGGACCGTCGATATTTTTTTTTTTTAGGTCGAAACTCATAAAAAATTGTTCCACTACCTGATCAAATCCCTCCCATATAACTCCTGGATCACTCTAAATGGTTTTTGGTATAAAGAAACTAATAAGGGGGGCCAAATAGAAGCTGGCAGCTCATTATCACCATTGCTGATTTGGAAATTGACTCTGGAGCCAAAAGACCCCCTTTGCCAAAGATCATGATTCCGGGAGCTACAGTGGACGAAACGGACTTCTGCTTGGACCAAGTGAGTACAAACTCCCTTATCTAGCTATTCAATACTTCCATTTTACCATTTAACTTATTTTTTGGGTGGGCGTCGACCTCAAAAAGGTTAGCCCTAGGTACACGTGGGATGTCCAGAGATAGCCCGCATGTACACGCGTGCAGAGCAAAGCCTGCACGCGTGTAAACGTGACTGTCACCTCTACAAGCTGCGTGTACCGCCCCCCCCCGCGTGATGAAAAATCAAATGGAAAAAAGTATTGACCCTCCTTTACCTTGTTGTGTTTGCAGGATGTATGTCCAGTGGTGGGAAAGGGAGCACGAGGCCTCCAATGAGTTAGTTGTTGTAGACCCGAATGCTGTGGTCGTGTTGATGCAGTGTGGTTTGTTAAAATTCTTTTTATGTTCGTTCATGCATGCGCAACCAAGGCTACTGAACGCCTTGATTGATTATTGGCACCCTAACGCAGAGGCATTTATGCTAGAGGGGCAATCCTTGGTGCCCACCACCGAGGATATTTACTTTCTAATTGGCCTCTCAAGGAGAGGGGAACCAATCAACTTTCAGACTTTTCCTGTAGGGCCGAGCAAGGTCTCAGAGCTGATAGCTGAGTACTGTGAGGTTGGGACTGATCATAGAGGTTCTTCGGTACCTATTAGCAAGATTACCAACTTCACACTACAGACTATCTTATTGCTTATTGGTCGGATTACCATCTCAGCAGTTGTGCATCAGGGTTCGCGTGCACAGATGAACTGTGCTATCCAGTGCATGAATGCAAAAATTTTTGATTGGAGTACCACACTGCTGGAGTGTATGAAGAGGCAATTGACATATTTCCGACAGCGAACACAGAGGAACTTCGGGTTCGAGACTATCTTGTGTTCGTTCTTTTTCGAGAGAGTTCCATTCTTTAGTCCTCGACTTGCAGTACGAGGACATCTGGCCACTTTCCCCACAGTATTCAAATGGGCAGTGTTACTTCCGCGATAGGGTTGTGGAAGGACCGTTGAGGCCTTCAATGATGACATTTTTGCTTGGCTGTCACGACAGATCCCTGCTATCGAGGACTACCCATATGCGGGGATCGACTTTTCAAGAGATCCAGAGATACCCGTGCTTCCTGGTGAGGAGCAAGGGGAGATGGGTAAGTCTCCACCTGTATATTTTTTTTGTTTACATATGTAATTTTTATGTCTTTTTTGATATATATCATTTTTGTATGCTAGAGTATTTGATGGGTGAACATTTATTGTATGCATATGTGGGACCCGTGCGACCTGCCGACTATGCATGGAACAAGCGTCGCCCACAGCCACAAGCCGCAGCTGCCACCGCTGGGGGAGAAGCAATAGCAGGAAACCTCCCAGCAGGAGAGGCCGAGAGGGTCCTTAGGCTAATTGAGCAGAACTTTACTATGCTCACTCGCACAGTCCCGATGGCAGAGATAGAGGACCTGCCGCCGTCCATGCAGACTCATGTTGTGGGGGCACCTCGGACATGGGTCTGATTGTTTAGACGTTTAGCCCATGCAGTAGATGATTATAACAGGGCCCATAGGCCCTGAACAGACTTTAGACATTTTATGTGCCATGAGAACCTTGTTGTATATATGTTTTGAGGGCATAAGCCTGGTGACTCGTTACTGTTCCCACTTTTGAGGTGCTTGCGTCCATCTATGTACTCTGAGGATTTTATGATGTTTATATATGGTTTTTAGCTCTTTTGTGTCTTATGGATTATGTGTGCAAAAATGTATTTAAATGTTTATGTCCATCATCTTTTTACATGTGGGAAAGATGCCAATCTAAAATGTGATTAGCTAGAGTATCTGTGATTTGGTTTAATCTCCTAGGAACATGAAAATATGTAATATAATCAAAGTTGTGTTCTAAGAGACGTACCCTAAGGAATCGTCGGTGTAAAGTTGGATCATGAACCCAGTATATTCTGTTTAGCTGCAACACAACCAGTTGAGCATCTAGATAGACCCAGAGACGAGAGATACCCCATGACAATGTGTCACGAAGAAACTCAATAACTACACTATACTCAGCAACATTATTTGTGGTGTCACCTAAGCATATCCCTCTGGAAGTTAACAACTGACCTTGTGGTGTAAAGATTACCCAAGCTGCGGAGGCAAGCCTCTGCGTGTGTCGACTAGCCCCGTCCGCATACCCAACGAACACCTTGGACTCTCTTGACATATGCCATATTGACGAAAGATAACATCAATGACATGTCCATAACACTTTTTAAAAGAAATGTAAAAAAGTAATAGTACAAAGAATATACATATGTTACAAAAAGTTACCCACAGTGACCTTTCTATGAGTAATACCTCTTGAGGTAGAGCCCATTTCTAGGCTCCGCCAAAGCATTCCCTTCAAAATCGACCAAACAATAAGCACCCTTTTTTAATACCTCTTTTATAATGAAGGGTCCAAACCACATGGGTTTAAACTTTCCTGCCCCTAGGGGGTCCTTGTCTTGGTCATAGACGAGGACAAGGTCGCCTTCAGAGAAAATCTGAGGATGAACAGACCTATCATACTGACACTTGACCTTATGTTTATGAGCCTCATTGGCCAGGGCCGCATCACGACGCTTCTCATCAAGCTGATCAAGGTGTACTAACTGCTCTTCAAGTGGAGAAGTGTCTGGCAATAACTGTACTGCCAATTTCAGAGATGGGATTTGACATTCGATGGGCAAGACTGCCTCCAACCCGTAAATGAGTTGAAAAGGTGAGAAACCGGTTGCAGTCTTAACAGTTGTTTGGTAAGCCCATAATGCCGAGTATAACATCAAATGCCAATTTGACTTGGCTGAGTTGATAGTGCGCTATAGAATAGTCTTAAGAGTTTTGTTTACAGCTTCCACCTGCCCATTAGCTTGGGGGTAGTAAGGTGATGAATGTTCCTTCCATAACCCAAGATTTGTTGTTAATTCAGACATCATTTGGTTCTGAAAGTGACACCGAACCTTGCTATAATTTGGTTGAATAAGAAGAGAGCTACAGTCTCTCCATCATCTTTAAATTTCGGCATAGCTTCGACCCACTTAGTGAAGTAGTTGACAGCTATGATGATATAGTAGTGCCCCCTTGTTGATGGGGGGTTTCATGTAGTGTAATCAATCCCCCACTTAGTGAAGGGACCAACTGTGATGACAGGAAACATAGGAGCTGGATGTTCCCTCATCTTTCAAGAGAAGATTTGGCACGGATGGCACTTCTTGACCGACTCGATCCAATCTTTAATAAGTGTGGGCCAGAAGTAACCTGCTCGTAAAATATTTTGGGTTGTTTCCAACCCAGATAAATGACCGCCACAAGCTCCAGTATGACAATCGTTGAGCACTATGACGGCCTCCTCATGAGTGAGACATCGATGCAAGATGCAGTCTACACCTCTTCGATACAACGTATCATCGAGTATGAGATAGTTCTTAGCCTGATGGCGTATCCACCGACGCTCATCGCTAGAAGCAGAGGTGGGGAAGTTCAAATTCTGGAGATAGATAAGTATATCTCTATACTAGGGGTCTGAAGATTGAATCAAAAACATATCCCCCAGATAGGCGATTCCTGAGGCACAACGTCACCTGACTCAACCGGAAGCTCCGAAATAAGTTCTGCGAAGACCAATGACTTCTTGGACTTTGTTGAAATGAAGTCTAAGTCAAATTCTTGGAGGATGACCATCCATCTACTAATTTTTCCGTCGATAACTCGTCGTGTCAACATGTACTAGAATGGATTCATGACAGCAACGACGATGGTCTTGCGAAACAGAACATAATGATGGAACCATTGAACAACATGAACTGCTGCCAATGCAAGTTTTTCGAGATGGGAATAATTAAGTTCTGGTCCTACGAGGCCTCGGCTCAAGTAATAGATCACATACTCTGAAAATGAATCATCTTCCTGAACTAAAACCATGCCTATGGTTGACTCTGCGGCAGCCAGATATAATAGGAAATCCTTGTTATAATTAGGTGGCCATAGCAGAGGTGCGGTTGTGAGGGCATGTTTTAATGCGTCGAAAGAGCATTGAGCGGCTTTGTCCCCAAAAAAGGGAACATCTTTCTTCAATAAACACATAAATCCCTTGGTGATTTTGGCATAGTTGGCGATGAAGTGTCGTAAGAAGTTCACCTTGCCTTGAAGACTTTGAAGTTGTAAGATTGTGCGTGGGGGGGGAAACTGGATTATTGCCTCCACCTTAAGAGGATCGACCATGATCCCTATTGTTGATACGATGAAACCTAACAAATGTCCTGACGTGACGCAAAAGATGCACTTGTTGGGATTCAAGCGAATCCTGAAGTAGTGGCAGCGTTCGAAGATTAGTCTGAGGTGCGTAGGATGATCCTTTCACTTGTGAGAGCGTGATGCTAAATAATCGAGATAGGCCTCGACTATATGTTTGAGGTCGTGAAACGCAAAAGACATGGCCCGCTGTAAAGTGGCTCCAGCATTTTTAAGGCCAAAAGGCATCTTACGATAGGCGAATGTACCCCAGGGACAAATGAATGTCGTTTTGTGTTGGTCTTCAGGTTTGATTTGGATTTGATTATATCTCAAAAAACCATCCATGAACGAAAAGGATTCACAACCGACACATTCATCAATGATCTGGTCGATGAATGGTGTTGGAAAATTATCTTTTGGACATGCCTTGTTCAAATCATGGAAATCGGTACATACATGAATCGTGCCTTGTTTTTTATTGACCGACACGGGGTTTGACACCCATTGAGTCAAATGAATAGGATAAATGAAACTTGCCTTGAGCAATTTCTCAACCTCAAGCTTAATGGCTGCTGCTTTCTTAGGATTGACTGGATGAAGTTTTTGTCGAACAGGCTTGGCATAAGGATACGTCGTGATTTCATGTTCAACTATTTTTGGATCGATACCTGGCATTTCCTCATAGGACCAGGCAAAAACGTCGCGGAATTCTTTGAAAAGATCCGTATAAATTTGAATCTCTTCGGGGGAGAAATATACCCCGATGAAGACATCCCCCATGACTCCAGGGTTTCGGGAGATATTGATAGGTATAGTTTCAGCGACAGTCGCCATATTTCCCTCAGCATAAATTTTCTTGTGTAGCTAAGAGATTAATAGGACATGGTTGATCTCCCGTCATGGTGATAGTGAATTCTCCTACCTCGATTCGGCTTAAATCTGGGAGGAAATATGATCTGTGATGAATATCTTCCCAAGGTTTTTCCATACTAGTCATTGCTTCGATTACTGCTTTGTCAGAAGGTAATACTAAGTCTAACGAATCGGTGGTAGCAAGAGAAACCTGAGCCCAGATAGGCTCTAGAAGTGGATCCAACTCTTGTGCGGGGGTCAGATCAGGGTTAGCTGAAGATTGCTGGACTAAAGAGTACGCTACTTCAGAGGCTGACAAGGGCATGGACATGCCAGAGTGCCTTGCCTCATCCATCGTGGCTGATGGGGAAGGAAGAATCCATGGATCCTCAAAGTAAGTCGTGCGGAACGACGAAACTTGAAAAATCTCAGCCTTGTGGTGATTAGATATAAACCTGACATCGTCATGAGGAGGTGGGTAATCGAAGGTACCCATCAAGGATGGGCACAAACCAACTCCTACGTTAACGACACCGAGTTGAGGATTATCAATCATGGGAACCGTGGATGCCCCCAAAGCTGGGTCAGGTCTAGAGAAGGACAATTGATCGATGATCACTATCCGGCCTTCGTGTGGAAACAACAAGACACAGAAAACTGTAGCAACCACAGCTTTCATAGCATAAGTCCAACTCTGACCTAACAAGAGGTTATAGTCGAGGGGAGCATCGACTACCTCTACGTCGACACACATGGTCTTCCCTCCTAACTGCACAGGGAAAGAAGGAATGATGCCATGTGGTTGGAAAGAACGACCGTCGAAAGCAGTGAGGAGAGTAGGTGATGGATACAAAGCAGGCTGGCCAATGGCCTTCCAACATGCTAATGACATAACGCATGTTGAGGCACCCTCGTCGACCACCATGTGGAAGATATTGAGTGTAAAAGTTTTCATGGGATGAGCCACTACTATCTAAAATGCTACGTGGTAAGGTAGACGAGGTTTTAAGTCGGTTGTATCTAACATGATGGTACCCAGGTTACAAGTCTCAGTAGAGCCTAAAGCAGTTAACAAGGTATTCCTCTGAGCAGGGCAGCTTTGAAGGACTTCCAAAGTAGACATCGCACAAGGGGTTTGTTATAAATCCTCCACCACAGAGTAGTTCTGGGTGGCCCTTGCATTTGGGTTGTGAGAAGCTTTCTTAAATGAACCCTTTGGAATGCGTGTCATTGTTTCTCCCAACGTATTCTTAATCTATAGAGGAAGAGATGGGCGTTCAACTTCTTTACCCTTCTCAGAAGCGCTTGGTTTACTATAGTCGTGCGCTCGAGTCGTTATTAAAGCATCACCCCTAACCATATATACATTCGTGGATGAGGGATTGTTTGGAGGAGGGAAGGTTTCTTGACCGCCCCCTTCTGCACTTGTAGAGGCTTGAATTAAATTTTTCCCATGCTGAAAGGGATTAGTCAACACGGCTTGCTGTTGCTGTGTGACAAACTTTTGGGCCTCTGCAAGTCAAGGACAAATATGGGTTGGGTGGTCTTCCACACACAAGCTGCACAGATACCTCGCCTTCCATTTTTCCGTGGTGCCCTCGCTAGCATTATCAGTGGGTTTTTTCTCCCCCTTACCCTTCGTTCGTTGTTTTTTCTTCCCTTCAGGCTGCTGGGTGGCCTTTGGGTTAGTCGAATGCACAGAGTGTACGTCTGACGTTTGGGTAGGAGGAGCAGCCAAAGTAGTAGTCTGGCTGGCCGCTGAGTGTTGGATAGATAACTGCTGCAATTGCTTTGTCAATTGCTCAGCAGGCTTGGTTTGTGCTGAACCAACGATACCGTCAGCATGTGGTCCAGCTCTCTGTCTATTTTTATCCAGTATCAATCTCGGTGCATCCGGTAGGATGCTGTATAATAAACCAGACTGAGAATAAATGAGCTCAAACTATTGAGCTCTCATGATGGCATCTTCTTCAAAGAAAACCCCAGAAGTTGCGACGTCTTTGGATAATTGTGGGACTAGAGACTTAAGGAACCACTTAAGAAGGAATGCTGGTGGGACTGGTACTTTAATTAGACTCTTCCGACGTCTCCACTCTCAAATATGATTAGAGATATGGTTTGTTGTTGTCTGTTCGAAATTGGTGAGCAACTCTGTGCCAGCGTCGTATCTCACAGGTAACTGGAAATGGTTAAGGAAGGCCATCGCCAGTTCACCAAAATAAGAGTATCTTGAGCGATCGAGCTCGATGTGACATTTCACGGCACTCCCGATAAGAGTGCGTTGAAACAATCGCAACTGAACGGAGTCATCTTTCAATGAGTTAGATGAACACCAAAGATGGAAGGTAGTCACGTGATCACCTGGATCTTCATTAGGCTTGGCCTTGAACTTTGGAATGTCTGAAGGCAACTTCGTTGGCATAGGAGGCCAACGTGGATCATGACAAATAGGATCATTTAACAACCTTGTCAAATCTAGCAAGTGTAACATCGCCAGGAATGGTAGTTTGGGTTGCTGCTGATAGCCTGAGAAAAAGGGTCCTGGAGTTTGACTGGCACCAGGTTGCCAGGAAAAGTTTGGATGCTGGCTCGGATTCTAGTAAAAACCATGGCCCTAACCAACGTAAGGATTTTGCATCTTTTGACACATCATTGGATGATTTCCCATAAAGGACATAGGATGTTGGGCATTCATTGTGTTTGACGGACTTTGGGAAGGATTACCCCATGCTAGTCCTGATGGGAGAGGCATAGTAGTCTGTCCAGGGTTCCATTGACTGTGGAAAGAATTACCCCAGAATGGCATTCCAGAGGAGGGAATGGATCCTTGTCCTGAGTTCCAAGGTCTTGCTATATGTGCCCCTGGTGTAGGAATAGTACCCTGCGTCGAAGTAGACTGTCCAAAAATGGGAGTGCCCCCAGACGGGAAAGCGGTGGATGCGAAAGTGTTGTTACCAAACGTCCCATTCCAAACAAATGGTGATGAACCTACCGGCATAGTGTGCATAGGTGTTCCTTGACTCTCGGCTCCAAATAAACTAGTGTGTGCAGGCTGCTCGGCGGACTGCTGATGCAGACCACCAAGCGAAGGGGATGAAGGAGAGATATGACCTCCAACGTAAGGAAAATAATTAAAAGGGACAGAAGTGCCCCCAAGTTGACCTTATAGAGGAGCGTTAGAGCTCCCTTCCCCCAGAACCAAAGTCTGTAAAGTGGAGTGAGTGAGTGCAGGACTTGTACCTGAACTAGGCATACCATATGAAAACGGAGAGCCTGTCGCACTAGGTGTGAAGGGAGTTGTGGCCACCGTGATAGATGGGATCGATCCACTGTGCGATGTAGTTGTGGCCGAGACCATGGTGGCTCGGACCGATGATGGCAAGTTAGGATATGCTTCTCCTGTGGTAGCAACAATGATGGGAATGGAAGATTTCCCAGAGGAAGTAACAACGTTTGTTTCCATAGCTGTTTGAGGCACTGACAAGCATTCGTAAAATTGGATTGGTACAATGACCGATGGCCAAGTATCAGTGGTTGGGGTTTCAACCGAGCCAATATTGGCGGTTGATTCCTCCGGGAGTTGTTTGGGCACAATGGTTTGTAACCCGGTTTCTTCGAAAGACCCTTGTTGGTCTAGCTTCCGCCTCAATGGTGGTGGGGGTGGATCCAGTATAACCGGCGACAGGCCCTGAAGCCTTCGTGACCGGCGGAGCTTGGGATCCTCCACTGTGTGAGAAGATTCAAAACATGCTAAGGTATTCTACACATTCAAACAGTAACACTCACTAAAAAAAGAAGCCCCTAAGAGAGAAGACATGCAAACACTAAACTAGTTGGAAGAACAGTTACAACAACCAACACTAGAGCAACTTACTGGTGCAAGTGCAACTCAAACATGGAAGCACCCTCTGGGTATACTCTGCAAAGAATGGTCCAATGTATATCCTCGGTACCGAGGTATACCCCTACAGTCACCTGTGTATGTCCCTAAAAAGATTGGCAACTAGTTTGCCAGCACGCGAACAATCACCAGGCAGGTACAGTCAAAAGTCGGGTAGACCACAATGAGCAGGGTATCAAGCCCAAAACCTGTCAAGGGTATCGAGAGAAAATGGTCCAGAAGACAATTGAGTACCTCAAATGGATTCGAGACCCACGAAGCCCCATGGCAAATGCAAATGACGGAATCCCAAAACAAGCCCTCGATATGTGTTCTCCACTACGATTGGTCTAGCTTTGGAGGGGTTATCTCTGCTACCTTTCCGTACACAACCTCGTGTTTATCCCCTGTGTTAGAGGGGGGTCCCATATAACTTCCACGAAACCGGACTTCTACACTCCCTATCACAGACTCCAATGTTTGGTTTTGAATGGCCTTGGAGAGTTTCCTCTCGAACCTAATCCAAGGCCCTAGTCCTAAACTAGTGTGTGAACCCTACAAACAAAAAGTCTAATAGATTTTAAATTAGCGTTGCTTTTATGAAATTTTTTACGTCACGGGGTATGAAGGTGAAACTGATGATGTGTAAAGAATAAAGCAAGAACGAATGAAAAAAGATGGAAACAAAAGACTTTTACTAAATGCAAAAATCAACAACTTTTCACAAAGAAAGATTTCTTTTTCTTTTCAATTTTTCTAAGATTTCATGCAGCAAACATAAAGGAATTTCGCTCGACTACGAGCTAGTTATGCTATAAATGCACTGAAAAAACTTATGAACAAAAAGACTTCTCCCTAGCTATTAATGTAGAAACACAATCTTCAAACAAAGAAGAAAATGAAAAGTTTTTTTTTGTTCTCTTTTTTTTTTATTTACGTGCTAATCAAGCAACAAAGGGAAAATATCGACAAGCCTAAAACCAAGAAAAAACAAAATTCTAGCTTAAACCGAAGATCACAAAGAATCAGAGCAAAGACACTCAATGGAAGTCAAGAAAGCAAAGACTCTTACGCTTTTCTAAAAACCATAAAACAAAATTTTCCTTTTTATCTTTTCTATCAACTAGCAATTAAGAAAAAATAGGCTAAGGGTAAGAGGCCCTAACCTACTCACTGTTCAACCCTAGACTCAAACACGTAAGAGGAACACTTCTCATCAAAGGAGGGGATGACTGCCCCACCTTGATTGAAAAGAAGGCTGTCAAGCATGCTACTGTCACTGAAACAACATGCGTTCGAACGCGTGCTGAGCTAAAACAGGACGCGTGTACACGCGGTCTAACCTTGTACAGGCCGCGTCTATGTATAAATTCCAAGAAAAAAATAAAAACAGGTAGCCCAGACCCAAAAGAGGCCTCTGGTATTGACAACCAGGGTCCCTTGAAGGCTTGGATGCTTCTTCTAACAGAAAATAAAAAGTATTTTCAAGGAATAAAAAAACACAAAAAGACACACTGAGACAAGACTGTGAACCAGCAAGACTCAGACAGGATCAAGAAAACCCCGTGAGAATGTAAAATTATGATAGGGAAGAGGAGGACTGCCTCTTAAGTTCTCTGAGCTCCTACATGCTACTGAAACCTCTACATCTAGCGTTCACACGAGATCTATAAGAGGTTAGGGCACGAGTACACGCGTGCAGGCCTTCTACAGGCCACGTGTACCTCTGTGTGTCCCGAAAATTGCTTTCAAGCAACAGTCGGGGAAAACTGGTATAAAGAACCAGGCTCTCTGCTAGCTCAGGCCTTACAGAAAAAGACAGGCAAAGGAACAGAAAATCTAATCTCTTAAACTACCCAAAAACTCAACTAAATCCAGAAACCCTAAAGAGTATCTTCCCCAGTACGGTCGCCAACTCTGTTGTTGGGAAAAATACCCTACGGAATAGCAAACTAGGGTCAGACTTGCATGCAGATTTTGACCGTAAAGAAATGACTTTTTAACCTACCACCCAAAACCTAAACCCCTCTTTCATGATACATATATGGAAAGGAAACACTAACCTTGTTACTGATGTTTGGTGTAGATCCTCCGTTGCGCTCTTGACCGCTTGCTTGTGCTGCTCCTTCCAAAGATATCCTGCAATCAAGACAAACAACTATGCATGCATGCTACTTTTCTACTTGAGCGTTAGAAATTAAGCACAAATTAAACAAATCATAGATAACTCATGCATTGGGACGGGAAAAGTATTCTTTTATTATTTTCAAAATGAATCAACTTACAATCAAAGTCGAGACCGGCCACCGCTCCTTGATCCTAATCCTGGGCTCCTCCTCTTCTGTCCTCCAACTGCTTTGCGTTAATTCTCCTTTGGCTTGAGGAAAGGCTAAAGGGTTGGGGAAATGGATTCGGCAAATGGGCAGAGTTTCTTCACTATAATTTTCCTCCTCCAAATGGTACCCCTACCCCTTTTTTTATAGGCTAGAAGGAGCTAGGGTTTTGGGCGAACTCTCGACCATGCATGGCCGAGAATTTCAGTTAACTGACCCACAGTTTTTTGTCCCGTCGGCAAATTTCCTATTTTTGTGTTTTGTTAGGTACACGCGGGCTGTAGTGGGCCTGCTAGCATGTACATGCGTGCAGTAATGGGTTAGGGCACATGGGCCTTGACTTAAGAGGATTTTCAAGAGTTTGTTTAGCATAGTTTTGGCAAGGAAGGGATATGAGTTGGCCCGATGCCAGGTAAGCATGTGTGGTGCAATTTAGGGTTATAAAAAAACCTCAAGGGTAAATTGTGCATAGGAAGCACAAAGAGACAAAGTCACTGAGAACTTTGTAGAGCTCTATCAGGAGGGCATTGAGTAGGTGCAAGTGTGCATAGGTGAACTCTATTTCGAGTTCTGAGAAGAGAAGTGTCGAAAGAGAAGACACTCACAGAGTTTATGAATACTCTGTAGAGCTCTGCCAGGTGGGCATCGAGTAGGTGCAAGTGTGCACAAGGAGAACTCTCTGTCGAGTTCAAAGTGAGGAGTATCAGAGGAAGATACTCACAGAGTTACTAAACACTCTATAGAAAACACTCAACAAGGTGTGATTTGAGTGAGAGGTTCCCAGGAGGGCACAAGAATCCATTGAAGGGAGCTGAAGGGCCAAGACCCTTAAGAGATTGAGTAAATCCAAAAGCTCAGAAGAGATAGAATTAGCATAAATGATGATGAGACCCAAGGATTCAGGCTCCCAGGGGAAAAAAGGTTGAATCCTTTGAACATTATCAACTCTTCCAAGTCGAAAGAAATCAAAAGAGGAGGAGCGATAAAAATTGTCAGATATGTTGTTAGATATGATAAAGACGAGAGAATGAGTGTCCAAGGAAGCGAAGGAGAGAACTGAGGAGGAAAAAAATCCCAACCGTCAGATCTGAGTGCGAGGTCTGAAAACTGTCAGATCTGGGAGAGTTGCACAGAGTATAATAGTGGAAGTCCTTCGGACTTCACACATTCGAGAATATTAGAACACAGAAGAGCTTGGGTGAATGAAGTCCCGAATTCTCAAAGTGAACATGGAATGTCCATCATCAAGGTTGATAGGTGGCATAAGATCCACAACTCATGAGAGAGAGAACTTCATAAGTATTTTGGTCAAGGAGAAGGTGAAATTGTTGAAGTTCTGAAGGCTAAAATAGATCCAGGTCGTCGGTCGCCAGGGGACACGCATCGAGAAATATGATATTTCAGGGAAGGTTACTTTCGATGATTTCAAGTGTGGAGTGTGATAAACTTCTGAAGTTCCGAAGGCTGAAGAAGATCACAACCATCCATTTCATAGATCATGTGGCAAGAGATATGGAAGCTCGGAGGCTTATCACTCTGAAAGGAAGTTGATGTGGGTAGAGAGAATATGGATCATTAGACCCAGAAGGACACATGGCGGAAATCCATCTTCTTTAGGTGAAAACACTCTGAGAGGAACGAGTACGAAGGCTTTTGAAAATCTCAATGTCCGAAGACTCAAAGTGGATAGTGGCCATCAGATCAAGGGGGAGACACGCATCAAGATATCATGTACTTTGGGTGAAAGAAATTCGGGAGGAAGAAAGTGTCAAGAGTTTGAAACTCTCAAAGCTTGAAGAGTTGAAGGCAATCATGGTCATTGATCTATGGGAGGTATGTGTTAACAGATCGTGGACTTTGGGTGAAAGTGCTCTGGGAAAAAGTGAACATAGAGGAGTTGAAACTCCCGAAGGACGAAGTCCCGAAGTGGACAAGAGCCGTTGATTTGAGGAGGATGCATGGAAGAAGATATGCCATTTCAAAGAAAAGTCACTTCAGGAGAAAAATGAGTGCGTTGAAAAAGAACTCCCGAAGGATGGAGAGTTGGAGTTCATCTGAGTCATCCATTTGTTGAGGACGTGTGTCAATAGATATTCCACTTCGGAATATAGTCACTTTGAAGGAAGCAAGGGCATAGATTTTGAAGCTCATGAAGCCCGAAGAGTGAATTTAATTGTAGTAGTTGATAAAGAGACATTGTCAAGGTCACAAGATCGACAATAATTCTTAATTGTAGGGAAAGAAAGTGATCAGGTTTTAAAAACCTTAGAGCAGGCCACAATTGAAACCACAGTATTGCCAAAGAGATATGTGGTAGTTGGTCATGGATTGCGGGGAGAAAGGTGGTGTGGTCTCAAACCCCTCTAAGCCACCCTGCAATCATGTGTTTATGTGAGGACGTAGCTTGATGTCACATGTAGGAAGGGGATAAATGTAGAGGAGCTAGCGCATGAAACTTGATAGTTTGACAACGCGAAGGAAGAGGATGTGAGTGTCATAGAACTTGCACCAAAAAGATAAAAGGGTCTATGTTAAGTTGATTTGGGTTCCAATAGGGGACCGAAGAGTTGATATGACTTGGCAGATTGAGTGATCCTTGACCGAGAGGTCACATAGCCCAAGGAAGAATAAAGGGGGGTTACATCAGGCGGTATCAGAGCATATTTTGGCTTGTAGACAATAGGGAAAAGAGGAAAGGAGATGATAGAGATAGTCTGACTACATCAAGTAGTATCAGAGGGTTAAATTCACCTGTGAATAGTAAAAAAAGAAAGAGAAGGTGAAGATAAAGTAATGATGCTCTGTGTGAAGGATTGTTCAAAGTCTGCGGCAGTCAGCAGACAACCAGGTGGGTTTTGGGAGAAGCTGGAGATGTTCTCAGTTGCAGAGTGAACAACAGAATTTCCTGGAGGGTAGTTAGAGGGTGAAAATGGCTACTGAAGGCCATGAATGTGGTTGGAGAGAAGAAGACAAGTAGAAAATCAAGCCAGAGATGGATCTATAGCTCATAGAGATAAGAGTAAGAATTGAGTAGCTGACATTGAAGGTGCAAAAGGAGGCAAAGGTACACTAAAGGTACGAATGGCCTATGAACAAGAAGGAAAAATGACATGTTCAAAATTTGTTGTCTAGAAAGAAAAAACATGTAGTAAGGAGGTGGATGAGGAATGTTGAAAGCCTTAGAGACACAGAGGAAGTGGCTCACATTTGTGAGCCATAAATTGGAAAAATCCTCAGTGATGAGGAAGGGAGATCATCAAAGGATCTCATAAACTGCCAGGAGGGCATAGATGAATTTTCAAATTTCCAGATGGGAAATGAGATGAGATCAATTGAGGATCTCATAGACTATCAGGAGAGAAGCAATGGAAATTCATATTGCCAGGTGGGCAATGAGATGGGATCAATGGAGGATCTCATAGAATGCGAGGAAGGCAGAGATGAATTTTCAAATTTCTAGGTGGGAAATGAGATGAGATCAATTGAGCATCTCATAGTTTGCGAGGAGGGTAGTGATAAAAATTCATATTGTCAGATGGACGATGAGAGGAAATCAAACAGAGATCTCATAGACTTCTAGGAGGGGAGGATTGGAATCCCAACTTTCCAAGTGGAAGGGGAAAGGTGATAATGTCTGAAGGTCTCCAGAGATTTGAAGAGAGTGTAGATCAGCAAGGGGTGCTGACAGATGAATTGGAGGAAAAGGAGAGGGCTCATCTATATGAATATTCATGTAGAGTTGCAGTCCATGTGAATGAAGATGATGAGAAGTTAAATACTTCCATCACAAAAGAATAGGATAAGAGTAATCTTCTGATCATTGTGGGAATTCAAATATTCTTTCCAAGCAACCAAGCTGAGGCTAGCATAAGTGTTGCAGGTGCAACAACAGAAGGGCATTCAACAGATTCGCTGGAAATTTCAGATAGGAAGCTGAACAAGAGATTAATGTAGAACTTGAGCCTGCAGAAGAAGGGAAAGAGGACATCATAGACTTTGCTGAGTTGTATGAAGAATTGGAAGCCCTAGAGATACGGGTGATAGTTTAGAGAAAGCACATCCAACATGTTATATTGGAAATGGGTGGAGGAGCATACAAGCCTGGGGATTAACTGGAGGAAGCCGGAGTTGAGCCAATACAAGAGGAGCTGACATAAGCTAATTTGTTAGAGGAGAAATTTGAGCAACAACTTAGTGGTGAGACTGCAAAACTGGAGTCTGCAGGGAAGTGGAAAATCAAGTCCACATAAGAAGAAAACAACATGGGGGATCAGGATGATCTACCCTTTGATGTGTATGAGGAGGAAGAGTTGCAACTAAGAAGACTGCATAAGGAGAGCCATCCAACATAGCAGTTGGAAAGGTTGATAAAGGAGATAAGGAGGTTGATGGTGAGGTAAGCAGTAGAAATAGTCAACAAAGAGAAGCTGAGTAGAAGGAAGCCTGCAAGAATAGCAGGGAAGAAGCAGAAGAAGTAGTAAAAAAAAAGAAGTGGAGTAGGTGGACAACTCCAAGAGAAAGTATGGGATCCTTGAAGGTCTCAACAATAGAGCAGAGGATCTCATGAGTAGGAGATCATAATTTTCTGAGCAGTGGAATATGATATAGGAGCATTGCTCCACCTCAAAAACATGCCAACATTTCAACACATTAGTGCACATTCAAGAGAGGGAGAGACACCAATCCTCCCATTTTTAAATTTGAAATATGATCCTATACGAATTGATGTTGTAAGGTTGATGGAAAACCAAGCCATGCCTTTGTACAAGGAGATAAGGTTTGCTTTGATAGGACAATGTTTTACAGATCTTAAGCATGGCCTTGGATATGAGATATTGATATTCATTCAATATAATAGATGAGGTTAAGTGAAGAGAAGAGTATCCCGTAGAGCCCCTCTTTTGTAAGGAGATCTTTTTATCAGATTTCATTGGGAAGAAAGGGAGAGAGACTCAGAGGAGGAGAGGTCTCAGAGAAGCAGAACTTGTGATAGGGAGTTAGAAATACTCAGAGGGAAAAATAAGAGGTAGAATAGTTCTTTGAGAGATCTTGAGAGAGCTGAGACTCTGTGGTAGTCAATCCTGCACATATTGTAATCAGATTTTCATCTTAATGAAAAAACAATAGTTTTTCCTGCACATGGTTGTTTATGTGTTTATGTGTTCCATGAATGTATGTTGTAGATGTATGATAGGTTTCATATGAAGTAGGAATATAGATTCCTCTATCTTTGTTTGAGTTTGAAATATAGTTCTAGATTCTTTAGGCTATGCAAGGAGTGAACAACAAAACATTGGAGTTTTTGTAGCCAACACAAGGAGTGTGCATCTGAATGTTGTGGAGTCACAAAGGATCATGCGAGGAGGGTGCACTAGAGTGATGAAAAATCAAGGGAAACCTCAATTTTGTTGAATTCCTTAGAGGGTAAACTGTGCATAGGAAGAACAGAGAGACAAAGTCACTGAGAAATCTGTAGAGCTCTTCCAGGAGGGCATTGAGAAGGTGGAAGTGTGCACAGGTGAACTCTATTTTGAGTTATGAGAAGAGATGTGTCAGAGGAGAAGACACTCACAAAGTTACTGAATACTCTATAGATCTCTTCAAGGTGGGAATCAAGCAGGTGAATGTGTGCACAAGGAGAACTCTCTATCAAGTTGAAAGAGAGGAGTATCAGAGGAAGATACTCACAGAGTTACTGAACAATCTATAGAAAATGCTTAGCAAGTTGTGATTTGAGCGAGAGGTTTCCAGGAGGGCACAAGAACCCACTGAAGGGAGCAAAAGAGCCGATACCCTTAAGAGACTGAGTAAATCCAAAATCTCAGAAGAGATAGCATTAGCAGAAATGCAGATGAGACCCAAGGAATCAGGCTCACAGGGGGAACAAAGGTTGAATCCTTTGAACATTCTCAACTCTTCCAAGTCAGAAGAAATAAAAAGATCCGGAGGAGGATCGACAACAACCATCATATATTTTGTTAGAAATGATCAAGACGAGTGAATGAGCATCCAGGGAAGTGAAGGAGAGCGCCGAGGAGGAAACAAATCCCAACCTTCGAATCTGAGCATGAGGTTTGACAACTGTCATATCCGAGAGAGTTGTGTGGAGTAAAATAGTGGAAGTCCTTCGAACTTCACACATTCTAGAATATTGGAATGAAAAAGATCATGGGTGAGTGAAGTTACGAAGTCTCAAAGTGAATAGGGACCGTCCATCATCAAGGTTGACAAGTGGCGTAATATCCACAAATCCGGAGTAAGAGCACCTCAAAAGTTTTGTGGTCAAGGAGAAAGAGAAATCGTCGAAGTCCCAAAGGCTGAAATAGATCTAGGTCGTCAGTCAATAGTGGACATGCGTAGAAAGATCTGAAATTTCGGGGAAAGTTACTTCAGAGGATTTCGGGTGCAGATTGTGACAAACTCTCAAAGTCCCGAAGGCTGAATAAGATCACAACCATCCATTGTAGAGAGCACGTGGCAATAGATAAGGAAGTTTGGAGGATTAGCACTCCGAAAGGAAGTCAACGTGGGTGGAGAGAATCTGGACCATCAGATCCAGAAGGATGCAAATCCATCATCTTTGGGTGAAGGAACTCCAAGAAGAATGAGTGTGCAGAAGTTTGAAACTCTTGAATTCTTAAGAGTCTAAGTGGATAGTGGTCATCATATCAAGGGGGAGACATGCGTCAAGATATTGTGTACTTTGAGTGGAATAAGTTCGGGAGAAAGAAAGTGTGGTGAGTTTGAAACTCGTGAAGCCCAAAGAGCTGAAGGAAATCATGGTCATTGATCTGTGGGAGGTACGTGTCAATAGACCGTGGACTCCAGGTGAAATATCTATGGGAAAAAGAGAACATAGAGGAGTTGAAACTCCCAAAGGCCGAAGTCTCGAAGTGGAGGAGAGTCATTGATTTGAGGAGAGTGCATGGTAGAAGATCTGCCATTTCATAGAAAAGTCACTCTGGGAGAAAAAGGAGTGCATTGAACAAGAACTCCCAAAGGTCGGAGAGATGAATTTCATTTGAGCCATCCATTTATTGAGGATAGGTGTCAACAGATCTTCCACTTCAGAAGACAGTCACTTCGGAGGAAGCAAGGGCAGAGAGTTTGAAACTCCCAAAGCCTAAAAAACAAATTTAATTGTAGTCATTGATAGAGAGACACCATCGAGGTCACAAAATTGATAGTAGTTCTTAATTGTGGGGACAAAAAGTGATTGGGTTTTAAAAACCTTAGAGCAGTCCTTAATTGAAACCACAATATTACCAAAGGGATACATGGCAGCTGGTAGTGAATTGCGGGGAGAAAAGTGGTGTGGTCTCAAACCACTCTAGCTTGCCCCGCAATCACGTTTTTACGTGAGGACATAGCCCGAGGTGAGATGTAGGAAAGGGCTAAACTTAGAGGAGCTAGTGCCTAAAACTTGATAGTTCGGCAGCGTGAAGCAAGAGGTTGCGGGTGTCATAGAACCTGCACCAAAAATCTAAAAGGGCATGTGTTAAGTTAATTTGGGTTCTAGCAGGAGACTGAAGAGTCGATCTGAATGAGCAGATTGAAATATCCTTGACTGGGAGGTCGCATAGCCTAAGGAAGAACAGGGGGGATGCATCACATCCCTTACTTGGTATCTGATTTAGTCCATGTTGTTATTGGTTAGATTATAGACTCGACATACCTTGTGAGCTGTTGTCTTCTTGCGTGCACCTCCTGTTGTCTCCCTGCCCTCATATTTTTCATTTTACTCCTGCAACGGGGACTGGGGACTACACTTCTCCTGCTAATGGTCGTAACTTATTTCTTGCATCCTTCATTTCTTCTTCATCCATGTCCCGTTCTTCATGCTTTTTCGAATTGCCTATTTGTTCTGTTGGGTTTTTACACTCAACTTCCCAATCATTTGTGATCAGGAATACATCCTCTAATGTTAATTTGTAGTTAGTAGGTATCCAATGGAACTCATGGTCCCTTTTTACTTGCATGTACATATGGTGCATCCCTTCTTTGAATCACCCAATATCTCAATATGTTTCTACCGTCTCAGTTGTGATGCGTAGTCTATGTTTTATGATTTACCTGATTGTGTCAAAGTATACATAAAATGTGGCATTGTTATCTTCTTGTATCCTTTTTTCTGGTGTATTCCATAAGTTAGCATACCGTGCGAGTACATTACCGCTACCAGTTATTCTCATGCATTGGCAATAATCTAGTTCCTGCCATCCTACCAGTGCAATCAAAATAAGAATCCATGCATAATGAAACTCTGTTCTTTTGTCCTGGGCCTCTATGCAGTATGTCAAAAATTGATTCACCAAGAATGTGTTCCATTTCATTTGGACCCCCTTTGAGAATTTTTCTATTGATGTTATTTCTATGGTCGATATTGCATCCTTGCGAAACTTCCTCAACAATTTGCATCCCAAAACCTACGTTGCAAAATTGACACCTTCGTCGATGATGTTTGTGACTTCCAACCCTCCTTTTCCCCTGAAGATGTGAAACTTCTCCTTCATGGATTCTGATTATGCTTTCTCCCCTGCTTTGTTGTTGAACAATGTGGTTGGATCCTCTCTTTCTTTTGGTAGCCATATTATCCATGCAATTAATTCGATATCAATCGACACCGGTGGGGCGAGCCACAATGTTCTTCCATGGATGCAGTTGATTAGTAACTTGAAAAAAGTGTTGATTTCTAGGATACATCCAAAGTGTGGAACCTCTAGTAGGTTCAATATCCCTAACTTCTCAAGTCTTGTTGCCCACATCTGCATTTCAAGCTATATTTCTCTTGTTCCCGATACACTCTTGGTGAAAAAATACTTTTCCCTTTCCATCTCGAGGATCTTCTGCTCGTTTGTGATATCATGATCTATGAAATTTAGGGAAGAAACATTTTTCCTAGCATGTCTCCTTCAACACTTACACCAGGTGGGATTAGTGGTGTGACCAGTGGGTATTTTCCATTTGCAAGGACTTTAAGTTGAGGCACGTTGTCATTCTGTAGTGATATAGTCCCTGTGAAAGTTTTCTTGTGAAGCTAAAGCTACATATGTTTCCTCGACCACTGGTGGTTGTTTCAATTGATTTTGTGCTTCTTCTTATGGCATTCCAAATTTTGGTGGGGCAATTGTTTCATGTGATAAGTTTCTTTACTTGGCCTGTGTTTTTTCTAGTGCGACTATAGCTTGACTGAGTTGGATCTAGTTTTCTCTCTATGCTCACAGCTTTGAATACTTGCAAATAATCTTCTCCATCGATCCCTTCAGTGCTTTTATCACCCTTTGACAACTATATGACTGCTTTTGTGGCCTATGGAAGTGTTGGATATAGTCAAAATATGCCATTAATACTTTCCTTAATGTGGCTTTTGTTGGTTGTGGAACCTGATTATATTCCTAATTCATAGGTCTTTGCTTTTAGCCATTTTTATACCCCATGAAGAATATACACCCTGAAATACTGTACACCCCTCCACGCAGGGGGGGGGGTGGATTTTCCCCCTTGTGAGGTCCGGGGGGCTCATCTCCCCGGCTGGGGAGTTTGTGGGAAAAGCCCCCGCAAGAAAAAATTCCTTGTAAATGAATATTGTAATTTCATAGTAAATCTAGACCATTCATTATAAGGTCACATATGTGACAATATAATTTATCTTAGGGTTTTTTTCCCTAGAAGTAAACCCTCTTTTATGAGGGAATTGTATTGCAGTTGTGTATTATTTCGAATATTGTATTCTGAGAGAGGAGACTATGAGAGAAAGAAGAGGATGTTACAATGGGTGTGATGTAGATTATATCCCTTCATTTTTATCGATAATAAAAAGGAAGGACCTACAAATTTCTTTGGTGGACATAGCCCACACTAGATGAATCATGTATATTAGTGTCTCTATTGTATTGTGTATCTTCTATTTTATTTCCACATTTTTTTTTATTTAATTGCTCCATAATCCTATTTTTTCTAACAATTTTTATCATAGAGAAAGGTAACTTGCAGGAAAAGAGGGTCCCTGGTTCGAGTGGAAGAAATGGAGGAAGATGGAAAGTTTAGGGTCGATAAATTTAACAACCAAAACTACCATTTATGGAAGATGCAGATAGAATATTATTTATATTGGAAGTATATATTCATACCATTGGGAAGAATAGAAAAGAAGTCGACGGCCATGAAGGACAAAGAATGGGAGGTTCTTGACACAAAGGCACTAAGAATGATACGGTTGAGCCTGACAGTGTCGGTGGTT
Source organism: Picea engelmannii (assembly GCA_009831015.1). Classification (NCBI taxonomy): domain Eukaryota; kingdom Viridiplantae; phylum Streptophyta; class Pinopsida; order Pinales; family Pinaceae; genus Picea; species Picea engelmannii. The sequence continues at coordinate 53,507 of ML793240.1, forward strand.
TTCAATATTTCAAAAGAATAGACAATGAAGGAGATGATGGACACATTGGATAAACTTTATGAAAAACCCTCGACATCCAATACGGTATTTCTAATGAAGAGATTATTCAATTTGAAGATGTCATAAGGTGATTCTGCTGCATATCATTTAAATGAATTTAATACGGTTACTAGTCAACTAATTTCTATAAAAATGGACTTTGATGATGAGGTCAAGGATCTTCTAATCTTGTTCTCATTACCAAAAAGCTGGAATCACTTGTTCATGGTTGTAAGTAACTATGTATCTAGTTCAAACACTGTAAACTTTGATGATTTTGTTGGTGTTATCCTTAGTGAGGAAATGCAACAACAAGTCAAAGGTGAGACATCAGGTAATGCGTTAAACATGGAGAACAGAGGAAGACAAAAGGATAGAAGAAAGGAATCAGGGAACCACAAGAATTCTAGGAAGGGAAGATCCAAATCCAGACTGTGAAAGATAGATTGTTGGAATTGTGGGAATAAAGGACATCTGAAGAAAGACTGTAGATCTCCAAAGAAACAAAGAGATGCACAACATGAGAAAAATCATGAAGGAAATGTAACAGGTGATGTGTTACAAGATGCTTTGATTCTTTCTGTAGATAATATTTTTGATTCTTGGGTATTATATTCAAAGGCTTCATTTCATGCCAAACCCCATAGGAAACATTTATTAGATTATGTTCATGGTGATTTTGGACAGGTTTATTTGGGTGATGATGCACCATGCAAAATTATTGGAATGGGACAGGTAAAAATAAATCAAATAATGGAAACCAATGGTTATTGAAAGAGGTAAGACATGTACCAGATCTAAGTAAAAATATAATTTCAACAGAGAATTTAGCAAGCAAAGGTTGTATATCTATATTTAAAAATAAGGCATGGAAGGTCACCAAAGGATCACTGGTGACAGCAAAAGGAGAGAAGGTAGGTACATTGTATTTATGTACTGGTAATACTGACTCTTCTATCTCTTTAGCTTCTACAGGAGTGGATACAACATTGTGGCATCATAGGTTTGGATACATGAGTGAGAAGGGGATGCAAATACTTCACAAAATATTTTTTTTTCCATATCTTAAACAAATTGACTTGGATTTATGTGAGCACTGTGTTTATGGAAAACAAAAGAGAGTCAGATTTCTCAAAGTTGGAAAAGAAAAGATGAGTGAAAGGTTACAACCTGTGCATACATATGTATGGGGACTATCTCACATATCATCTCTTGTTGGATCTTGTTATTGTGTTACTTTTATTGATGATGCAACTAGAAAAACTTGGGTTTATTGCATTCAAAAAAATTCTGATGTTTTTTATACTTTTAAGAAATAGAAAGATTTGGTTGAGAATGAGACAGGAAAAAGGTTGAAGTGTCTCATATCAGACAATGGAGGTGAATATTCTAGCAAGGAGTTTGATGATTACTATTCATACCATGGGATTCGTAGAGAGAAAACAGTTCCAGGAACACCACAAGAAAATGGTGTGTCATAAAGGATGAACATGACAATCATGGAGCATGCAAGGAGTATGAGATTGCATGTTGGGTTGTCTTTACAATTTTGGGAAGATGATGTAGATACTGTTGTTTACTTGATAAACAATGAACCTTCAATTTCTTTGGATGGTGGCATTCCAGAGGAGGAAGGGACAGGTAAAAAAGTAAACTATTAATTTTTGAATACTTTCGGCTGTGAACCATTTGTCCATATTGATAAAGAAAATAGAACAAAGCTTGAGGAAATATCCAAGAAGTGTACCTTTATTGGATACAGTGTTAATAATTTTGTTTATCGCTTATGGGAATATGAAAATCACAAAGTCATTAGGAGTAGATATTCCATATTCAATGAGAAGGTCATGTACAAAGATCAGTTGCAGAGAAAGAAACTTGAAAAAGAAAAAAGAAAATACACAGTGCTTGATGAGATCACTGAAAAAGAAATTCCAAAGGTACCAGAAAATCAAAATGTACAACAACATGAGAAGAAGGTACCTCAAACTCCTGCAAGTGTTGTTAGAATATCTACCATGTTAATTAGACCCCCTGAATGATACTCTCCTTCATTATATTATTTATTGTTGACTGATTCTGGTGAACTAGAATGTTATGAAGAGGCAATGTAGGTAGACACTAAAAAGAAGTGGGAGCAAGGCATGAAAGAGGAAATGGATTCCCTGGTAAATAACCAGACTTGGGACTTGGTTCAGTTTCCTGCAGGAAAAAGAGAATTGCAGAATAAATGGGTTTACAAGTTGAAGGAAGAATATGGAGGAAAAAACCGATACAAGGCTATACTTCTTATAAAGGGGTTTGCACAAAAGAAAGGTATAGATTTTGATGAAATATTTTCTCTTGTTGTTAAGATAACTTCAATTAAGACTATTTTAAGTCTTGTCGTAGTAGAAGATTTGTATCTTGAACAGTTAGATGTAAAATCAACTTTTTGTCCATGGGGATTTGGATGAAGAGATTTATATGCAGCAACCATAGGGGTATGAGGTCAAAGGGAAGGAAAATTTGGTATGCAGGTTGAAGAAGATATTGTATGGCCTATTATGCACAATTTGTACTTTCCCAAAAGCCCAAGGAGTGTGGATACAAAATTGGCATAACTGGGAATAACCTATCACTATCACCTTAATATGAGATCCCTTTCTATTTAGGAGTATGTCAAGACTACCCTAGGGGAGACATCCCCAGTGACTTGGCAGGTTTGATAAGGCTGAGGAAAATAGTCACAAGGAAATCCTTCCCCTCTCACAAATCACTCAAATCGAAGGTTTATTTTATGTCTTAAGGATGAAGCAAATGGATAGTATTGTGTACCTTCCCAGAACAAGAAAACAAGGAAAACATGGCACTTTCCAAGTACCAGATGATTGTTAGTACTTCATAAGACAATAAACCTTCACTATATAAATTTATGAAGGTGTATTGTCTTATGAAGTACTATCAATCATTTGGTACTTGGAAAGTGCCATGTTTCCCTTGTCTTTTTCTGGGAAGGTACACAATATTATCAATTTGTTTCATCCTTAAGACATAAAAGAAACCTTTGATTTGAGTGATTTCTGAGAGGGGAAGGATTTCCTTGTGACTATTTGCCTTAGCCTTCTCAAAACCCCCAGGTCACCTGAGATGCCTCCCCTGGGGAATTCTTGACATAATCCTAAATAGAAAGGGATCTCCTATTAAGGTGACAATGATAGGTTATTCCTAGTTATGCCAATTATGTACCCACTTGCATTGGGATTTTGGGAAAGTACAAATTGTGCGATAACATTTTAGCGCCGCTGCCAGGGAACACTGAGTTAATATTCATTAACGAAATTTTTTCGGTAAGCCTTACCTTCAAATCCTTTATCTTACAAATCTTACCTGACGACTCCACTGAGGGTGATTCCGTATTTTCATTTTGATGATGCCTAGAAGGATTATCTGGTGACTCCACTAATGAAAAATCCAACCATGGATTCTCAATGGGACCCAAGAAATTTTAAACCCTTGAATATGAGTAATATCCTGGATTATCCTCGGAAAATGCCTCTGAGGTATGAAAAATAGCTCCCTAGATTCATTGGTGGTGATGAAGAGAATGTTGAGGACGATATGTTTGACTTTTGGGCCTTCTTCCAACTCCACCCTATTAGTGATGACACTAAAGATATGGAATTAAATCTTTTCTCTGCTACTCTTCATGAAAATTCTAGGAGATGGTATGATGCCCTCCCTAATGCTAGTATTGCATCCATGGATCAACTAGAAGAGGTCTTCCTCAAGAGATAGAATATCAAAGAGGACACTAGGGTGTTGCTTAAAAAACTTAATCATATAGATAATAATGAGAATGAGACCATTAGGGAGTTCCATACCAAATTCTAGAATATATTACAAGAACTCCCCAAAATCCATCATCATGGATCCCAATTCCTCATTTTTCTTTATACCAAGGCATTCTCAGGACAATCAAAATTTTTACTCTATATAAAGAGTCTAAGGACAATTCAAGAATATTTTGACATAGCCAGGGAAGTCGAAGACAAAATCCTCTCATCCCAAGAAGAACAACCCATTTTTCTAGAAGTCAAGATTGATGAAGCCATCTAAGATCCTATTCCTCCTGCACAAAAAGAAGAGGATAAGGTTAGTCACTTTCCTTTTCAGGTTTTTGATGATACCTTATTCTTTGATTTAGAGGGTGAGGTAGAACGGGAATCCTTGTATGAGCTAGACCCTCCATCTGATGAGGATGAGGCATTAGTGCTTGCTCCTATGTTTGATAAAGTTATCCAAATATTCAAAGATCCTGCACATGAAGAAGTAAATAAGGTGAGTGGATTCCCTTTCCAAGATTTTGATGATGCATTATTTTATGATTTGGAAAGAAAAGAAGTGTTAGAGGATCCCTTGGATGCTTTAACCCCTTCATGTTATGATAAAGGTAATAATTTTGTTAATAATATTGATGAGTTCATACATGTCATAAAACATAAATGGGATGTGATTGGATATGATGGGGATCCCATTTACGACCTTGAAGGTCATTTCCAAAATTTGTCTTTACAACTATCATATGAGATTGCTACTAATTTTGACATTTGGCAACAAGGAGACGATGTGGTTACAGTTGATTTCCAAGCACCCAAGGGTGTCCTAGATCTATGCTCTCATGATAATTTTCAGTCATACCTTGATGATTTTGATGAGTATTCCTCTGAGCACTTGAATTTATTCCATGAAGAATATTATCAACCATTGTTGTCCTTAGATATTGATAAAGGTGAGGACATTTTTTCCCAAAGAAGGATCCTTGTGACAAGGTTTTCAAACTCTATCCTACTAATTTATCTCGCTATGTCACTAAAAGTGTAGTTGGGAAACATGTCCTTTGTCTTAAGTTTTATTTGGGCCAAATCCTAGTTTTAGAATTCAAGGGTAGGTTGAATACCTTAAGAAGAAATTTATTATCTCATTCTTTCAGCCTTCCCTTAAGAAATTGTGATGCATCCTCTAGGCTCTTACTGATCCCTTCCCAGACCTTACGATGTGAATATGTCCAAGGTATCCAACCTTCAGACTCTTTGAGTCAGACTTTTGAAACTTTTATTTTTCACAATCCCTTTCTGAGAGGGATTGAGCACTTTCCTAAGAGTGTGACTTGGCATAATTTTGTCCCTCCCTCCCGCCTCCATGAGTTAGAATTTACGATTTCCAATGATGCAATACATTTTCTAAATCATGTTATTTTTGTGATTAACTTATCATTGTTTTGGTTTATGATGAAGCACAGAGGTAGTGACACAACCTGCCCCTCAACGAGCAAGCCACTCCCACCAGGAGCTCCTTCAGCCACGGGCCTAAAGAGTCTAAGCTCTTCCACTCCACTCGGGAGTCCACTACCCACAGTAAGCTCCTTCGGCGATCTCCCCTTCGGAAAATCAGGAAATCGGAATTCACGATTTCGCGAATTCTGTGAGTGCAGTCACATGCAACTCAAAACCCCGAACCCCGATGGTCAACGGGTCAACCCTTTCGGATATCGAGATTTTCCCTATCGGGGAATCGGCACATGAAATGTCATAATTCACTTACACTATGAATCCCCAAACCCCGAACTCCGATATTCCGATGTGCTTCCACCTGTACTCCACTAGCAACCGCGGTCCCACATGCCATGTCACTTCGGGATTTCGCGGATCGCGAATCCGCGATGCAAGAATTCCTTGACGTCGAGAACCCCGATTCTCCAAATCCCGATTCCCTGAACCCCAAATCCAAGGGATCCTTTGACGCATGTCCCACAAATCGACGGTTGTGATTATATCGAGGAATCGCAGGTCGCGATTTCACCGGTCGCAATTCTTTTGCCTCGCAAAACCCCGAATCCCGACTCCTCAGGATCTTGCGCCACATGTCCCCATTCTGATCGACGGCTCCCGTTGATTCGGGGAATCGCAACTCACGATTTCAATGAGCACGAAACTCCCTTCTGTGCCTTTTGGCTAACTCCTGTGCAACTTCTCCATGATCCGACGGTCAGCGGGATTTCGCGATTCTATCTTACGAATCCGGGCCGTTGATTCTCCTCCTTGGGGATTTCTCTGCCCCCATCTCCCTCTGGACGTAAACCTCATCTATGGCCCAGATCTCCTCTTCAGGCTGATATGACGGCTGCTATGCTTCACCGAGCTCTCCTGTGTATTCTTCCCAGTCTTGGAAGGACTCTTCATTCCCAAAGGCTTGGACCTTTGCATTTCTTCTCCTCTGCGAACCCTCAACATGAGTCTCGTTGATACGTGTCAAATCGCTGCCCTTCCTGAGCTTCTATCCTCGAATCCTAAATGGATTCTTCGACTCCTACGCTCCCGCAGAGTCTCTACGCATACACGACACTGTCTCTCTTAAGCTTCAATGAATACTTAGACCCCTTGGGGAATTTTATCTTTCTTCTCCCTCAGATGGAGAATATCGATGCCTCCTGGCACTCTTCCAACTCAAGCAACCTATTGCTGAGTTATCTGGGTATTCAGTAACCCAGTGAAAGCCCCCTCAGTGGATGCTTCCTTYAGATGATAGAAGTCAATGAGTTCCTTCCTCCTCGTGTCTGTCTACAATCTTCCTCAACGCCCTCCTGGCRGAGCTTYGCTRCCAYARAACACCCAAYMGTYACGCTTTCTCCTTGCACTTACAYGCTTCRMTCGAYRTCCTCCAGAYGGAGCTCCTCAGAATCCTYRAYAGAATTMTKGTCTCTCTGAACTCACWRCARAKTTMTTTCCTCTGTGCACTTYTRTASMCAYGCTCRATACCCTCTTGGTAGAGCTCCTAYAGAACTTCTCAAAGGTTCTGTCGACAACAGTGTCTCAGCTACACTGCCTTGACTATTGAGGTGTTCAGTAACCCYGAAAGTMTTCCCTCCGTATGAATCRTTGAMTTCAAGGCTGGTKCTCYCAGCAYGTCTTTGTCTGACTCCTCATGAGTTCAGAAGTGCCCCCTCAGTGCACTRGTATTCAGAGTCTCAACACTCTGTCACACCCTCATGGCATGAAACCTCAAAGACCTCTCAAACCTGAAATCAAACCAAACCCCTGCAAATACATAATAACAATACACAATTGCACCATATATTGAACATACACATACAGACATGCATATAATGACATATTGGTGCAGGAAAAACTGCTCTGTATTAATAATGGCAAATGCCTGTATATTTTACGAGGTGTTCCCGAGCTCTACCTCGGCTCTCCTGCTCTACATGCATATTCTACTACTCAAAATCTCTTTTTCATGAGGCGGCTCAATCGAGCGCTCCCCTCTAGGAATTACCTACTCTAATTAATTTACAATCAATGGCTGTCTAGTCTGCTATCCAGAACTAGATCTCAGCCAATCTATAATAAATGCCTATCTTATCTATAGCCTGAGCAAAGGCATGGCATTCATGGCTCACCAGTCTAAGGCATTAATTTACATTGAATTCAAATTCAAAATGAGGCTGCGCCTCCCTTTCAGCCCTGAATGGGTGCGCGCTGACGTGGCTGGCTGGCTGCATGGAGAGATTTTCCTGCATCATACTCCACAGCTGCAAAAATCATGAGCTCCTGCTCATGAACTTCCCCTGTAGCTTGTTGGAATCCACCTGGGTCCCAAACAAGTCTTTGGAGATTTTCACTTGCTCCATTCTGTTGCTGCTGCTTCCACTGCACTGCTGCTGCTGTCTTTCCTCTACCCAGCTTCTCCTCGCTGATAGTCTGCGCTGACCTCAACATCAGCCTTCTGATGTCCTCTATCTCTTGGTCCAGCTGCTCCTGTGGCTGGTTTAGGTTTTGCAGTCTCCCCAGCTGCAAAATATTTTGGCCATTTGGAAGATCATTGTGATCTCCCACGCCTTTCTCATCAACTTCCAACTTTAATTGCTGGATGTGCATGCCATGCACTTTTACTCTTTCCTCCAGGGCTTCAATTTGACCCCACAGATCAGTCAAACATATGTTGTCTGTGTCTTCTTCTTCTGCTTCTGCAACCTCCCATGTCGCAGTCTTTTCAGCTGAAATGTTGAATATGTCGAGCCATTCCTTGGAATGCTCGTTTCCTCCTTCTATTTCTTTTACTGTCAGCTCAAATGCTGCAGCTCGCTCAGCTTGCTGGCTAAATTTGTTGAGCTGTTCCTCAGAACACTCATTCTTTTGTTCATCTGTTTGAGCAGTCTCAAATGCTTGCTCCAACTCTTTTTCTTCTTTGACAGTCATCGTCAACTGTGACTGTTCCCCTGCTGTTGTTGCATTTTGAACAGAATTTTCTGCCTCCTCCTGGGCAAATGGCAGGAATATTTCAATTCCCCCAATCATCAGTATACCATCCTGATGTTCCTCCTCTCCTGTCAACTTCACTTGCTGATCTTCTTGCGAGCTTATATGCTCTTTCAACTCTCCTGGCTGAGTCTGACTTCTCAAATCATCCCTGCCCATCTGGCCATATAAGATGCTTCCACTGCTGCTTTCCTGGCAGATTATGAGATCAACCGATCCCATATTCATCAACAACCTTTGCTGAATTGAACTCTCCCTTGAGTCCAAGAGACTCTCAGACAGTCTCAATTTTTCATCCCTGCCCTCCAGGCAGCTTAGTACGCTTTCGCTGCCCTCTTGGCAGTCTTCAATGCTTTCACTGCCCTCCTGGCAGTCTTCGAGACCTCGCAGAGATCTCTGATCAACGCCCAGCTGGCCATTGGAAATTCCTTGGCTGTCCTCACGACAGTCTTTGAGATCCTCAACTGATCCCAATTCGTTTCCCTCCTCGCAAACTGGAATTTCTTCCTTTCTGCCCAACCGACAGTATTTGAAACCATCAGTTGATTCCAATTTATTCCAATCATCATCATCATCATCATCATCGCCATCGAGACTTTGTCCTGTCTCTGGCCAACAGTAACAAATCATGTCTTCTTCTATGGCCCTGAGGTTCTCAGCATACCTCAACCATCTTTTCAACAACCTATGTTGTCTTATGACCATCAGCTGCTTGACTGGCCATTTCGCTTTTTCCTTCTCCATTGGCAATTCACGCAGTCGTCTCCTCCTCCTATCCTGCCGCATCCGCAGTTCCATCTTCTCTATGTCTGATTTTAATTCATAGAGCTTTCTAGTCTCTTCTTCATCCCATTCGGCAAGCTTTTCTGCCTTGCTCCTCTTCCTCCCAGCATGCCTATGGTCTTCAAAAACCATGGTGTCATCTCTGTCTGCCTCCCTGGCGACCCTGCTGCTGCTGTCACTCCTGCAATCTTGAGTGGTCAGCTTCATCTTCTCACAGTCCTGCTGACTGTCTATGGACTGCTACCTACCTGCAAGCAATCGCCTACAAAGTCTTCAGTAACTCTGTCTTCTTTCGCTCCTCTGTCTCTTCCTGCCTGAAATATACAAGAAAGAATTTCCAGCTCTGATACCACTTGACGCAAGTCATGAGTATCAGAGTGCTTTCCTTTCCTCCTTCACTCCTCTTGCCTGAAATATACAGACAAGATCTTCAGGCTCTGATACCATTGATGCAACCTACCCCTCAACGAGCAAGCCGCTCCCACCAGGATCTCCTTCAGCCATGGGCCCGAAGATTCTAAGCTCTTCCACTCCACTCGGGAGTCCACTACCCACAGTAAGCTCCTTCGGCGATCTCCCCTTCGGAAAATCGGGAAATCGGAATTCACGATTTCGCAAATTCTGTGAGCGCAGTCACATGCAACTCAAAACCCCGAACCCCGATGGTCAACGGGTCAAACCTTTCGGATATCGATATTTTCCCTATCGGGGAATCGACACATGAAATGTCATAATTCACTTACACTATGAATCCCCGAACCCCGAACTCCGATATGCCAATGTGCTTCCACCTGTACTCCACTAGCAACCGCGGTCCCACATGCCATGTCACTTCAGGATTTCGCGGATCGCGAATCCACGATGCAAGAATTCCTTGACGTCGAGAACCCCGATTCTCTGAATCCCGATTCCCCGAACCCCGACTCCAAGGGATCCTTTGACGCATGTCCCACAAATCGACGGTTGTGATTATATCGAGGAATCGCAGGTCGTGATTTCACCGATCGCAATTCTTTTGCCTCACAAAACCCCGAATCCCGACTCCTCAGGATCTTGCGCCACGTGTCCCCGTTCTGATCGATGGCTCCCGTTGATTCGGGGAATCAAAACTCGTGATTTCAATGAGCACGAAACTCCCTTCTACGCCTTTTGGCTAACTCCTGCGCAACTTCTCCATGATCCGACGGTCAGCGGGATTTCACGATTCTATCTTACGAATCCAGGTCGTTGATTCTCCTCCTTGGGGATTTCTCTGCCCCCATCTCCCTCTGGACGTAAACCTCATCTATGGCCCAGATCTCCTCTTCAGGCCGATATGACGGCTGTTATGCTTCACCGAGCTCTCCTGTATATTCTTCCTAGGCTTGGAAGAACTCTTCGTTCCCAAAGGCTTGGACCTTTGCATTTCTTCTCCTCTGCGAACCCTCAACAGGAGTCTCGTTGATACGCGTAAAAGCGCTGCCCTTCCTGAGCTTCTGTCCTCGAATCCTAAATGGATTCTTTGACTCCTGCGCTCCCGCAGAGTCTCTACGCATACACGACACTGTCTCTCTTAAGCTTCAATGAATACTCAGACCCCTTGGGGAATTTTATCTTTCTTCTCCCACAGATGGAGAATATCGATGCCTCCTAGCACTCTTCCAACTCAAGCAACCTATTGCTGAGTTATCTGGGTATTCAGTAACCCAGTGAAAGCCCCCTCAGTGGATGCTTCCTTCAGATGATAGAAGTCAATGAGTTCCTTCCTCCTCGTGTCTGTCTACAATCTTCCTTAACGCCCTCCTGGCGGAGCTTCGCTGCCACAGAACACCCAACAATTACGCTTTCTCCTTGCACTTACACACTTCGCTCGACGTCCTCCAGACGGAGCTCCTCAGAATCCTCGACATAATTCTGGTCTCTCTGAACTCACAGAAGAGTTCTTTCCTCTGTGCACTTCTGTACCCACGCTTGATACCCTCTTGGTAGAGCTCCTATAGAACTTCTCAAAGGTTCTGTCGACAACAGTGTCTCAGCTACACTGCCTTGACTATTGAGGTGTTCAGTAACCCTGAAAGTCTTCCCTCTGTATGAATCGTTGACTTCAAGGCTGGTGCTCTCAGCACGTCTTTGTCTAACTCCTCATGAGTTCAGATGTGCCCCCTCAGTGCATTGGTATTCAGAGTCTCAACACTCTGTCACACCCTCATGGCATGAAACCTCAAAGACCTCTCAAACCTAAAATCAAACCAAACCCCTGCAAATACATAATAAAAATACACAATTGCACCATATATTGAACATACACATACAGACATGCATATAATGACAGATTGGTGCAGGAAAAACTGCTCTGTATTAATAATGGCAAATGCCTGTATATTTTACGAGGTGTTCCCGAGCTCTCCCTCGGCTCTCCTGCTCTACATGCATATTCTACTACTCAAAATCTCTTTTTCATGAGGCGACTCAATCGAGCGCTCCCCTCTAGGAATTACCTACTCTAATTAATTTACAATCAATAGCTGTCTAGTCTGCTATCCAGAACTAGATCTCAGCCAATCTATAATAAATGCCTATCTTATCTACAGCCTGAGCAAAGGCATGGCATTCATGGCTCACCAGCCTAAGGCATTAATTTACATTGAATTCAAATTCAAAATGAGGTTGCGCCTCCCTTTCAGCCCTGAATGGGTGCGCACTGACGTGGCTGGCTGGCTGCATGGAGAGATGCTCGTGCATCAGGTAGGTATTATAATATATTGCTAGGATGATTTCACTGGTTATTTGACTACACCTAGCATTCAACCAACATATAAGTAGAGGTAAGTAGGAATTTTCATTCATTGTATGTACCATCTACATATCATGCTAGAGTAGTGTAGTTGTAGTTACATTTCCATTTGTATATATATGCTTGCTTACTCTCATTTCATTGTATCATATATGGGTGAGGGGTGATATCACCACCCCAAAGGATTACTAATTCTGTTTGTTGAGATCTAGCATATTACAAGTCATGCCAGAGATGCTGAGGTTCTCATGCACTCTACGGTGAGCACATGTCCCCAAGTTGGAGCCATATTTTATCCACTATCCTAGGGATAACTAAGGATATTATGTCTTGAGGCCCACAGGTCCTAGACATGGAGTATCGAGAGGCATATGACTTGAGCTTGGCCCCGAAGGTCCCATCCTTTCTTCAATGCACCCTATCTATCAACAATATCAACATCCATCCCATCAACTTGATCCTGAAGTAGTAATTGGTCTTTCTCCATGAGGTAATGAGTCTGGGTATCATGGTATGTGTCACTCTGATTTTCAAAGCATTCGAATATGTTCATTGGACTCTATTTTGTTTCATGAAATTTTCTTGGAAATTATACTCTTTAAATTGTTCATACCTAGGAGGGTAATAGAGTGCCCTAGTAAGTTGGTTCCCTTAGGGATGAGTTTCCACAAGGTGGTTCTATGAAAGGTCATCGTCCATTCCTTCCATGCTTACCACTTTTAATCATTGTCCCTATCATCTTCCCCTACCTTGGTTTGGGCATTGGGTTTGACAAACTAAGTAAGGGTTTTTCCTTGCCTTGTGGGAAGAAGGGGCTAAAGGACGAGAGGGTAAAAGTAGATGGGAAAGTTAAAATCCAAAATGAAACCTTGATATGATTCACTTAGGGATTCCTGAGAAAGAAATAAAAGGGGACCCAGAAGATAAAATAAAACTCAAGGTCTAGTTGGTGGGTAGGAGGTCTCATTATGACACTACTACATTTGGGTCAAATTCTGACAGCGCGTTCGACGCAATTGCCACTTTCTATTGTCGGAAGACCGACAAACCTCGGACCCCCTCAAACATCATTTCACATGATGTCATTTTTCCGACGACCTAGTTTTCGTCTATATTGCGACGTTTCAAATGTGGCAAGAGAGATGTTGCAAACGTGGCAAGACCGATGTTTCAAACGTGGCAATAGAGACGTTGCAAACGTGGCAAGACCGACGTTTCAAACGTGTCAAGAGAGACGTTGCAAATGTGGAAAGACCGACGTTTCAAACGTGGCAAGTGAGACGTTGCAAACGTGGTAAGTCAGACGTTTCATACGTGGCAAGAGAGACGCTTCAAAGGTGGCAAGACCGACGTTTCAAACGTGGCAAGTGAGACGTTGCAAACGTGGCAAGTGAGACGTTTCAGACGTGGCAAGAGAGACGCTTCAAAGGTGGCAAGACCGACGTTTCAAATGTGGCAAGTGAGACGTTTCAGACGTCTGAAACATGGCAATAGAGACATTTAGAATGTGGCAAGACCGACGACTTGAAGGTGGCAAGTTCTCGTCTAGAATGTGGAAAGAGAGACGTTAAGAGGTATCATCTTCGACGTGGTTGCTATGGGAGCGACACTCCAAAATGTCGCAATCACGACCTTCTTGTAGGTATTTAAAAAAAAATACAATATCAGTACTAAGAGGGACAGGTACATTAACCTTTGCTAAGATACTAGCCATATAAATATTTAAATCTATATCATCGGTCTATATTTAAGAAACTCAGATTTTTTTATTAACAATTTATCCTCTTAGTT
>ML793240.1:91955-119158 GCA_009831015.1 Picea engelmannii
CTTTTACAGAACTTAGTTGATTAGTAACCGTATTAAATTCATTTAAATGATCTGCAACAGACCCACCTTCTGACATCTTCATATTAAATAATCTCTTCATTAGAAATACCTTATTGGACACCGAGGGTTTTTCATACAATTTGTCCAATGTGTCCATCAAACCCTTCTTTGTCTTTTCTTTGGAAATATTGAAAGCCACCGATGCTGCCAGGCTCAGCTGTATCGTTCCTAAGGCCTTTCTGTCAAGAATCTTCCATTCTTCATCCTTCATGGCCGATGGCTTCTTTGCTACTCCACCCAATGGTAGGAATAGATCCTTTTGATATAAATAATCTTCCATCTGCATCTTCCATAACTGGTAGTTTTGGCCATTAAATTTCTCGACCCTAAACTTTCCATCTTCTGAGATTGCTCCCACTCAAACCAGGAACCCTCTTTTCCTGTGAGTTACCTTTCTCTTTGATACCAGTTGTTAGAAAAAACAGGACTGCGGAGCAATAAAATAAAACAAATGTGGAAACAAAACACAAAAGATACACAATACAAGAGAGACACAAATTTACGTGGTTCACCCAGTGTGGGCTACATCCACCAGAGAAATTGCTAGGTCCTTCCTTTATTATTATCCAACAAATGAAGGGATACAACCTACAACAAAACCCACTGTAACTTCCTCTTCATTCTCTCACAGTCTCCTCTCTCAGAATACAATATTCACCATCAACCATAGCCGCAATACATCTCCCTCATAAAAGAGGGTTGCCTTCTAGGGAAAAAAACCCTACCATAATCTCTATCGTTAGATCTGTGACCTTATAATGAATGGTCCAAATTTACAATGAAATTACAATATACATTTACAAGGCAATTTTTCCTTCCGAGGCTTCACCCCCGAACCCCCATCGGGGGACGCTGCCTTGGAACCCCCGCTGGGGACCCGCTTGCCCCCAGAGCCCCCAGCTGGGGGGATAGACCCCCTGGACCCCACAGAGGGGGTACCCCCCCTCTGCACTCCCCTGCGTGGAAGAGTGTACATACTTATGGGATGTAAATACTTCATGGGTTATAAACATGGATGAAAGTAAAAGACCTCTGAATTAGGAAGATGATCAGGCTCCACAACCAACAAAAACTTCCCTAAAGGTTGCATAAAGTTACTGTCATAGAGTAATACTTAGTCTCCTGCTTTGATGTTTTTTAGTTTAATGTGTCCATCATGCCATGATCTCTCTCTTTATTTCTAAATTTGCTGATGGAAATCTACGAAAAAACAATATTCCTCAATATGAACCAAATGTGACAATCTCTTCTTTATTGCACCAAAGTCCAAAAGATAAGTAATCATTGCAATGTGCAGGCTAGGTAGAATAAACTCTATTGGCATCATTGTTTCTTTCCCATAGACCAACCTGAAAGGTGTCTTCCCTGTCAAATTTTTTCTTGTAGTCTCGTAGGCCCATAAAACTGTAGGAACTCTTAAGTCCCAATCATCTCTCCCTATGTCGCAGATCATTGTCAAAAAATTCTCCAATATTTTATTGAAATCTTCTACTATCCCATTGGCTTGAGGATGATACGGGGTACACTTTTGATGATAAAATTGAAACTCCTTGGTCAATGTTGTAATTGATTTATTCAATAAGTGTGTTCCTTGATCACTGAGTAATATGTGCAGACATCCAAATCGTGTGACTACATTCTCAAATAGAAATGACGCAACAGTATCGAAGATGTAGTCTATAACTGGTGTTGCTTCTTCTCATCTTATCAAATACTCTATCGCAATGATTATGTACCTTGACCCTAGCCTTCTTTCTTGTGAGTTGATTGGACCCACAAATTCTATGGTCCATTTATCAAATTCTTTCAACGTAACCTATATATTTAAAGGAATTTCATCCCTCCTAGATGTTTTTCCCACCTTTTGACAAACATCACATGCTTGACAATGCTCTTTAGCATCTTTATGAAGTGAGGGCCACCAAATATTTGCGCACAAAATAGTTTTTGCAGGTTCTTTTCCTATGTAATGTCCTCATGCAATCCCTTCATGTGATTCTGTGAGTATCATAGGAATTTCATGTTCCAACACACATCATCTCAATATTGCATCTGCACCTAACTTATTTAAATTTTCTACAATGAGCTGATAGTCTACTTCTTTAACTACCAATTGTTTTTTCTTTGCAACTGTCATGTCTGATGGGGCCATTCCTGTACTTAGAAACTTCATGATGCTCGAGAAGTAATCATCCACCATTTTAACTGCAAATAGTTGTGCATCTGGTAAGATGTCATATAAATTCCTTGCATCTTCTCCTAAAATTTTGTGGGATAGATGATCTGGTCCTACATTCAACTTCCCTGGTTTCACCACAACCTCAAAATATTATTCCTGAAACAACAATATCCATATACGTATTCCACCCCCCAAAATTGGCTTGTTCACCAAGTATTTTAGTGCAAAATGATTTGTATACATCTTAAAATGACCTAGTAAATAATGTCTGAACTTTTGCATCATGTATACCATTGCTAATCCTTCATGTTATGTAGTGGTGTAATTATTCTATGCTATGGACAACTTCCTACCTGCAAAATCAATTGGGTCATCTATGTCTCTCTCCTCTGGTTGAGATAGTATCGCTCCCAACACTATGGAGGATGCATCTGCATGAACATGGAACTCCTTGTTCCAATATGGAAAGATCAAAATTGACATGGTCACAAGTTTTTTCTTTAAGGTGTCCAAACCCTTCTGATAGTGCTCATTCGATTGGAACTTCCCTTCCTCATTTAACAAATTTTCCATAGGTGTTGCGATCTGTGCATAGACTTTGATAAAATTCTTGTAATAGCCTATCTGAACCTTATTTTCCCTAACTTATCTGACTGATGTAGGTAGTTCTAAATTCAGAATCACTGCAATCTTGGTTGGATCCACAAGTAATCTCTGCTTGCAGACTACATGGCCCAACAAAATTCCAAGTGGTGTGCAAAAAATACAATTCTTCAAATTTAGCGAAATCTAAAACTGTCTACACCTATCCAACATTAACTGGAGTACTTCTATGTGATCCTTCAGTAGACTAAACACAGTACAATCATCTAAGTATAATTTAAGGAACTTATTAATAATTATTTTGAACGTTGCAACCACCACTCTTGAAAAAACTACTAGGTAATTATTGAGTCCAAAGGGCATTACTATATACTAATAAATTCCCCAATCTATTGCAAAAGTGGCCTTGTACTAGTCTTCCCAAACAATTTTTATATGATGGTACCCCGATAATCCATCTATGAAAGAATAAGTCTCTTTCCCTCCAATGTTCTCCAGTACCTCATCTGTGAATGGTGTTGGGAATGGATCATGTAAACATGCATCATTCAATTTCCTCAGATCTATGCAAATCCCGATTCCTCCTATTTTCTTGTCTTGCACTACCATTGGAATTATCCACTCTGATTCCACCATGGGTTCAATGATCCCTGCGTCCAACATTCTATCTATTTCTTCTTTCACCTTCTCCTTATACTTCAGATTTAACCTGTAAGGTCTCTATCACACCAACTTAACACCTAGTTTCAATGGAATATTCATCTCTCCTAAGTCCCCATCTATCCCCTTCATCTCTGAAAATGTAGTTGGGAATAGGTCTTGATATTCATGTAGTAAGTTTTCAATCTTCTCTACTGTTTAATCACTCTAGTAATCTCCCATTTACGCAAACTTTCGATTCTTTGTCGTCCCAATGTTTAGCTCCCACGTCTTTATTGGTTGTGTGTACACAATGGACTCAAGATTTATCCCTTCTACTGCTCATTCTCCTTCTATTTCAGGTACTTGCACATTCCTGGGATATTATTCATCATGTTCTTCCTTAGAAACATTGTAACACTCCAATAACTCATGGACAATCATAGCAACTCTATGCACATTGCAGATGAGTACCACCTCCATCAACCCTTATTCTGAGAAGATATTGGTTCAAATAGCCTATAGCACTGCATCTATCGATGGATATTCATGTTCAAATGTAAATTTGACCTTTAACCTTTGAGTCATCTTGTCCCAGTTGGTTGTCTATTCACGCATTTTCAATTCCAAATACCATCTCTTCAAAATTGTATCAAGTGTATGTATAAATATGTGTATCCATTCCTCCTTCAATGTCCAGCTTCATTTGTTCCTACAACGCTCCACAT
Organism: Picea engelmannii; assembly: GCA_009831015.1. Classification (NCBI taxonomy): domain Eukaryota; kingdom Viridiplantae; phylum Streptophyta; class Pinopsida; order Pinales; family Pinaceae; genus Picea; species Picea engelmannii. Next base: position 96,165 of record ML793240.1, read on the forward strand.
GATCTGTTGGGTCACTTAACCCTGTATACGTCTATGCAATATTTTCTACTTCAATACAAAATCTCACTTGCATTCGCCTTCTACACTACGGCCACTCTTTCATTCCCTCTTTGTGTGCATCCCACCATATGGCTAGAGTCTCTTTTAAGACAACATTTGGTGCCAACATTCTTTGTTGTTTGGGTACCTACAACTCAAATTTCTTTACAAATAATCTTGTATCATTCAATCCATCATACCTGTGTGGATCACATAACTCTGTTCCAATCTAGTGCAATGATTGGGTTATGCATGCACATCATCTAGTTGATACTTCATGCATCCTCTACTGCCAATGCTCCAAAACTTCCTCTAAATGTAATGCACATGAAATGATACTTCTCCAACATAGCATACCAATTATAGCGGGGTTAACATAATCCTCCATCCATGTAGTCATGTCATACAAATTGTCAATGTTGTTCCCTCTTGATGGCTCTAAGTATCTTTGTCACACACCCACGATGGGGCATAGAAAAATTTCACTTTTCCCTCATGTAGCCCGCAAGCTTCCAACTCGGAGGGGTCGGCTGACCTCCCAGTCAAAGGATAGTCTCCTATTCCTGAGTTGAAGTATCTCTTCAGTACCCTGCTGGAACCTCCACAAAAATATAACCATCATTCCTTTAGAGGCTCAATCGTGCATACAAGCACCAAGCATGAGCTCCCTTCACGTGGTCACAAACTCGTGACCACAGGCCTACATAATAGGTGCTTCAAGAATTCACATGTCAGGACTTTGACGTATGAGTCACCCCCGACTCCCCAACTCTCGAGCTCTGAAAGGTGCCTAACGACCGTTAGCTCCCTCTTCTCACGTGATTGTTCCCATGGCCACAAGATTAACCTAAATGGTGCATCTCATTTCGTGACCTCGAGACTTTTGATGCAAGGCACCCCAACACTCCAACCTCTGAAACCGTGAAACTCAACTAGGGGCCTACCAAGCGCTAACCCTCTCTCCTATGCACCTGATGTGACATTCCTCTAGGAACTAGGTACCATCTCCCAAATCTTTCGACTCTTCACGATTTGGAGAATCAACGAGGAGCTCCTCCTTCCCTTCCAAATCCCTGACTCCCGAAGATCTGATGAATCTAGATCCATGGTCCATATCCTCCGCTAATCAACGACCCAGATTTAATCAGGATTTCACGTATCAGGGATTTGAAAACCAAGGCTGAACCCCGTTCTCCCAACTCACAATCCCCGATATTCCAAAAAGTGTGGATCTCCGCCACATGTCCTTATGAATCCAATGGTACATAACGATTTCATGTATCACGAGTTCTTAAAACTATGCTCGTTGACTCCTCTGATGTGTGAGTCAGCGAAATGTTGATCTCTCTACACATGTCCCTTCCGATGGATGGTTTAGATTATACCGTGATTTCGCATGTCGTGAATTTGGGAACTAAGGACTAATGTCCCCCCAACTCCCGATACTGGATCCCATGAAATGAACCAACAGTTCAGATCTCTACTTGATCGACGGGTCCTATTCCTCCTAATCTTTGAGAGTTAAATGACTCCCACCATTATTCTCCTCGTAGCTTCTCTTGATCTGATGACTGTTGGCTGTCGATGCTTCCTCCTTGAAGATTCTCTATCATCTGTTGATCTCCTTAATGAGTCCCAACCAATTCCTTTAGTGCTAACTCTCCTAAACTTCAGGACTTAGAATAAGTCCTCTTCGGCTCGCTCCTTGTACTAATCTACTCATGTCAGATTGATGGTCAAGGAGGGTCCTGATAGATCCTTGGATGTACGGTCAGATTTCATCGTTACTTGCGAAGAATGAAAGATTCGAGGTGTTAACACCTGTGCTCCCTCTTCAAATCTAATGGTCATGATAAGCCTCAGATCCTTCTGAAAGGATCTCGCCCGTTCGTCTTCCAAATGAAAGGATACTCACTTTCGATATGTGAAACTCGCTATCCTTCCTGAGCTTCGTCATCTATGAAGGGATTAAGAGATTTGCGCTCTTTATCTTGGAATTGACTCTTAGAAAATTCTTCTGTGCACCCCTTGCGCTCATTCATCAAGTCTAGGAATTAAATGGGTCTCGATCTCTGCTAGCCTCGCAGAGAGCCTATGCGTATCTTTACTACCTAAGGTCGGTGAACTCATAGTTCACAACTCTAGCTTAAGACACTACATAACTCAAGCATTTATGAGAAGAAGTCTTGTTCGAACCATATAATTTCTTACTTGCCTAATTATACAACCAAGCAGAAATAGAAGGGATACAATATATCCATTAAGAATTCATTCACATTCCTAAAAGCATTTACAGTATATCCAATTCATACATGAGATATGAGATTACTTATTTATTACAGGTTGTTTCCAACCAACTGACTGTGGGTGTTCATCCTTCCAATCGACCATGGGCTTAGAGGAATACAATCTTATCACTCTAGCCACCTCCGTGCCAAGCCGTGATATCACCAAGGAACACTCGTAGTTCTCAAGGAATCTCTCTCCGTTTCAGCTTCTGTTCAGGTCCTGTTCTCTACAGTTCTCAGAGATTTCTCTCTATTATGGCCTTGGCGAGGTTCATCATATTCTCACACAGCATCAGACTCATAGCCTTCTATTCATCATCCCCTAGAGAGCTCCATGCATCTCTCTTATGAGCTCCCTTCCCCCCCTTCTCCTGGTGCCCCCCCAATGTGTATCTATCTTACCTTGGAAGGTTTTTGCGGACCTATCATTTTCCTTCTGTCAGAAGGAAGCTCAGGTCTGCAGGTCTATGTGGTACTTCAGGCTGACAACCCATGTTTCCATTCATGGGGGTGGTTGGTAATTAAACCACCAGTCCTTTCTTCATTAACTGATTTCTCTCCTTGGAATCCAGAGGGGGTTGTCATCCTCATCAAGGGAAATTTGGGGTTATTTGATATAATGAACCCTCTCGTATAGTTTTCACATTTTTCCTCTAGTGATATCATGGCTAGTACTTTCAAGGCTTCACCCCCACAATTAGTTATTGGAAACTCAACAATAACACATTTACATTTCCCACATTCTTTAGCATGGTAATTCCTATTTTATTATTAATTACAAATTGGGGGAAACAGGGTGTTACAATTCCCTCCCCCTTAAAGGAACATTGTCCTCAATGTTCTTTCTCAAAAACACTTGTCATGCCTTTCTCATTCAATTGTTTCAGAAATCTCGATCCTTCTTTGTCGGTCAGGTTCTTCCTTAGACCCTTAGTCTTTTTCACCTGCTTTCAATAATTCTTGGACAACGAGCACATTAATCATAGTCTTATGCGAAACATTGCATAAAAAAATTTCTAGGAAACATTTCATAATCTTAGCACAATACTTATATGTGCAGTTTGTGGATCTATATCCACATGGCTATCTTGTTATCCAGGCTCATTGATTTCCTTAACATACTCATTGGGTGCATGATTCCAATTCAATAGTTCACAAGAGATATCATGGTTTCATCTTCCTTGCGGTCACTCACCCTCTAGGCCCAGGCTCAAGCATCCCCTTAATTTTTATACAGTCCCTCAGACGATCCATCTTGCCTTGCCAAGGTTTTCTCGCACAAGAATAACTACCCACCGTGTGCATGATCCCAATATTTTACAAGAACTATTAAGGTCTTCTCTTCCTTGTGGTCACTCACCCTCTAGGCCCAGGTTCAGGCATCCCATTCATTGCTATACAGTCCCTCTAGTGATCCATCTTTCCCTGCCAATGTTTTCTCGCACAGAAAAATTTTTAGAGACTCTATCGCGTCTTACAGTCGAGGCATCCCTCCGGCTTGTGTTACCTCAATACAATAATTTTCAAGCGAACATGGCTTATCATGGGGTTTCCATGGCTCAGTAGTAGCCATGTTCATCATCTTCAACTTTGGCAGCCTTCATCTATCCTTTCTAGACAGATCTTTTCTTCTCACATGTATCACAAGTATACAAGATTCATGATACATCATTAAAAATTCTAACTTTCAAAATTTTATTGCAAATTTTTCACCTACAGATTTCCCATTTCACAATTTGTTTTCATATTTGTTTCGCATAGGAACTGGTTTCATAATTATGGGACTTTCCTTCCCATAACGGTTTGGCTAAACAGGAAATTGGCCTTCCTTATGGGATGACAATGTTTCCATATCCAAGACCCTTTTGCTTCCTACACTTTCAACTTCAATCAGCCAAACAAATTGTTAGATTTTCCATGAATATACATTTTTATTGAACCTTTACAACATTGTTACAACAATTTCAAAATTTGTGCATACTAACAATCAAATTTACTTTCTCAAAAAGGAAATACCATTCCTTGTAGTTTGGCTCAGCAGGAAATCGATCTTCCGTATGGACTTACCACACTGCCATATCCAAGACCCTTTCCTCCCTTCAATTCATTCTTTACACATCCAAACAAATTGTTAGTTTTCGTGCATATTACCTTTTTCAAAATCAAGTATACTAATTGTCCAAGTCATTTCATCTATTCAAGGATACAAAGAGAAACAATACGTCATCCCCTACCTATGCATCATTCCAGCCTACCAAATTTTCAAAATGTAATTCAGATATCAATTGATTTTAATGAATATGCCAACATTCGTGGCCACATTCATACTCAACGCACCCTTACATTGACTTCACATTTATCACACTTTATGATAGGTTCTTGGCCATGGTGTGTTGGAATTTAACCAACCTCTTCACCACATGGCCTATTCATTTTCATTCACTCTTACAACAGGACCATGATGCCCGCTATAGGCCGATCACGACCCCAGATCAGTACAAAAGAAACTCAAAGGTTTCACATGAATGTCTTTAATCATTCTTTCTCCATTAGTAACCAGTGTGCCACTGCTCATGGCCACTCAAATTTGTTTCCTTGAGCATTTTCATAATGTAAGTAAAACCTTGGGAGGTTCTCCTTCCTCACTAAAAATTCCATTATCTGTGCTTTATGAAAACATGCATTTCCTTGAAGCAACCCCATGTAACATGCTATCTATGAGCACTTTCTATTTCCAATCGTTCCTGGATTGGTCCCTGTGTTCATGAGATATCGGTTCATGAATTTTTCCGAGGATTGACAATCAGTCTTTACTACTGGGGGTTCATACCTCCATCACTCAGGTTATTCTTTCCTAATCATACCATACTTGGTTATCCATGGCATACCACTGCCTTGTCAATTTCATGCATAACATGAGACAATAAAGTATTTAAGAAGGAATTATTACCCGAATCCTTTCATACCCTGAGCCACATAAGCCTGAACATTTTTGTACTTGTTCTTGGCTGCTAGCACCCTCCATTTGATTTTTACCTCATCAACAGTGCTTTATGGGGACTTTTACAGTCCCTTCAATAATTCTTCAACAAGAACCTCTTCATAGTCACTCTTTGATTGAGGTTGTTCATTATTGGCAACTGTCTCTCTCAATAGTTCCAATATTATTCCTTTCTACACATGACATATATCATAAGCACATTAGTTGTCATGTAAATTAGAATTCAAGTACCATAGCATTTAAATTAATAAAATATTTCCAAACATGTCCTTAGCATATTTGTATGCACTTCATCACATTATCCTTAATGTTTCCACAAGTGCAACATAAACATATTTTGATTGTATCTTCAGCAATACAATCCTTATCATTATCATGTCAGAACATTCACTTTTATTAGTAAATCAATTTTCTCATCCAAGAGAAAACATAATACTCAGCAAGGAAGAATTAAGGACTCTCCCCTTCTCTGAACTCTTCCTACATCACCTGAGACTTTTCAACCCAGTGGAGTTATTTCTAAGGCCTCATTGTCTTTTCTCAACTTTCACAATTCTACTCCCTGTCGAGATCTTCCTGCTCTTTTCCTTGGGCCACCTTGGTTAGGCCTCACCCTAACCCTTTTTGGGATATAGAAACATGCTTTAATATAAACTCTTTGTTCATAATGGGTCATGCACCTGTGCATCCAGCACATTACCATTCGGTTATCGAAATGGTCAATATTCATTTATTAGTCTTCTACTCATTACATGATGTTTTTCAAAACGTAATCGAGGATTCTGGTATATATATGTGCACTCATATAAATATGTGGTTTACTGATTAATTCTCAGCAGTCATTAGGGTTGTGACTCTGTTCTTTTGACAGATTCCTTACACAATTCCTTCACTGGGAACTCCTTTGGCATGCAACTTCCTTGTTTCATATCCATCACTATTTGTGATGGCCTTAGCCTTGATTTAGCTTTAGCTTTTTGCTAAATATTCCCCTTAAGGAATATAAACATGCGTCTTTGTTAACTTACATATATGGCGTACTTAACCAGTTTCATAATCCTAAGCCTGCATGTAGCTATCATAGGTATATGGTGCAGATCCCCCCCTTCTCTCCAAGGATTGCATGACCTCTCGGTATTAGGATCTTCTTAAGACTGAATTGAAACCATCTTTGATTCCTTGCTTGAAACTATAAGAAACAATCCACAGGTCTTCACAAATTTCGGACCGTGTGTACAAGCACTTAAACACAAGTCTCTTCCACACGACGACACCTTGTGACCACACACTTACCCAAAACAGTGTGTCGCGATTTCAAGTCTCGACGATATGAGTCAATCGACTCTCCATCCTTCAAACTCCTAATACCTGAAATGATGACATTTCAGATCAGATCAACGATCACCAACATCTCTCCAACCAACGATTGTGATTATTTCATGATTTTGCGTTTCGCAACTTCGGGACTTCTGTTATGAAGCACCTCGAATCCTTCAATGCTCGAAATTGTGAAATTTTGGAGTTCTCAATCTAACAGTCTTAATTCTTTCATGATCTGATAGCTCAGATCTCATTGGGGTTTCATGTATCGGGATTTCACGATTTCGCGAGTCTCAAAGTTGAAAGAACTTTCACCTCCTTACTCCCGATCCCCGAAATTGTGAAATTCTCTCTAGACAATCAACAGTCCAGATTGCTCCTTGATCAACGGCTATGATCTTTTCGTGAATTTCTCGTTTCTTCTTCCAAGTCATTTGGTTTTGAGAAATTTCGATATCTCCTCGCAACTAACCAATGCGCTACTTCTTCGATATCTAACAACTTGAAACATTTCAGCTCTTTTTGAATGGATCTTGACCCTCGATCTTATCCAATCTTCAAAATTCATTTGAGATGGATTTTTCCTGCTCAATCCTCCGTACTTGTTCTTTCTTCGAACTTCAGTTTTCTTCACTTCACCTTTGAATTTTTCAACTCTTCGAAACTTAGAAAATTTTTCTAAGTGTTTCCTCTCGATACTTAAAAACACTACTCCTCCTGGTATACTTTGTGCCCAACCTCCATAGTTTTCAAACTTTAACACAATATTGATTCTATACACACACTCGACATACGAAATTTCCCCACTATCTCTTCTGAGCTTTTAAGTTACTTACATGACTAATCTCATAGTCATAACTCATACAGAGGTTACCCTTTATTTATGGGAACAACCAACAAGGGTCACTCTTGGGAATTAGCAACAGTCCCAAAGGACTCCTCTTAATCTTGCTTAAATAGATTATCCTTGTTGCCGATTCTAACCATTATAGGTCAGGTAATATGACCCTAAATATTTTTATTAGTCCTCTCAATCATGAGGAGCTATATACTCAGGTTTTAGTCTTTTAATAATGCAGTAATTATAACTTTCTAAGGATCCTACCAGTCCTTACCATATTTCCTTAATCATGAAGGAATTCTTCATGACGATCTAAATCCTTACATAACCAACCATCTCAATTGCAAGAGACTCTACTTGCTTTGGTAAGTAGACAATGTCACACTATAACAAAACAACGTAGTTCATGTCCCTTGGCTGGCTCACGCAGTTTCATAACATAATTTATTCCACCTCTGTCATTCACATTCAGGTCACATCAATAATATTGATTAGCACCTCCCTACTCCTATAAGATTAGTTATCACTTCGTCAAAGGGACAATATAATTCCTTTGCTGGGATTCCATAGGAAATCCCAAACTACTGTTTCATTCTACAGTCCTTCTCCTTAAGGAGTTGATGCAGATAATAAACCTTCTCCCAAAGGTAGGATTATGTTTCAACATACATCATCTTAATCTTAGGGAACATAATTTCATGAGTGTTCTTCAGCCCATACAGGCCTATGTTTGAATCATTCCCCGCTAAATAGGGTAGGGTAGTACGCCCTCTCCCTTAAAGTTTTCTAAGAAAGAAAAACACTCGACTCTTTCATGAGCCCAAGTCGGCCAACTATTCTAACCATGATCTGATACCACTTTTTCACACACCCATAACGGGGCAAATAAGAATTTTTCTTTTCCCTCATGTAGCCCGCAAGCTTCCAACTCGGTGGGGCCGACTGACCTCCCAGTCAAAGGATAGTCTCCTATTCCTGAGATAATGTATCTCTTCGGTACCCTGCTGGAACCTCCACGAAAATATAACCATCATTCCTTTAGAGGATCAGCCGCGCATACAAGCTCCATGTTTGCACCCAATTCGTCACTTGGTGAGCAAATAAAGGGTGCTTACATGCCCAATTGGGTCTTGCTGAGCATGACAGTTGTAAAGGAAAGAGTTAGCAAAAGAACAAAAAAACTATAAGAAAGAATTAAATTAAAACAAACTAAAACTATGAGCATATGGAAAAAGAAATAACAAACACAAAAGACCAATATCATCAATGTTTTTAGGCTGATCAATTGATGAAATCCAAAGTAAAATGAAGAAAGGGGACTATGAGTCCCTTCTTTCTCCAATGGAAGGCTCTTGAGGCCCTCAAAAACTTGCTCTCCTTACAATAAGAAAATGAGAATGATGGTGAAAGAACTCCTAGCACATCCACTCAAGAGAGAGGCGGATAGCTCAATGAAATGGTGCTAATGTGTTATTGTCAAGGAGTGAGTCCTTAAAACAATCTAAGCAGCATAACATTACATGAAATTCCTTTAGAAAATTATGTTTCTTCATGGCTTTTTATAGCATTGCATTGGGTGATTATGTAACTCCTTTGAGGTGTGAAAAGGGGCTCTTTAGGGCTCAATTAGGTCTTTGACCAGCCTACCATGCGGATTTAGCTCAGATTTGATGGTCAAATCAGGTTGGGAGCTGGTCCATAAGTGGTTGAGAGGCCAACCAATTCAATAAATGCGCCATTTAGCAGGTGCGCGGTTTTTTCCGCTAACAGTCGTGCATCGTGCGTGTATGCGCGCATTGTACGTTCCTGTTCCACGCATATGCACGTGCACCCATCTTCTGTAAAGCGCCCTTCAATTTTTTGGTTACTTTGTATAGTTTTTCACCCTTTTGCAATGCTGTGAAATTAATCCAATGCCATGAATGACTTCATTACTGTTTGACGATGCTGAGTTCTTGTCGCCATGTGCGGATGAAATTTCAGTGATAACAGATGCCCCTTGATGGATGAGGTTAGGAGAAAACGTATAGCCAAAATCCATCAATGTTTCTTCTACTGAGAATGTTGCTGTAAGAGAGAGAAATAGTGGGACCATGTAGAGCAATCCTTTGGAGAAGAAAGGAACTGGTAGAACCTGACCTTCTATAAGGTGCGTAACAATATACAACTGTGTACAAACGAGGCGAGCATGCCCCATGCTCGTGTTATGTAACTCTAAAAAAAGATGACTGAAGTGTTGGTGTAAACAACTGCAGCGCCCTCGGGGGCGGTGATGATAAAGGCAGAAGACAAATCTGCAAAGTAATATACTCTAAACAATAGGCAATGATTGCGGTGATAAGCAGTGACGATGATGTGGGCATTGATGGCCATACCAGGTTCATAGGTCTTCGGAAAATGATATAAAGAACTGCAATAGTCGCAAAGTAAGACCCACCATAACATGAGAAAGTGTTGGCATCGAATGTTATGGGGGCCAATGACAGCAGGGAGCAATGGTGTTTCACCCTGTGCCGTCCGAGATCTCTCATTAAATGGAGAATGAGAATCAAGATACGATCGCCCTTCTGGAAAATGTGTGCTGCTATCGACAAAAGGGGGACGCGACTCCCAGAAGCAAAGGGCTTCATAGAATCTACTGAGGTGAGGAAGTGGCAGAGGTACATGGACGAAGTCAAAAAGTGGGAAGACTCAAGACTGCTCTTGGTTGGAGGGTGTATGATATAATGAGTGGCCGTAACCATGTGACAAGGTCGAGTGTCAGGGGGACGCCAGGACCGAGGATAAGTTGTGCCAGAGGCGGGACAAGGTGAACAAATTCAGAGGGTAGAGGCAAGTGACCTATGAAGTACTCTAAAGATATGGACGATGCCAGCAAGGGTAAATGAGAAGCAATGCTCCAACCAAGGGTGACATGGGTTGCGTGTGGCCAAAAAAAGGAAGCAAGTCGCCAACGGTGATGACAAAAGGAAATGAATGAAAGTAAAGGTGTTTGTACAATAAATAATGAATAATTTTGGGAAAAATGTACAAATACATAAACGGGTGCCCCAGTGTGAAATGAGTGCCCCAGGGAGGGAAGAAACTTCTTGGAAAACTGATGAAGGCTGAGGGCCCCATTGGTGAGTTTCTGTATGAGGTAGGTGAAATGAAGATAGGTTCGCAGATGGGAAAACTGATGGTGGATGTAATGGAGGGTTCCTGATCCTGCGGAGGTGCAGGTAAAAAGAATAGAACCATAAAGCGATGACCTGGGAGTCCATATGGGAAGCTAGCAAAATGAGGAGAAGAAGTATGTGGTTGATGCGCAACATGATGACCGACTACCGGGACTCCCATCCCTAAAGGGTATTGGAGAACAACATGAGTTCCATAAGGTGCTATGAATGGGACAACTCATGTGGGTAAGAAGGCTACCGGGTAACAGTACTGAAGATGCAAAATAGAGGTGTGAGTACTGCAGATCCGGGACTGGGTATCCTAAAGGCCAATATCAGAGGGTGTGACTGGAAATGTAAATGCAATACAGCGGAGAGAGACTACATGCTAGTGTTGAATATATACCTGAAGGAATGATGTTGAGGGAGGATGATCAAGTACCTGCACACAGAACAACCAAATACCCAAAGTGAACAATATCTGAAGAAAATCAAAGATATGAGCATGTATGAGATAATTGTGACAATGCGCGTGCGTACCTGACCATGATATGAAAAAAAGGTGCCCCGGGGGCTCAGGATGAAAAGTGACCCAGGGACAGCTGTGATGTAGGTGGTGGGATGCTGATTCTGTGGCTGAAGACGGTTTGAAAAATGGACGCCTTGGGCTCCCGGAATGGTGAGTGGAAGTTTGGCAAAAGGCCTATATATAGCTGTAGGGCCCACATTGCCACCTCATTTGTACCTGCTGCAACAGTGAATGGATGAGCAGATTTCAAGGAGATTTGGAGATTCAAGGAGGACGAGGTATCCGATCAACGTTCAGCGAGTTTCAGGTTAGTGGTCTGATCGTCCTGCATAGAAATAGGTTTTCAATTTTTGGGCAGGGTAGGTACGGGGGGCCGTACAGGGGGTTTGAGGGGATTTTTTATAGGATGTGGGCCCACATGCACAGGTGATTCAGTGGAAGGCACACATACGTGTGTGCCTATTCACTGAATATGAGCACATGGGTGCGCGGGTAGGGTAATTTAAGGCACGCCCGAAGGGCGAGCTTGTGTTGTGAACAGGCGCACATTAGTGCGCGCCTGTGGGTTTGACAGGCGCGCACTAGAGAATTCCTGTATGGTGGATAGGCACGCTCACAAGCGCGCCTGTGAGGAAAACAGGTGCGCATCAGTGCGCCCCTGTGCAGTGGACAGGCGCGCATATGTGCGCGCCTGTGTAGTGAGCAGGCGCGCATGTGTGCGCGCCTGTGGGTGATAAAACCGTGCCTAGGAGGCAAGGTTGAAGGGTGAAAAAAATGAGTCTTTTTGATGCATTTGATGGGTGCATAAGCTGATATAGGACTCTATGTTGTGTGCAGGTGGCTAGCAATGACTATGGCTATTCGGTGGCGTGAGCGAGACTGGTCGCAGTTGTGAGATGTTGTGGCCAATGCGGGGCCTGCGGTGCGAGCGAATTTAGCAACCTGTGGGTTGCTAAAGTTTTTTGAGTGCCCGTTGATACGGGCACAGGATTACTTACTACAGTTCCTGCTCCAGATGTGGAGTCCAGAGCTGCATTGCTTTCTCGTGCGAGGAGAGCAGATCCCCTTCACTGCGGTGGAGGATGTATATTTTTTGACTAGGCTCCCCTTCCGGGGAACGCCTCTGTCGGAAGAGCCTGTGCTGCCGAGGGATACACCCCTTGCTACGATCGCTGAGTGATATTGCTCAGGTGAGAACATCATGTCTGGGACTGTAGTGAGTGTTACTGCTATAGACTCCCTGGCGCATTGTTGCATAGCGTCGATGATTGTTCATGTGTATGGGTCACTGGCGACCCAACGGATTAGTGGTGGCCAGCTGCTGGTGCTGGAGAGGGTGGTGGTGGGCCGTGAACGGTTCGCATGGGGACTTACGCTACATGCATGGATGATCACGCAGTTGGACCATTGTCGGTCCACAGGTACTGGAGAGTTTGTGTTTGGCTAGATCCTCGTAGCCTGGTTTTTGGAGAGGGTGCTGATGTTGCGCCCGAGGGTTCTACTAGAGGCACCTGGGGCACGAGAGCCACGATTGAGGCGGTGGTCTGTAGTTTTGGTTCGCCACGGTGGTGGCGAAGGTGGCCATTATTTTTCAGCTCAGGCGGAACAGATATGGCGGTAGATCCTGCAAGTGATACTGCAGTACCCCTATGCTGGGGTTGACTTCTGGGGGGACCTGGACATGGTGCTACCTCCTGGGGAGGCTTTTGACCATCGAGGTATGTTGAGTAGTGTGTATGTTTTTGATTTATGTTATCGTTTGAGATATCAGTTCATATGTATGTGATATAGAAGCTGATACGATCTTTTGTTTGTTGTTTGTTGCATGTGCAGATGTGGCACCTCGTGGGCGCGAGGTGGAGTTGCAGAGAGTGTCGGATCAGCGAGAGCTGGAGAGACTGCCGCATGGAGAGAGACGTCGGTGGGATGAGGCCGTGGGGAGACCAACAGAGCCTGAGAGGGCAGCGAGGAGGTGTCGGTTCGATGACCCTGGTGCGGGGCCATCACACGCTCCTCTAGTGGCGGCCGGAGCTGATTTTGATGATATACGCTGTCGTCTAGAGACGGTGTTACAGGACGTGCCTGAGGGCATGTGGATACGCATCCAGGATGAGGGATTCTTGGAGAAGTGTATAGGAGTACCGCCACCATGGCGGTCTATAGTGCGACGAGCAGCTGTGCTTGCCGCCATGACTAGTGGACGCCTATCGCCGGGGTAGGAGGGTCCTATGGGTGGTCCTCCACCACCGCCTGGGGCAGGTGGGGGTGGGCCACCACCTCCTCCTGAGGGAGGAGCAGGTGGGGGTGTGATAGAGGAATCTTGATGTATGATGTGTACCTTTGTGATTGTATATAGGTTGGTGAGCCGATTTTTGTATTGAGGTGCGGTACTGGCCTGCGGGCATATGTATTTTTGTATGTAAACATTCGGATGGCCTGATAGGCCATTTATATATACATGAGTATACGATTTTGAGATCCTGATGCTGTCTACATGTGTTTTTCTTTTGATGATGATGATATCTATTCTATGTATATGCTATGACAGGATGTATGAGATGTTTTATGTATGTGTAGCTTGATGTGATATATGCCAATCTAACACTATGTTAGCTATTTCATCTGTTGTTTGATTCAATTGTCTTGGAATATGTGTAAATGTAATGGAATCAAAATGTCGAGATAACAGTCTAACCTGCAGGTATTTGCGAAAAAGGCACGGATCGCGTACACGGTATACATTGTTGAGATGGAGAATGACTAGTTGTGAGTCGAGGAAGACGCTAAGGTGACGAATATGATGACGCTGGGCATCGTCCAGGAGGCCAATGACCGCAGTGTATTCGGCTTGGTTGTTGGTTGCTGGTCCCAAACATATGCCGCTTGAATGTAGCATTTCATGTGAGGGTGTGTAGAGAGCCCAAGTAGCCGAAGTGAGATTTTGTGTCCAACGGCTAGCGCCGTCGGCGTAACCAATATGGTAAGCTGGTGGAGGAAGCATCTGTCAATAGCACAAAGGATAGTTTAGATGATAGGGAAGGAAAAAAAGATTAAAAATGCTAGAAAAGAAAATAACCTAAAGTAGCATGACTACATTTAAGCATAAAATTTCTTGAGATATAACCCATTGACGGGTTCCTTGAGTGAGAGGCCTTCGGGGGAGGCCAGGATGTATGCGCCTTTGGTGAGGCAATATTGGATAATGTAAGGGCTGTGCCAGAGTGATTCGAACTTGCCATGGCCAAAGGTATCATGGGCGATATCATAGGCCAGGACGAGGTCGCCTTCGCGAAATGATCGAAGGTTGACATGGCGATCAAAGGTAGCCTTGGATCGTTTTTTAGCTGCCTCATTGTTCTGTAAAGAAGATCGATGATCTTCATCCAGAGACTCCAAGTTCAGCAAGCGCTGCTCCATTGGAGCAGTGTCGGGTGAAAGCTCAATTACGGTGCGTAGGGTGGGAATTTCGCACTCGATGGGAAGAGTTGCCTCGACCCCATGGACTAAATGAAATGGCGTGAAACCTGTAGCGGTCTTTATTGCCGTTCGATAAGCCCATAGCACAGAAAATAACATATGATGCCAATTGGTTTTATGTTTATTAACCATGCGCTGTAACATGGTCTTGAGGACTTTGTTCACTGCCTCGACCTGTCCGTTTGACTGAGGGTAATATGGTGAGGCAAACTCGTGAGAGAAGCCTAACCGAGATGAGAGTTCGACGAAGATCTTATTCTCGAAGTGTTTCCCGTGGTCGGAAACAAGTTGGAGTGGTACTCCAAAATGGGATATGACGTGGTTAAAGAAGAAACGCGCTATAGTGTCAGTGGTGTTTTTGAAAGTGGGCATAGCTTCGGCCCATTTGGTGAAGTAATCAACGGTGACAACAATGTATTTGTGACCATTGCTGGAGGTCATAAAGTCGATGCCCCATTTACAAAAGGGGCCTGCAGTAATGACAGGGTGAAGAAGAGTGGGGGGAGCACGGGCTTTGTTGGCATAGAGCTGACATTGCTCACATCGTTTCACGGCATGAATGAAATCATGAAACAAGGTAGGCCAAAAGTAACCGGCCCGGATAATCTTTTGAGCAGTGGAGATACCTGAAAGATGGCCCCCGCATGCGCCGCTGTGGCAGTCATTTAAGACTCTGTCGGCTTCGTCAATAGTCAGGCATCGACGAAGGATGGTGTCGACGCCCCGTCGGTATAGGATGTCTCTGATGAGGAGATAACGGGGGGCCTGATGGCGAATGCGTCGACGATCATCTCGTGATAAGTGGTTACCGAACTTTTGAGTTCGTAGGTAGACGAGAAGGTCGCCATACCAAGGATCATTCGAAGCGATGTAAAAGAGATGTTCATCAGGAAAGTCGGTGTTGACGGGGGCACTGGGTGTGTCAGAGGGGAGGGCCATGACGATTTCGGCGAGTATGAGGGCCTTCTTACTCTTAGGTGTTGAGAACTTGAGGTCGTACTCCTAAAGGATAACGATCCATTGAGCAAATTTTCCGTTAACTTGTCGACGGCTAAGCAAGTATTGCATAGGGTTGGAATCTGCGACGACTTTTGTGGTACGAAGCAGAATGTAATGGTGCAGTTTCTGGACTACGAGGACAATGGCAAGAGCAAGTTTCTCTTCGTGTTTATACTTCAAGGGTGGCTCTGAGAGGTTCTTGCTAACGTAATAAATGGCATGTTCACGATTGTCATCTCCGAGCTGGACAAGGACGCTGGCTACTGATACAGTTGATGCTGATACGTAGAGGATGTAGTCGCGATTGTAGTCTAGTGCACTAATCAAAGGTGCATTTGAAAGCGCTTCTTTAAGATCGTCAAATGAATGTTGGGCATAGTCGTCCCAGTGAAAGGGGATATCGTGATGAAGTAAGCAAAGGAAACCATGTGCGCGTATGGCGTAATCTGGGATAAAGTGTCTGAGGAAGTTAGCTTTGCCCTGTAGACTCTGCAGTTGTCGTAAATTCCGAGGAGGTGGAATTTCGGTGATGGCTTTGACTTTAAGGGGGTCCACAGTAATACCGCTTTGGGAAATGATAAAACCGAGGAGGCGCCCTACGGTGACACAGAACACACACTTGAGAGGGTTCAAGCGGATGTTGTACTGATGACACCGTTGAAAGATGATTCGTAAATCATCGAGATGTTGGGTGCGTTTCTTGGATCGAGCGGTGAGGTCGTCCAAGTAGGCAAGGATGATTGTAGCCAGATCGTGAAAGATGTATGTCATTACTTGCTGGAAGGTTGCGCCGGCGTTTTTTAAGCCAAAAGGCATGACATGATATGCAAAAGTACCCCACAGGGTAATGAATGTGGTTTTGTACTGATCGGCTGGGTGGATTTGAATTTGGTTATAGCCAGAGAATCCATCCATAAAGGAGAGAGCCTCATGGCCGACGTAGTCGTCGATAATTTGATCGATGAAAGGCGTTGGAAAGTTGTCTTTTGGACATGCGTTATTGATATCGCGAAAGTCGGTGCAGACGCGAATAGTGCCCTTTTTTTTGTCGACGGGTACAGGGTTGGAAACCCATGAAGTATAAGTGATGGGATAAATAAATCTAGCCGTATGTAATTTGTCAATTTCGGCTTTGATGGCCGCGGCCTTGGATGGGTGTAGCGGTCGCTATTTCTGGCGAACTAGTGTGATGTCGGGCCAGGTGTCGATGCGATGCTCGACAATAGAGGGATCGAGGCCAAGCATTTCTGTGTATGACCAGGCGGATATCCCTATATTCCTGGAAGAGGGTTTTATATGCGGCGATTTCCTGAGGAGTGCAGGCAACTCCAATGATGATTTCTTCGACGATGCCATTTTTAATGGAAATGTCAATTTTGATGGTGGGGGAAATGTTAGCCAGATTACCTTCTTCAAAAGGGTCGGGTGCAGGGATGGGATTATTGAACCAATCAATAGGCCTGAATGGGATGAAATATTTGGTTTCGACCGCGTAAATGGGGTTTTGGTTAGGAGGCATGAGGGCTTCCTGTGGAAGGAAGAGTGCACGATGATGTAGTGCTACCCAGGGAGAGTCTGGGCATTGTAGCTCTTCCAGTATTTCTTCGTCGCATTGGAAATGACGGGAATATAATGGATCATGAGGAGTGATATCAATGATAGTGTGATTGCCCCCTGCTGAAGAAACAGATGGGGTAATACTAGGAGATGGTGAGGGTTCACTTGACATAAACCATATGTTGAGGTACTGAAGGGTACCCGTGGTGGTTGGGTGAAGAGTTTCCAGAGGGGAATGAGCAGGAGAGTTGGGTGGGTTACGGGGTAAATCCTCAGATATGTCCTCTAAGAACCAAGGAGGTGTTGGGAGTGCCTCGGGTTCAGGAGAAATGACATGAAGATCCTCGAGTGGCGAGGTAATGTCAACTATTGCCTCCGCAGGTTGGTGACGCAGAGCCAATTGATGTTGCCTATATGCGAGGATCATAGGACACTAGTATGTAAAATGATTCAATGAATCGAAGAGAGAACAAGGGCATCGCATGCATTCATTGACTGAAGTGGTGACGTAGCGAATGTCAGTGATATTTGTTGTGGCGGACGTGGCAGGGCATGGGTCGTTCTGAAAGTTCTGGCGTACAGCAGCTAATGTCTGCCGGAAACGTGGCAGGGATAGGCAATGGTGGGTGTAATGGCCATACTCAAAATAGATAGCACACACGAATTTGGTCCTCAACCCTTTACTACTGGAAGGTTGGGTGGTAGTAGGAGTAGCAGTAGTGATGGGTGTTGTGGGAGTTTGGTTGAGTGGAATCAAATTTCGTAATTCTGGAAGTGATGGGCAGTTGTTAGTTTGGTGACCCTCTTTCTCACATAGTGCACAAGGTGGTGTGATGTGTGGAGGAAGTGGAGCTGTGGGCTCCTTCTTCTTTCACCTGCCCCTAGATGTAGCAAGGGGAGTAGGGAGTATGGGGGTAGTGGGGGTGAGGACGAGAATCATCATGGGGGGGCCTTCCTATGGGTGAGGGACCATCTCAGGTGGATGTAAATACCACACTGGGATGGCTAACACCATATTGGGTAGTGTGAGTGTTGCGGCTACCTGGAAAGCTTCTATACCGGGTGGAGGGTAAAAGAAGGGAATTTGAGTGAGGGGTTGGGGAATTGTCTCCAAAACGGGACTACGCCCTTGAGGGGGTGTGGATTCGTGGACTGCAGGGGTCGACGAGTGAGAAGGAGGCTCTTGTGGGAGTGGTTCTGTGACTATTGAGACATCAGGGATGATTGAAGCCTCCTGAGGAGGATGAGCCTCCTCTGTGTGAGTTCCGTTAGATGAGATGACACATACTTGATTAGGGGGAAGGAGTGGTGGTGCTCCATGGTATGTCCCTAATAAGGATAGATCTTTAAAAATCCCCGGACCCATCTCGACGAGTGGATATGCATCTTTTTTGGTGTGAATGAGAGGAAGAATGTTATCGAGATTGGCAGATGGGTTTGGATCATAATGTGAGACTTGGTCGATGGTCACAATCTTCCCGTTGTGGGGGAACATGATTGTCCGAAAGACGGATGATGCCACTGCCTTCATAGCATACATGTAGCTACGTCCAAACAAGATATTGTAATCGAGTGGGGCATCGATAACTTCTATGTCGATGAGAATAGTTTTGCCCCCGAGTTCCACGGGGACATTCTGGAAGAGCCCTTCAGGAGATGATGGTCGTCCGTCATAAGCTCATAATGTGATGGCGGAGGGTATGAGTTCCGGAGAACCAAGTTTCTGCCATACTGTTTTGGACATGATGCATGTAGATGCTCCTTCATCAATAATACACCGATGAATAGTGATGTTCCATATTTTTACTGGTATTTGAATAGCGACCAAGGAAGGAAGATGAGGTTCGCAGCTATCAAGGTCGAAGGTGATGAGTCAAGTATCGGCAGGGTCAACTGCCCCCAAGGCGGAAAGTAGTGATTTCCGCTGTGTAGGACAAGTCTGGAGGACTTCCAAGACTGACATGGCAGCCGGGGATTGTGCTAAGTCGTTTACCAAGCTGTAGTTATGAGCTGCCCTAGCCTGTGGGTTATGAACATTCCTGCGTAAGGGGATGCGGGGGATGCATAATGGTGGTTCGGCAGAAGGGTGAGGGATCACTAACAGGGGTCCCGTCGGTGTAGGGTTTGTCTCTCGAGAGATAGGAGTAGACTCAACGGGTGTCTGGTACTGTCGATTGCGTGTTTGCAGAAGAATTTCTTCCTCACTGGTGAGGAGAATTGTTCACTCTGCTGGATTGTTGGGATTGTGGTATTGGCCCACCTGAGGTGGGGGATGCTGCATGTCCTGTTGGGTGTTTATTACACCTTGATGGGGGATAGGATTTTGCAGCACGGCGGGAGGGGGTTGTTGCGCGTATTGTTGTTGTGCTTGCTGCGGGGCAGGTTGCGCAAGAGAAGGGGGAAGGCTCTCGGAGTCATTCAACCTTTTGAAATCAATGATCTGGGGGCAATGGTGAGTGTAATGACCGAACTCACCACAAAGGGCACAAGGGAAAATGGTTTTAACATTATTCTGCCCTTGGCATTTGTTGTTGTTGCCCCCTTGGGGGTTTTGGTTACCTTGGTTCTGGTTGCCCCCAGTGGGTTGATGCTGTGGGGGTTGATTCCCACCTTGACCAGGGTTGTTGTTATTCCTGTTCTGTCCTTTCTTCTTGGCATTGTTCGATGAATGAGTTGGGTTGGCTGTGTTCAACTGTTCAAAATTTTGGTATTGTTGAGCAGCAGAGGGTTGAACAAAATTGACCCCCGCATGAGGATGTGGGGGAGCCATGGGTTGTGGAGGACCAGGAAACGGAAAATATGGATTTTGTGGTGGTACTGATCCATAAGGTACATAGGAAGGTTGCGTGCTTTCGCTAGTACTATAAGCTGATGTTGAGGGGGTACCACTGGTTGTGGGAATAGGTGGATGTATGGGAGGTGCTGGTGGTGGTCAACTAATGGGTGGAGGTATAGCAATAGGGTATGGCTGTTGATAAGGGGGTGGGGCATAATAAGAAGTGCCCCCATATGCTGGTGGGTATTGAGGTGTTCCATACATCGGTGGTGCTTGGGGTTGTGGACCATGGTGTGTGGTGGCACCTATTAGTCCGTCTGCTAAGTGAGACATCCCAAGTTTGTCTTGACCAAATGGCACAGGTTTTGGAAGATCAGGAAGTACCGTGTATAAGTACCCTGACTATGCGTAAATGAGATCATACTGTTGGGATTTACTAATAGCTTCTTCTTCTGATTGCGGGAAGGTGGAAGCTACATCCTTACCAAGGAGAGCGACAAGTGATCTAAGAAACCAGTCGAGACATTGTTGCTTGGTGGTTTCTGCTTTACACAAACTACGTCGCTTACGCCACTCATGAATGTGGTCAGCGATGTGGGTGGCTGAGGTCTATTTGAAGTTATATAGTAGTTCTAGACCATTGTCATGGCGGATAGGTAATTGGAAGAAAGTTAAGAACTCTTTGGCCAATGACTCAAAGGTTGTGTGGGACCCAGATTTTTCTTCGACATACCATTTGGCTGATGGGCCAGTGAGTGTGCGTTGAAATAATCACAGTCTGATAGAATCATCCATGATTCTATTGGAAGAACAACACATATGAAAAGTCATGATGTGATTGGCGGGGTCATCCCCTGCCTTTCCTTCAAACTTTGGTATGTCTGAAGGAAGTTTTTTTGGCATTGCAGGCCATGTGGCGTCATGAAATATAGGATCATTGGTAAGCTTGGTGAGATCCGGTATGTTGAGAGAGGCCAAGTATGGCATCTGTAGTGGGGTGGGAGGGTTAGCTCCATCCATAGTGTGTTGTGAACCTGACCCTTGATGGGGACTAGGTGGATTGATGCTTCCTCCTTGAGAGGAAGTGGGTCCCCCGCTTCCGTGCAAAGGAGAGCGAGTGAACGGATGACCTTGGGAAGTGGACCTAAGTAATGTATAACCAAGCAAAGCTGATCCTAAGATAGTAGCACTCACAGGAGTGTGTGAAGGAGGTACTGATGAGCGGGTATGACCAGATACTCCCCCTAAGATAGGAGGAAGGTTGAGCAAGCATCGTGAACGACAGGGGTTCTGTGGTTCCCCTATGATGTCAGACTAGTTGTGTGAAATGTGTGCAACAAGTGGTGAGAGAAAAATAGAAATGAGAGTCTTTGCTGTGACTATTTTACACAATATATATATATAAGTCAAACTGTAATCAGATGTGTATCATACATAAATGAAAAAGAAGCATATATGTGGGTAAGAGGGTTTTGTCCGTGTGAAGGAATCAAAAGAAAGTAAAACTCGTGTCCTAGAAGATGTAACGTCCTTCCTCTCAAATAGCACTGGACCTTCCAATAGTACTCAACAGTGGGGTCTGAAGTCACCGGAAGAGAAACTAGTGAAGGATGAAGTAATTGGTTATAATGAGGGGTAGAGGGGGCATATCCCGAAAGAGCTAGTGATACTTCCCAATAGCCACACAAAATCCAATCAAGGTGCGATTGCAGCCCATAATCGCCACCTGGGTAGTTGTCCTAAAGTTGGTCACTAGGTACCTCGGTCCAAGTGCGACATTTAGATTTTAGGCCTAAGAAATGGGTCACGGGCTAGATCCCGTCCAAGAGGTGGGTGCCTCAAGGGGGGACACATAGAACAATCGGACCTCGGCCTTCGACCCTTCACGGGTATCTCCCTGCCTTATGGTGATTGGAACACTGTATTTGGAGGATTTGAAGTTCCCTATTTGTCAACCTCTATGTTTGAATTTGTGAGAACCAGATAACGGGGAGTTATTTGGATGCCTATCCCCGAAATCCTACGTAGACTAAAAACTTCTTTTGGCACCTCCTGTGGAGGAAAACTTAGTGAGTTTTTTTAGAAAATTTTTAGATGAAGTTGTTTTGTGAGGCTGGGGGTGAAAACCAACCTCGTTTGATTAAAAGTGGGAGTGGATAGTTCTGTCAAGAAAAGATGGGGTGTTTTCAGAATCCCTTTGGAGGAAACCTACTTAGACCTCCATGTTTCGAGAAGAGGCTATGTGAGTGAAAAAAGTGGCTTTTGTGTGTGAGTGAAAGTGCACCAAGTTTTAGTTAATTAGACGTCACCTTGCTGCATGTGGACTTTGCTTGGTCCTTACAAGAGTGTGATTACCTAATTAGCTAGATGTCATTGGTACAACCTTGTGGAATTTTAAAAGCCCTAGGAAACTAGCATGTGGACATGTGGTCCGTTACTATCCTTTAACTCCCTATGTGTGAGTTTAACCTAGAAAAAGCATGAAACTATCCTATATTGAACATGTGGGCATGTGTGGGCCCGTTACAAACCTTTAAACTCTTCTAGTTTTCTGATCTAAGAAAGCAGAATTCCAACCACTATCCTACTTTTGTGGCATGTGGGCATGTATGGGCCCGTTACAAATTTAAGATATGTTTGAAAAATGGAACTAAGAGGAGTCCCAAAAGGGCCTTTGTTCTCTCCTAAAGGTTTTGAAATTTTGTTAAGGGAGATGAGATTGTTTTCACAATCTTTTTCTGGTTCTCAAGATCGCTTGAAGGTGCAAGAGAAGAGCATACTCAAGATTGTTACTTCAACTTCGAGTCCCAAAATGTGAGTTTAGATGTGATTAAAATTGATGTTCACCTTAGATTGTAAATCAAAGCAAGCCATCCATGTGGCAAAAAGCAAATAAGGGAAATTGATTTTTATCCACCTAAGTGCTTATGTTTGTTTGACTATCCCCTTTATAAGTTGAGGGGTCTAAGTGGTGCAGTATTTAGAGCATGCATAACATCATTCTTAAGA
>ML793240.1:119208-137741 GCA_009831015.1 Picea engelmannii
CAAAAGGAAAGCAAAATAAACCCAAATGAGGGAGGAATTGATACCTTCTCCCCAGTACGGTCGCCAATCTGTTTGCACCCAATTCGTCACTTGGTGAGAAAATAAAGGGTGCTTACATGCCCAGTTGGGTCTTGCTGAGCATGACAGCTGTAGAGGAAAGAGTTAGCAAAAGAACAACAAAACTATAAGCAAGAATTAAATTAAAACAAACTAAAACTATGAGCATATGGAAAAAGAAATAACAAACACAAAAGACCAATATCACCAATGTTTTTAGGCTAATCAATTGATGAAATCCAAAGAACAATGAAGAAAGGGGACTATGAGTCCCTTCTTTCTCCAATGGAAGGCTCTTGAGGCCCTCACAAACTTGCTCTCCTTACAATAAGAAAATGAGAATGATGGTGAAAGAAATCCTAGCACATCCACTCAAGAGAGAGGTGGATAGCTCAATGAAATGGTGCTAATGTGTTATTGTCAAGGAGTGAGTCCTTAAAACAATCTAAGCAGCATAACATTACATGAAATTCCTTCAGAAAATGATGTTTCTTCATGGCTTTTTATAGCATTGCATTGGGTGATTATGTAACTCCTTTGAGGTGTGAAAAGGGGCTCTTTAGGGCTCAATTAGGTCTATGACCAGCCTACCATGTGGATTCATCTTAGATTTGATGGTCAAATCAGGTTGGGAGCTGGTCCATAAGTGGTTGGGAGGTCGACCAATTCAATAAATGCGCCGTTTAGCAGGTGCGCAGGTTTTTCCGCTAACAGTCACGCATCGTGCGCGCATGCATGCATTGTACGTTCCTGTTCCGCGCATATGCGCGCGCACCCATCTTCTGTAAAGCGCCCTTAATTTTTTTGGTTACTTTGTATAGTTTTTGACCCTTTTGCAATGCTGTGAAATTAATCTAGTGCCATGAATGACTTCATTACTGTTTGACGATGCTGAGTTCTTGTCGCCATGTGCGGATGAAATTTCAGTGATAACACTCCAGGAATGAGCTCCCTTCACGTGGTGACAACCCCGTGACCACAGGCCTACACAATAGGTGCTTCGAGACTTCGCATGTCATGACTTTGACATATGATTCACCCCTGACTCCCCAACTCTCGAGCTCTGAAAGGAGCCTAATGACCATTATCTCCCTCCGCTCATGTGACCATTCCCATGGCCATAGACTTAAACTAAACGACGTTTCGCATTTAGCGACCTCAATACTTTCGATGCAAGGCACCCCAACACTCCAACCTTCGAAACCCTGAAACCCAACTAGGGGCCTAGCAAGCGCTAGCCCTCTCTCCTATGCACTCGATGTGACCTTCCTCTAGGAACTAGGTCCTAACTCCCAAATCTTTAAGGACTTCACGATTCAGAGAATCAACGAGAAACTCCTCCTTCCCTTCCAAATCCGTGACTCCTGAAAGTCTGATGACTCCAGATCCACAGTCAAAATCCTCCTCTAATCAATGACCCGGATTCAATTGGGATTTCACGTACTGGGGATTTGAAACCAGGTTTGAAACCCATTCTCCCAACTCACGATCCCTGATCTTCCAAAATGTCTCAATCTCCACCACATGTCCTTCCGGATCCAATGGTCCAGAATGATTTCATGTATCATGAGTTCTTAAAACTCCGCCCATTGAATCCTTTGATGTCTGAGTCAGTGAAATGCTGATCACCCTCCACGTGTCCCTTCCAATGGACAGTTCAGATTATACCATGATTTCACATGTCACGAAATTGGGAACTAAGGACTTTTGTCCTTCCAACTTCTGATATCCAATCTCGTGAAATGAACCAATGGTTCAGATCTCTCCTAGATTGATGGGCCCTATTCCTCCTGATATTTGAGAGTTAAATGACTCCCACCATTATTCTTCTCATAGCTTCTCTTGATCCAACGAATGTCGGCTATCAACGTTTCCTCCTCAAAGATTTTCTGCCGTCTGTTTAGCTCCTTAATGAGTCCCAACCAAATCCTTTGGCACTAACTCTGCTGAACTTTGAGACTTAGAATAAGTCCTCTCCGGATCTCTCCTTGTACTAACCCACTCATGTCAGATCGAAGTTGAAGGAGGGTCCCGATAGATCCTTGGATCTACAGTCAAATTTCATCGTTACTTGCAAAGACTGAAAGTTTTGAGGCATTAACACCTGCGCTCCCTCTTCAAATCTAATGGTCACGACAGGCCTCGGATCCTTCCGAAAGGATCTCGCCCATTCATCTTCCAAATGGAAGGATACTGACTTTTGATATTTGAAACTTGTTATCCTTCCCGAGCTTCGTCAACTATGAAGGAATTAAGAGCTTTGCACTCTTTCTCCTTGAATTGACTCTTAGAAGAGTCTTCCATGTACCCCTTGCACTCATTCATTAAGTCTAGGACTTAAATGGGTCTCGGTCTCTGTTAGCCTTGTAGAGAGCCTGCGTGTATCTTTACTACCTAAGGTCTATGAACTCACAGTTCGTGACTCTAGCTTAAGACACTACAAAACTCAAGAATTTGTGAGAACAAGTTATTTCCGAACCATATAATTTCTTACTTGCCTAATTATACAACCAAGAAGAAATATAAGGGATACAATATATCCATTACACATTCATTCACATTCCTGAAATAATTTACAATATATCCAATTCATACACGAGATATGTGATTACTTATCTATTACAGGTTGCCACCAACCAACTGGATGTGGGTGTTTGTCCTTCCACCTAAGCATAGGCTCAGAGGAATTCAATATTAGCACTCTAGCCACCCCAATGCTAAGCCATGATAACACCAGGGAACTCTCATAGTTCTCAAGGAATCTCTCTGTTTCAGCTTCTGTTCGGGTCATGTTCTCTGTTGTTCTCATAGATTTATCTCTATTATGGCCTCGATGAGGTTCATCAGATGCTCACCCAGCATCAAACTTGAAGCATTTTGTTCATCATCCCCTGGAGAGCTCCACGCATCTCTCTTATGATCTTCCTTCCCCCCCTTCTCTTGTTCCCCCCCCCGTGTGTATCTATCTTACCTTGGAAGGTTTTTGCCGACCTATCCTGTTCCTTCTGTGAGAAGGAAGCTCAGGTATGCAGGTCTCTATGGTACATCAGGTTGACAACCCATGTTTCCACTCATTGGGGTGGTTGGTAATTAAACCAACGATCCTTTCTTCATTAACTAATTTCTCTCCTTGGAATCCGAAGGAGGTTTCATCCTCATCAAGGGAAATTTTGGGTTATTTGATATAATGAACCCTCTAGTATAGTTTTCACATTCTTCCTCTAGTGATATCATGGCTAGTACTTTCAAGGCTTCACCCCCATAGTCAGTTATTGGCAAATAAAAAATAACACATTTACATTGTCCACATGCCTTAGCATGGTAATTCCTATTTTATAATTAATTACAAATTGGGGGAAACAAGGTGTTACAATCTCTTTCCTTTTGTTGGGTCCAATGGTGCAGTAACTTTCAATTCTATGAATTCAAATTTCATTTACTTCCTCTTTATATTAATGATCAACTGCTTATCAAAGGCCCATTCAAGTCCCATCGATGTTGGATATGGTTGACTATCATCCATGATCTCAATAACTTCAAAGTTTTCCACACTGCGTAGCCCATCTATGTCCATAGGTACTCCTATCAATCGACCAATTGGTACTATCTTGTGGTGATTTGCGAGCCTTAATTAAACGTGAGACTATATCAACTTGGGATTTCCCATAATATCCCAATTCTACTTTGGTAATACATTCACATCATATTGCAAGTCTAAAATAACTTTATCCACATCATAGTCCCCAATCTACACACTTAATTTGAATTCTTCGTTGGTCCTCTTTCTGCACAATACTTGATTCATGAACCTCTGTGCGATGGGAGTTTTATTTCCTTTTGTAAAGTGATAAATCATTTCATATAGCGCATTCAACGTAGTTTCATCTTTCAATATCTCTATGCAACTTCACAATATTTTTCTTAGAGTGCTTACCTTCCCCGTTCGCCTCTTTGGCACAACGCGATCTCTAACTTGAGGTGTAGATGATGTTGATGCTCCCCAATCATGTCCAAGTACCTCTTTTCTTTCCCTATGATATGTCTCCTTTTCTTGCTGAGGATTGAATGTCGGTATCGGTCCCGCGGACTTCCTTACCCATTTATGAGCCTTCTTCCCTTCATTTTTCACATCGACTCCTATTTTATCTCATTCTCACGTAAAAACTACTATTCTCAGTCCTCCATTGTTTTTTTCAACTAATATTTGTTGTACATTATGATTTGGATTTTGGTTCTGATTTCCTCTTGCCTACCATTTCGCAAGTAGTTGAGGAAAATATTCTATCACATGGTCTAGTTCTCTATAGTATGTGCACGTTGTACATGGATTCAGGTAGTCATGAGCTTGTACTAGTTGATTACAATTGTAACATATTGTCGTCCCTCTTCCTACTCTACCAAAATAATTTCCTCTATCTCAACCTCTACCAAAATTTCCTTTGTTCCCTAGATTAAAACCTTTCTGATTATTATACTATGGACCACCTCCTTCTGTCCCAACATTCTCCTCCTAAATCCTATACATATTTGAAGTGCTCTCCATCATCAAATTGAATGTGTGACAATCCTTCCCTTCATGCCCGAATTGTTTATGTTTTGGTAGCTGTGGGAGGTATTAACCTCCATGGATAAAACTTTAATTAGAATAAAATATTCCAGAAGCAAGAGAAATCCTAAACAGATGTGTGAAAACCATGGAAGACAAGTTGGCTCAGAAGAATAAGTAATATTGAAGTATTATATGCAGAAAAGGAGAAGTTGAATCTGCTTGAACATACACATGTTCATCTGGATATATTAGTATAAATAGGAGGTGCTCTAGCGCATTGTTACACACACTCGTTCATCCAGAAGTAAGGCGCAAGTGTTGAGAAGAAGTTGCAGCAACTACATGTGCACAATAATTCCCTGTTTAGTCTTTTGGTACTCTATATTGTGTGCTACCTATGGAGAAGGTGTGCTAAAATCATTTATCTATTGGTTCTAGTGATCCTTCCCAAAATCATTCTTTCTGTCAAAGGTTAAGGTGCTCAGGGGTGGATTTGTGCCTATGGTTGGGTGGCAATGGTGTAGCATTGTCTATGGTGAAATGAGAACAATATTCTAACAGGTTTTGGTCCCACGCCACCTTCAAAACAATCTAACCACTAGAAGGTAGATCCACATATCTCTATCAAGATCATTGTAGAACAATTGTAGTTGCATCTAGGGTTTCTAATCTTGCAATAACAACAAACCCTAACCTGATTGTTCATGCACTTTAAGTGAATTGTTTGGCATAATTTTTGGATATCCCAGTGCACCCTAACCCAACACATATCTTGGTTACCTCAACCATAAAAAACATTAAAATTGAATTTTTGGGTCAAATTCAATGTTTGACTGGTCAAAGTCAAAGTTTATTGGTCAAAGTCAAGGTTTGACTAGTCAAAGTCAAAAGACTAGTCAAGATCAAAGTAAAAGACAATCATGAATTTCGACATAAAACCAATGTGGTGCAACAAAATCATGGTCTCTTGGTAGATCATGGAAGACAAGGATTGAGATCATCCTTGCAAAGAACAAAGGGAAACATTATGGAACCATAGACTGAAGAGAAGGCGTCAAAGGATGAAGAGTTTAATTTTTGTAGCTTCCAAGCACATGAACATGGAATAAGAGAAAAAATAAAAAGAAACTACTGTAGATCTAAATCTCTAAAAAGAGAAGGGATCTTTGTCTAAGAAGAAATCATAGAGCCAGAAAGATCTCAGATCTAATACATTTAGAGGAACAACACACTCTCCAAGTTGGAAAGAATACTTGTCTAAGAATAAAATCAACTCAAGCAGAAGAATATCCAGACTTGAGGTTTGCATATCAGGTTTGATATTTTTATTGTTTCTTAAGCTGCAATCCTTTATATTTTGTTAATCCCAAGAACAAATGAATACTTAGTAGCATGTAATATTATTATAAATGCTTATTGTACTTAATTTCAATATGAACTAACATATTATCTAGGAGATATTTCTTGTTCTTCTTCTCATGAAGGACACCTTGGTAATTCTATAATGAATTACCATGAAATTAATATGTTATTATATTAAATTCTATTATATCGGAAATACTTTTTCTCTTGTTGTCCCTATTTCAGGCAGGTTATCCTATGTATTCCATGAAGGTTACCACAAAAATTAAGACTTGAAAGGACTCAAAGTGAGTCAAATTTCAGAGGGACTTAGTGATTAGGAATGTAATATCCCTAGGCCGAACCCAATTGTAAATGTAAAATGAAAATGTACTAAGTTGGTGAGATGTTTGATATCATTTTTGTATGCACCTTTCATGGAATAGTGAGTGCATGTACTGCGTATTAAAATGATGAAGTGTGCACATTTCAGGATACCGCACGTGACAAATTAAGTGTGCACAATTTTGAGACTAGGGAGCCTTTGTGTATATGATGTGTTTTATAGGCTGGTGAGCCATTTTGTGATGATTAGCCCGGATATCCTAGATGTTAAAGGCCAGTGCGACTATTTTGTACATGTCTCATCATTAATATAAAATACATCGCTACGCGCAAGTTGACCATGATAAAAGAGTATGGGGGACTAAACTCCACTAGTTAGGGAAAGGGGGGGGGGCTAAAAGTTAAGGAAAAGGGGATAAATAGGGATCTTAAGAAAAAAAGGAATATTATATTAATATTTCTTAAAGTATAAAGTATGGATAAATTATTTTATCCTAAGTTCCAAAGTTGGGGACAAGTGGGCCAAAGTAGCTCCCAACATGACAAGTGTCAAGTTGGGGACATGCATACATATTGTTTGGAATTATTTCATTCTCCATAATTCCTTCCATCATTCATCCATTTAGCGATTTGATGATCATTCACTCACGTAGTCATTTTTCCTTCGTACCTTCATGTCATTGTACCAAAATTTGTATTCATAGCCATACTTGTTTGGGTAGCTGGTTAGCTGAGGAGATGGATTGAAGAAGTGGGTTGTTAGGCCCATGGGATATTGAAGAGGCAGGTTGTCAAGCCCATGATCAATTTCTCTCTGGGTGAGAGGATTGCTGGGAATTGATTTTCTGAAGGTGCTAAACTGTAGCTACAAGGCTCTGAGACTTCCTGTTCTGCCTGTTGCTGAAGCTCGAAAAGGAAGTGGGGCAGTCGAAGGACTATTCAGAAGAGAAGGGGCACATTTCCTAGGGTGGGACAGGCATGTGGGGAATGAGATATTGTAGGTTGTTAGTTTGATTTGGCACCTGTGACAAAGTCTTTCTTGTTTACCACCATCCAGTAGCCTGGTTAGGAACCCTTTACCCGGGTGGAGTTTAGTCCCAACTCAGGGGTGACCCACTATTGAGAGTGATGAGCAATGTGGTATAAGACTCAGAGGTTCGTGGAAGGTTTGCATGCAGTTGGTGATATTCTTACCAATATAAGTGTCAACTATGTGATAAACTTACATGTTGCATTATTATTTACGTGTTTATTTTTATGGGTTTATCCTATGTGTGGTTATAATTGTTTATATATTTATGGGTATTTCATATATATGTTTATTGTCATTTCCATATGAATCTCTTCATTTACATATGTATTTGTCTGTTATGTTATATATATATATATATATATATATATATATATATATATATATATATATATATATATATATATATATATATATATATATATATATATATATATCTGCAAGAGTTTTGTGTGTATATATTTTAATTGCATCTAGTTCAAAAAATTTATGTGGCTTAGCTCAGTTGGATGTTGGGTATGTTATAGCATGTTCCGTAGAGAGAATGAAAGCATTCTCTTGTGTATCGTGTCCCGACCTGGGTGGCCGAGGACGTTACAATATGGTATCATAGCTTTAGTTTTCAACACTGAGCCTAGATGGGCCAAGCATGTTGAGTTGAAGCGAAATTTCACAAAGGATTAATTTTGAAGTAGCCAAATTTCAGTTTGTAGAGCGTCCATGGTAAAAAGTAACAACAATTGGGTGGAATTGGGAAAATCCCTAGTTTTTGTTGTTAAATTCATGAGAAAATGGAGAAATTTGGCCAAGTGGTGAGATATTATTTGTTTAATATATGTTCGAGCAAATTCAGACCTAGAATTGGTTGAATTTCAGTTTTGGGTAAATTCGTTTTAAAAATGTCAACCCAGAGCGATTTTTTGTTGCATAGGTTGAATTGGTGTTATCGGGGTGAAATTGAACGAATTTCATAGTTGCAAAATGTCTATGGTAAATTGGGGGAAAGTTAGGAAAAATCCCCAATTTCTGGGGAAGAATTCACAAGGAATTGTTGCGCATAAAAAATGAATGCGTGTAGGTGGGTGCACTAAAAATGCATAATGTGCCGTAAAAGCTTGTGATATGTAAAAAAAAAAAATTGGGCACTGCGCGGAAAAATATTGGCGTGCGGGTTCGCGCGTTAAAATTTGGTGTTGCGCAGAAAAATGTTGGTGTGTGGGTGCGCGTGCTAAAATTTTGGCACCGCGTGGAAAAAAATTGGTGTGTGAGTGTGTGCACTAAATTTTGGACATGGATATGTTGTCGCGCAACAGTTTAGTTATTGGTGCGCGGTAGGGGAGTACTAAAATTTGGCATGGTGCAAAATGTAGAGTGAATTGCACGCAAAATATAATCGCGAGATAAAAAAATTGCGCACAACAGGTATATTGCAAGAACCAAAATTTGCGCGGTGGATACTGGCGCGTGACACAAAAGTAGTGCGCGTTAGTTATTGACGCGACAGAGAAGTGATGCGTAGTGGTTATAGGTGCCAGAGCACGATTTATGTTGTGGTGTTGTTGCGCATGTTATACATGTGTGTACAGTTTGAATGTTGTGCGCACGAAGTCATTTGAAGGGTGAACAACAACAAAAAAAACAATTATTTTCTGTGACATTTTATATTGTTTTAACGTCATCTTGTTGCAGCACGTTTTTAAGGCCCTTAACAATGTTTTTAGGTACTCAAAAACCATGAGAACTTAGTATAAGAAGGCACACTCTGTATCTACATCTTAAGTAAAAGAGCTTGGAGAGATCTTTCTAATGGTGTAAACCGTTCGTCAAATGAAGATTTGTGAGAAAGTTACAACATAAACAATGGAGGGTAAATTTTAAGACCCAACTAGCTTCAAAGAGCCATAACTTTCAGCTCCGAAGTCAGGTTGAGGTGCACGAGCAGTCAATGGAAATCTATTGAACCATAGAAGATATTATCAGAGATGAATTAAATTTCTGGGCATGTTAAAAAATTTTAATATGGAAAAGAGGGTATTGGAAAAGAGTGTACCTGTAGCATTCTAGACCAAAAACACAAATTGGCCTAGAACTTCAGCAGGCTGTAATTCGCAGCCTAGAACCCAGAAAAATGTGAAACTTGGAAAAAGTGTCGATAATATGTATATGAAGAAACCCAATTGAGATTCTATGAAAACTCTAAAGGAGTAGGTTCAAAAATGCATAATTATTGTATTACAACGTACAATTGCACCAAGTTGAAATGTGAACATAACAATTAATGGGCAATTTTCAAATAACCATAACATTCTTCTCAAGACTCGGAATTGAACATGGGAGCAGGAGCTGGAAAGGTCTTGGACACTGGAATCTAAATATCCACCCATAAAATTGATCTAGGCATTCAATTTTTCATGAAATCAGAACAAAGAGTTCTGATATATTATTGAACCAGAATGGTTCATATTTTCATGAGATTGTTGAAACAATTAGCCTGACAAAGTTTTGTTGCCTGCACATTTTGTAGAGTTAACAACAACTAGATTAGATCAAGATCAACAAAGAATCTAGAGGAATGGAAGAGGCACAGGGGACATACAACCAGGAAGATGAGATCAGAGGGATGGATGTCCATTTGGGCATTGAATGAACAAACTCCAATGGACATGGAGAATGAAGGGATGAAAAAATGAATATGGTAGAGACCATTAAAAATTTGCAGAAGGATGTCCAAATCCATAAAGCTGATAATGAAAGGCTTATGAGAGCTAGGAAGTAGCAGGATGACTTCAATGTGAAGTTAATGCAAAGATTGAACATAATATAAAATAAATTGGATAAGGAGAGTGGCTCAAGAAAATCTGGAAGTCACAGGTCTCCTGATGAGAAAAGAAGAACAAGGAGTGTTAGCAGACATCACCACTACTCCCTGAGGCATTCCAATAAGAGAGAAAACAACAACTTGAGTCCATCCCCTGTTAGGAAGCATAATAGTTCTGGGGTGGATGAACTGTGAGGAGAAATGAACAAAATCAAACCTCCTACATTTGATGGGGAGCACAAGAAGGATGAAGATGCAGAAACATGGTTGTCGAGCATGAGAAAGTATTTTCAATTGCATAATTATTCTTCTCATGCAGAAGGAAGAATTTCCATGTATCAACTCAAGGAAAAGGCATCCATGTGATCGGATCAGCTTGTGCAGGTGCAACACATTAAAGAGAAAAGTGTTACTTGGAGGTAATTCAAGAAGTATTTTGAGAAGAAATACTTGACTAAGAGATACTATGATAAGAAAATGAAAGAGTTCTTTGAAATCAATCTTGGGAGTATGACCATAGATGAATATGAGAGAAGGTTTTTAGAACTATTGAAGTATTTTCTTTCATCAAGGATGGGACAGTAAATATTCAGAGGTATTTGAGTGGATTGCCAACATTCATCAGTGTTGAAATATAGTATGATGACCCCAAGACATTAGAGGAGACCATAAGGCGAGCTAAATTCCTATATGATCAGCAAAAATCAAGGCCAAATTTCCAAAAACCTTGTGAAGACAAAAATAAATTCAAGATGGATCAAAGGAAGAAGGGAACTAAGCCACCATTCTTCAGAAATAATCCTCAGGGACATCCAAATTCTAGAGAAACCAAAACGATTGAGATAGGGGGTCAAAGGCCAAGGCAACCACCTATTCAATGTTGGGGTTGTAAAGGAGATCATATGTTCAGAGATTCTCCTCACATAGGTGAAAAAGTGAGGACTGTTCACAATGTACAACAAGATGAAACAATGGAGGACATGGGAAGAAATGTACCAGGGATTTATGCAGCACTGGACAACAAGAAAGCAGAGTATCAGTCACATATGATTGAAGTGGAAGGTATGATCAACAACCAAACCATTACTATTTTAATTGATTCAGGAGATATTCATAGTTATATAGATCCTAATAAGGTGGAATGTTTTCATTTTCCAAGAAGAAAGCATGGAAAATATTGGTTGGTGCAGCTGGTTACCGGAGCCAAAAGAAAAGTTAATGAGATGGTTAAGTCATTTCTTA
Organism: Picea engelmannii; assembly: GCA_009831015.1. Lineage (NCBI taxonomy): Eukaryota > Viridiplantae > Streptophyta > Pinopsida > Pinales > Pinaceae > Picea > Picea engelmannii. The sequence goes on from ML793240.1 coordinate 130,591, forward strand.
TGGACATGAATGGATTGAACACCAGGGAATATTTGAACATCTTGCCTTTAGGTTATTTTGAATGTGTAATTGGGATGGATTGGTTGGATCAACATCATGCTATCCTAGACTGTTATAATAAGAAATTCACTTTCTTGGATGACGAAGGGAGCCTAAGAAAAGTGCAGGGAATTCCTAGGGTAGTAACCATCAGAGAAATTTCAGCATTGCAGTTGAAGAAATGTTACAAAAAAGGGTGTCAAACATTTGTAACTCATATGGAAGAGACACCTAAAGAAAAGGTGCCAAATTTGGAAGATCATACAGTCCTAGAAGATTTTGAAGATGTGTTCAAGGAGGTACCAAGACTACCCCCAAAGAGAAATATTGATTTCTCTATAAACTTAATGCCTGCAGCAACTCCAGTGTCAAACACTCCTTACATAATGAGTACACCAGAGATGAAGGAGTTGCAAATGCATATTGAGGAACTTCTAAAGAAGGGGTATATATGCCCAAGTGTGTCACCTTGGGGTGCCTCGGTCTTTTTCATGAAGAAGAAAGATGGGACATTAAGATTGTGCATTGATTTCAGGTAGTTGAATAAAGTGACTGTAGAGAACAAGTATCCTTTGCTAATGATTGATGATCTCTTCGATCAATTGAAGGATGCAAAGATATTTTCAAAGATAGATCTCAGGTCAGGATACCATCATGTAAGGATTAAGAAGGAATATATCATTAAGACCACCTTCATGACAAGGTATGGTCATTATGAGTTCATAGTGGTGCCATTTGGGTTGTCAAATGCACTGGTTGTTTTCATGTGCTTAATGAATGGTGTTTTCCGGGAATATTTAGACAAGTTTGTCATTGTCTTTTTGGATGACATCATTGTATATTCCAATTCAGAAGAAGAGCATGGGCATCATTTGAGGATGGTTTTTCAAGTATTAAGGGAGCATTAGTTGTATGCCAAATTGAGCAAGTGCTCATTTTATCTAAAACAAATTCATTCTTTGGGACATATCATTTCAAAGGATGGGATAACAGTGGATCCTGAGAAGATGGAAGCCATTAGAGAATGGTCAGTGCCAAATAATGTGACAGAGGTCAGATCATTCATGGGCCTTGTAGGCTACTATAGGATATTTATTGAAGGATTCTCGAAGATTGCACACCCAACCACTTCCTTACAAAAGAAGGGTGTCAAGTCTTAGTGGACATTGGATTGTGACAAGAATTTCCAACACTTGAAGAAATTATTAACAAGTGCTCCAATTCTAAGGATTGTAGACCCAAATGAAGACTTCATTGTATGCACAGATGCATGTAAAGAAGGAATTGGTGGAGTCCTCAGTCAAAGTGGGTTTTTTATATGTTATGAATCAAGGAAGTTGAAGGAGCATGCAAGACACTATGCCACTCATGATTTGGAGTTGGAAGCCATAGTACATGCCTTGAGGAAATGGAGACACTACCTCATGGGGAAAAGGTTTGAGCTGAGAATAGACCATAATGGTCTGAAATATTTATTTGATCAAACAACTCTAAATGCTAGGCAAAGCACATGGTTAGAATTTCTAAGTGAATATGACTTTGATATAAAGCATATCAAGGGGAAAGAGAACAAAGTGGTTGATGTACTTAGCAGAAGAGTGAATGAATTGCATGATACAACCATTAGCATGTACCAATCAGATTTGAAACACAGAATTTTGGAGGCTGCAAAATTAGATTTGCAATACAAGGAATTAGTGGCAAAATTACAACAAGGTAATTTGCAGCAGAAAATTGAAGAATACAAGCTAGATAATGATGAAACTCTCATGTACAAGGGCATAATTTATGTACCAAATTCCCAAGAATTGAAAAATATGATATTGAGAGAAATGCATAATGTGCCTTATGATGGGCACCTAGGTTATCAAAAACCTATTGCAGCTGTCAAAAGCCAATATTATTAGCCAATCATGATGAAAAAAGTTGTTGATTGTATTGCCAAATGTTTGGAATGTCAAAAGGTAAAAGATGAGAATAGACACCCAGTTGGTTTGCTACATCCATTACCCATTCCTGAGTGGAAATGGAAAGTTGTAACAATGGATTTCGTCACCAAACTGCCCAGAACAAATAGGCAACATGATTCTATCACGATAGTGGTGGATAAGATCACTAAAGCCGCCCATTTTATTCCAGTTAAACTCACTCACAAGGAAGCCAACATTGTTGATGTTTATATGAGGGAAATTGCTAGATTACATGGTATACCCAAGACAATTATGTCTGACAGAGATCCAAAATTTACCTCAAATTTTTGGAAAGGATTATTTAATGGGTTTGGAACAAATTTGAATTTTAGTATAGCTTATCATCCAAAATTAGATGGACAAACAGAGAGGGTGAATCAAGTGATTGAGGATATGTTGAGGATGTATGTCATGGATAAACCATCAAAATGGGAAGACTACCTGCACTTGGTAGAGTTTACTTATAACAATGGGTACCAAAAATCTCTAAAGATGAGCCCATTTGATGCACTATGGCAGAAAGTGAAACACACCGGTAAGCTAGGATAACCCAAAAGATAGAGCAGTGGTTGGGCCAGATTTACTCAGGGAAATGGAGGAGCAAATGTTGAAAATAAAAAAAAATTTAAAGGCTACCCAAGATAGGTAGAAAATCTATGCTGATAAGGGCATAAGTCATAGGGAATTTGAAGTTGGAGACCATGTATTCCTGAAAGTGAAAGCCAACAAAAGTTCCCTGAAGTTGGGAAATTTTTCAAAGTTGGCATCTCACTATTGTGGGCCATTTGAAATCCTAGAAAGGATTGGTCCAATAACTTATATGATTTCATTGCCCACATCTATGTCTGTTCATAATGTATTCCATGTATCATTGCTTAAGAAATATATACCTGATGTTAATCATGTTATTGATTGGAATGTAATTTAGGTGGAGAAAGAAGGCGCTTTTCAAGTGCATCCGGTACACATCCTGGACTGGAAAATCAAACAAATTTGAAATCGAGCCATAGGGATTGTAAAGGTCCAATGGACCTGGTACGATCCTGAGGATGTTACTTGGGAGCATGTGGATTCAATGCAGGCAGAACACCCACATCTTTTTGAATATTTTTGAAATATTTGTTGTATATGTGTACATGATGCACTGATGACAATGCAGAAATAAGGGGAGGGGATTGTAATATCCCTAGGTCGAACCTAATTGTAAATGTAAAATGAAAATGTACTAAGCTAGTGAGTTGTTTGATATCATTTTTGTATGCACCTTTCATGGCCTAGTGCATGCATGTACTATGCAATAAAATGATGAAGTCTGCACATTACAAGATATCGCGTGCGGCAACTTAAGTGCGGATGATTTTGAGGCCATGGAGCCTTTGTGTATATGCCGTGTTTTATAGGTTGGTGAGCCATTTTGTGATGATTAGGCCAGAGAGCCTAGATGTTAAAGGCCAATGCACCTATTTTGTACATGTGTCATCATTAATATAAAATACATCGTTGCGTGCAGATCGACCATGATAAAAGATTATTGGGGACTAAACTCTACTAGTTAGGGAACGGGGGGGCTTAAAGTTAAGGAAAGGGGGCTAATATAGGGAGCTTAAGACAAAAAGAAATATTATATTAATATTTCTTAAAGTATAAAGTATGGATAATTAATTTATCCTAAGTTCCAAATTTGGGGACAAGTGGGCCAATGTAGCTCCCAACATGACAAGTGTCAAGTTGGGGACATGCATACATATTGTTTGGACTTAGGTCATTCTCCATCATTCATCTATTCAATGATTCAATGAGAATTTACTCATGTAGTCAGTTTTTCTCCATACCTTCATGTCACTGTACCATAATTTGTATTCATAGCCATAATTGTTTGGGTAGGTCATTAGTTGAGGAGCTGGATTGAAGAAGCAAGTTGTCAGGCCCGTGGGATATTGAAGAGGCGAATTGTCAAGCCCATCAAAAATTTCTCTTTGGGTGAGAGAATTGCTGGGAATTGATTTCTTGAAGGTGCTAAACTGTAGCTACAGGGCTCTGAGACTTTCTATCTGGCTTGTTGCTGAAGCCTGGAAAGGAAGTGGGGCAGCCGAAGGACTGTTGAGCAGAGAAGGGGCACACTTCTTGGGCTGGGACATGCATGTGGGGAATGGGAGACTGTAGGTTCTTAGTTTGAGTTGGCACCTGTGACAGAGTCTTTCATGTTGTCCATGATCCATTATCCTAGTTAGGAACCCTTTACCTGGGTGGAGTTTAGTCCCATCTCGGGGGTGACCCATTGCTGAGAGTGATGAGCAGTGTGGTCTAATGTTGGGAGGTTCGTGGAAGGTCTTCACATAGTTGGTGATATTCTTACCAAGATAAGTTTAAATTGTGTGATAAATTTGCATGCTGCATTATTATTTATGTGTTTATTTTGATGGGTTTATCCTATATGTGGTTATAACTGTATGTATATTTATGGGTATTTCCTGCATATGTTGCATGTATATGTTTACTATCATTTCTGTATGAATCTATGTATTTACAAATGTATTTGTCTATTACGTTTTATATATATTTCCACAAGAGTTCTGTGCGTATATATTTTAATTGCATGCAGTTCAAAAAAATTACGTGGCATAACTCAGTTGGATGCTGGGCATGTTACAGTATGTTCCACAGAGAGAAGGAAAGCATTCTCTCGTGTATCGTGGCCCGACCTAGGTGGTCGTGGATGTTACAAGGAAGAATAAAGGTTTCATGACACTTTGAAGGATGCATGGGGGAACACAACAGATGGAAGCATGTTTTGAGTATTCTCTTAGTTAGAGGGAGTTGATGGTAGAATTCAAAAAAGAAGGATCTTGTATGCTTCATGCCAAGTTGTAGGCTTCGTGTCGAGTTGTAGGTCTTCGTGTTGATTTGTAGGCCTTTGTGCTGAGTTGTAGGACTTTGTATTGAGTTGTAGGATTCATGTCGAGTTGTAGGATTCATTCTGAGTTGTAGGATTTGTGTCGAGTTGTAGGCTTCATGCCAAGTTGTAGGCTTTGTGACAAGTTGTAGGATTCATGTTGAGTCTTAGGACTTGTGCTGAGTTGTAGGATTCATTCCAAGTTGTATGAATTATACCGATTTGTAGGCTACTCTTGTGAGATGGTGTGGTATGCTGAGTTATTTCTACACCAGTGAGACAGTCTGGTACACTAGTGGTGTAGTTGAGAACCAATATGGATGTGGTGGTGTTGCTTGTAATATGATCTGGGTGAGCATGAAATACCATGTGTATCTTTGTTGATTCTACCGGTCTACAAGACCATGTAGGTATTTCCCATTCCATGTGAGATGGATGGATAATAATCATGGATGATTTTAGGGGCTAAATTTCACTCATGGGGTAATTTTCCATGGTTTTTCCAAAACCGAGATTCACTATTTTAAAAATGATTCTCCCAAATTCTATAGGATAAAATTATTTTACCTTAAAAATTGCCAAAATTTAATAAAAACTATATAAAATCCTTAGAAATTTGAATATTTTTACAAAAATATCGCCAAACATTTATAGTTGGCATATGAAGGATATGTAAAATTTGCCAAGGTTTCTACATTTTAAAATAAATTTGTATCCTTAAAATCATCCCTGATAATAATGATAGTAACTATGATACTTATGACATGGGTGAGCATGTCATGAGGGTGTAGCCCGTGACGATGATGGTGGCACACACTACGAGGTGTATCTCTATTTTTCTATAGAAGGTTGTGGCCCCTAGATGTGATTGAGGTCCACATGGGTGTAACCATGTGTGATGTAATGATTCTACCTGTTATCACTCCAGGAAACTCTCCTAGGCTGTAAGTCAGAGATGCCTGGTAACTAACTCTTTTTGGGAAATATTTTCTTAATAATTGATGTGGTTTTTGGATCAAGATGAATATCTAGGGACTAGACTGTGTTTTCAAGACTGTCTAGAAATACAAAATCTCACAAGGCCTTCTAGTAATGCAGTCAGACAAGGTTTGATTAAAAAGTAGAGAAGATAGCTATTGAACCAGACTATACTCATATAAAACAAGCATAATGGGTTTAATAACTAAGGAAATAACTTATGATTATCAACTTAATCAATCAATTAGTGAGATGACAGTCACATGCAGATTGAATGAGCATCAATAAAGAACATTCACTCATAAGATATCAGAGAACAGAAAAGAAAGGTCTGACAACACAACTGAAGGAAGCTTGCAATTTTTCACATAATAAGAATAGGTCTCTCTTACAGTAGTAGCATGTAGAACCCAAAATCGAACCCTTGATTCATATTCTATCCTAAGATTTATAGCAATACAAAGTAGTTCTAAGATCCTAAAAACAAGGATCAAATATACTAAGAATAGTAATTCAAAATTCTGTTGCAAAATAAGTGGGATGCTTCCCCAAAATGAGGCCAATCCCAGATTTCTCTCTGTTGATTGTTGGTGTAGTGTAGAACAGCCTCCCAAGGCTAGATGATGACTTTCAAATAGAGACTAAGTCAAATTTGTTGATGTGTCCAGGTGCCCTACTTTTCTGTCTTAATTAAAGATGTCCATAGACCTTTGAAATAACTCTTTTCTCCACGATTTGTCAAAAATAGCTGCTGGGATAGACTTGATAATTCATTAGTCATTCATTCGAAAAGATCTTGAATCTTTTCATCTCAAAAATCCTTGATCTGTGTAAAAACTCATTCAATTCTGGACACACGGGTTTTCGGTGGTTATCTGGGAAAATTCCTGGTGAGTTATCCACCGAAAGCGCAGCTTTTGGTGGTTAATGAACAGTCGTCCTGTTCGCCTAAACCACCGAAAATGGAGATTTTACAGAAATAACCTGCTTTGGGAAAAATCAATTTTCTCAGCCGTGGAATGTCCGTTTTGCACGTTCAAATAGTCGATTTTTAACTACAGATCATAATCTTTCCAATGGTGCAATAAGATTTGGATTTGGAGCTAGGTAAGCTAGTCAAATGTTCCCTACAATATTAGGCATCATTCTTGCAAAAAATTCCAGTGCATTTTTTGGTCGCTAACATCTGGCTCCAACTGGGATGGATACCTCCCTGTGAGGTCTCCAAGAACCTAGCAGACCTTGTGCCTTTAGTATTGGGCCATGGAGTC